>JACAXG010000057.1:1585527-1631513 GCA_018881555.1 Amblyornis subalaris | reverse complement strand
ACCACGCCCCGTCTTTGGCCACGCCCCCGATCCCCTTTTAGCCACGCCCCCGTGCGCCAGCCCCGCGCTCACCGCCCCACCCCTCCTCGCCCCTAGGCCACGCCCCTACCGCGTAGCCCCGCCCTTTAACCCCGCCTCTCCGCTCGCCACCGCGCCCCTACAGTCCCCCCGTCCCGGGAGGCCCCGCCCCTCTGCCCGTAGCCCCGCCCCTCCCCATAGACCGCGCCCTTTCAATCCCGGCCCCTCCTCCGCTCTCCTTCCCACCCCTCCGGGGAGGCCCCGCCCCCTCACCCCTTATCCCCGCCCCCGTCCGGCCCCGCCCCGGAAGCGGCGCTGTCGCAGTGCGCGGCCGGAGCGGCGGAGCCGGAGCCGCCGGGGCCGCCCGAGCCAGCGGAGCCGCGGCCCCAGCGCCGGCCCGGGCCGCGCCATGAAGGGCAAGGAGGAGCGCGAGGGCGGCGCGGCGGGGCCCGGCGCGGCGGGGCCGGGCGCGGGGGGCGCGGGCGGCGGCAGCCCCGAAAAGAGCCACAGCGCGCAGGAGCACAAGGAGCAGGGGAACCGGCTCTTCGGCGGCCGCAAGTACCCAGAGGCCGCCGCCTGCTACGGCCGCGCCATCGTGAGTCCCAGCGGCGCCCCCGGCCCGCGAGGCACCGGGCCCCGGGACGGGAACGCCGGGGAGGGGACACCCGCACCCCCGTCCCCACGGGTCTGGCCTGGGTAACCCCTGGATGGGCCCTCCGCGGTCTCGATGACCCCAGGCCTGGACACCCTCCTGGCCCGGGCCTGGCTGACCCCGGGATAGGACACCCCCAAGATGGGCCTTCCCCAGCCTTGACACTTCCCTAGCCCTGTCCTGGATACCACCAGGATGGAACCTCCTTGGTCTGGACGCTGTTTTTCCGCAGGGCCTGGCCAGGGTACCTCTGGGATGGGACCCTCTTAATCCGGACAGTGTCCCTTCACTGGGCCTGGCCCTTCCTGGGAGTGTCTGGAAACACCTCTGGGCCTGATCCCCCCTCCTGGGCCTGGACTACCACCCCCAGGCCTGGCCTAGCCAACCCCCCCTGGCCCTGGCCCCTTCCCTGGACCTGGACACCCCCAACCCATCCTGTCCCCCGCACGACTCCRAGCTGGACCATCCTCCATCCACCCTGAGCCTGTCCCCCCTAAACCCTGCCCCATCCGCAGTCTGTGCTGGGTAGGGCGGACACACCCTGGCACAGTCAGGGTGCCAGGGGGGACAGTCCCTTCTGGGGGCAGGGACACAGGCTGCCCTATAGGGACTGGCTGCAGCCTGTCCCCAGTCCATCCCAGCACCTCCCCACGGGGCGCACGCCCGCGCTGGCACTCCTGGCTCTCCCTGCCCAGGGTGACAGCGCTGCGCCGCTGGCTCTCCGAGTCACCCGGCTGTCACCACCACCAACATGGGCCTGTCCCCGCAGAACCGGAACCCCTTGGTGGCCGTGTACTACACCAACCGGGCCCTGTGCTACCTGAAGATGCAGCAGCACGACAAGGCGCTGGCCGACTGCAAGCGCGCGCTGGAGCTGGACGGGCAGTCCGTGAAGGCTCACTTCTTCCTGGGCCAGTGCCAGATGGAGATGGAAAACTACGACGAGGCCATCGCCAACCTGCAGAGAGGTGAGCGGGCGTGCTGCCATTGTCCCCCCCGTCCTGTCTGCTGGGAAAGGGCCAGGGATGGCGACAGGGACGCCGGGGCTGGCTCTGAGGCGCCCGTTTTCTCCTCAGCCTACAACCTCGCCAAGGAACAGCGGCTGAATTTTGGGGATGACATCCCCAGCGCGCTGCGCATCGCCAAGAAGAAGCGCTGGAACAGCATCGAGGAGAAGAGGATCAACCAGGAGAACGAGCTGCACTCCCACCTCACCAAGCTGATCATGGCGGAGAAGGAGAGGTAACAGGGCAGCTGTAAAGGCTTTTTTAGTGCTACCAAGCTGTCACAGCTCTGTGTGAGGTGCCTCTGCCCTCCTGTAACTGAGACAGCAGGGAAGGGAGYGACTGCATTCCCCTGTCCTCCTGCTCTGTCCTAGGGAGCTGGCCGAGTGCCGAAAGACTCAGCAGGAGGAAAACACGGAYGAGAGCCGGAGCCGAGTTCAGCTGGCCAGCATCGAGGCCAAACACGTGAGTGGGGGGGCTGGGGGCTTCCTCGTCCCATCCTTGTCCCCATCCTCATGCTCTGCTGCAGCCAGGGAAGCCGCAGGGCTGTGGCTGTGCAGGTGAAAGCCAGGAGACCTCAGGACAGAGCACGGCTTCTCAGCCTTTGTTCTGTGGCTTCAGCCACGGTTGCAGAGCTGTTGTGTCCCCCTGTGATGGCAGCCCCTGCTCTGTCACCTCTTGTCCCAGCCTGGCAGTGGTGACGCCTGCTGTGCCTGTTGTTCCCTGATGGAACACAAGTGGCTCTCGGCCACATGTGGGTCTGGGTGCAGGGGACTAATCCCAGATAAAAATAGCTCCATGAAGGAAGGTTATTTTTAAGCTGGATCACTCCTGCCAGGTTCAGCCAGGAGCTGCACAGGCAGAGGGGCCACCGAGGACCTGCCACAGCACCCACGGGTGGGAGGTTTCGGGGCTCTCCCTGGGGACCTGTAGCCCCTGCACACCAGGGACCCCTCATCCTCAAGGGCTTCTCTTTCAGGACAAATACCTGGCAGACATGGACGAGCTCTTCTCCCAAGTGGATGAGAAGAGGAAGGTGAGTGTGGCCCAACCTGCACTCCCATCTCTCCCTGTAAACCTGCTGTGTTCCCTGCTTCCCCCTTTGAGTCTACACCGCCTCCCAGCCCACTTTCCTGACCCAGCTGTGCCTCTCTCGAGCCAGAAGCGGGACATCCCTGACTACCTGTGTGGGAAGATCAGTTTTGAGCTGATGAGAGAGCCCTGCATCACGCCCAGCGGGATCACCTACGACAGGAAGGACATTGAGGAGCATCTCCAGGTACTGCTGGGTCGGGGCGGAGGGGTTTCCCAGGACCTTCCTGGGTGGGAAGGCAGCTCTTTGCGCAACTCAGAACTCTGAAGGCTCCTTGGGTCTGATCCCAGTTACCTGCCCGGGCAGCTCCCTGTGGAGCAGGTGCTGCCCGGCCCTGCCCAAAGCGGGGGCGGCTCTTGGCAGGGGTCTTGCACTTGACCTGCCCTCATCCTGCTGGGAGGCACCTCCGAGGGGGCTCCCCCTCTTCCTCCCGGGGCAGGTGCCCGGATGCCGGGGCAGATGCCACCCGGCCCTGACCTCACGGCCGCCCGCGCCCCGGGGCTGAGCCCGGGCACGTGGAGTAACCGGTTCCCGTCCGCCTCCTCCCCTGCAGCGCGTGGGTCATTTCGACCCGGTGACGCGGAGTCCCCTGACCCAGGACCAGCTGATCCCCAACCTCGCCATGAAGGAGGTGATAGACGCGTTCATCTCGGAGAACGGCTGGGTGGAGGATTACTGAGGGGCCGCTGGGTGCCCTGGCACAGCCGGCTCTCCCTGGGCTGGCACCATGCCTTACTCGCTCTCCGGCTGCTCCCAATGCGCCCYGGCTGCCCCGGCGCTGGGCGAGGGCGCGTCACCGCGTCCCTTTCCCGAGGAGCCGCGGCGGCTGGGCAGGCACCACGGCTGCCTGGGTCCCCTCTCCGGCTCCAAGACCTGCCTGGGGGCTGGAAGAAGGCTGGCTCCTTGGCAGTGGCCTCACCATCATGTCCATCACCCCCTCAGCCAGGGCAGCCACAGTCCCCAAAGAGCACGTCCTGCTCCAGGGATTGCCGCAGGGAGCTTGCTGGGATGAGCACCTGGAGCCCGGTCCTTCTCTGTGTTTATAGTTGTTTCCTTCTCCTGCCACCTCCTGCCTGGCCAGGGTTGAGTCCTCTTCCCAGTAAACAGCCACTTACTGGGATGCCGACTCACCCTCTGGCTTTTCCTGGGAAACAACTGTCCCAGGGCTGGAAGGGACTGGCTCCTGCCTCCCCTTCCCCGCCAGGACCGTGGTTCCCTGAGAATAACCACCTGGGTTAAAGTTCTTGTTCCTTTTAATGAAATCCCTTAAAAAACCCACAAAAAACAACCAACAAATCTGCATCCAACTGAGATTCCAGCGTTTCGGTTGGCCGACGGCCTGCCTGGCTTTTGAGCGCCCTCTGGAAGTTTGCCAATGTCCATTGAAAAATATATATATATAAAAAGAATAAAAAAAAAAATTCAGCAATAAACATGGAAAAGGATCTGGAGTGGTTCACGGCAGCCATTTCTGGGGATGTTCTGGCTTGGGAACCAGTGCCATCCCATGGGGAGTGGGTTTGCTCTGGGGCTGTAGCAACACACGATGTGCTTCAGTAGGACAACTTTAATCCAAGGGGAAGGGAAAAGACCAGTAAAAACAGGAGCTTTCTCAGGCAGTTGGTCCCAAAACGAGTTGCCTTTCCCTGAGGGTGGCAGGAGCTGGAGCTCCTGCCTGGAATGATGGTGACGTGTCCTTGTCCCTCCTGGCCCTACCCCAGGAAGGTGGAGATGAAGACACTGGTGTCCAGGTTGAGGGTGGCGTGCCACCAGCGGTCAGGGAAGTACAAGACCTGCAGGAGAGAGCAAGGGGGCCCCTTGGCTCCGGCTGGAGTGCATGGGGGTCCCGTCCAGCCCCTGGACTCACCTCCCCGGGGTGCAGGGTGCACTCCAGCGGGCGCTGGGCCGGTGGCAGGGTGGGATATGTGTGCTGGAGCCAGGCCAGCGTCGTCTCGTTGGGGTGGAAGTGCGGGGTTTTATCCGGCGGGTACAGAAACCAGCGCTGGAAAACACCAGGGCTACATCCCCATTTTCCCTCCACCCCCTTGGGCTCAGCCCCAGGGCGGCTTCCCCGTGGTCAGGGACACCCGTTAGGGACTTGTTTCTCTCTCCCCTCCCCAAATCCTTCCCCCAGGGCTCAGTTCTCACCTTCCTGCCGAAAATCACCTCGGAGAAACCGGGGCCGTGCCAGTGGAAGGGGACACCGGAGCCTGAGCCTGCGGTGGGTGTGGGGGGTTGGTGCTGGGGAGGTCCCCGGTCCCACCCCGATCCCATCCCGCACCCACCTGCGATCCCGAAGCTGTAGGCGGGGCTGGTGCCCGGGATGCGGAACGGGGGGGGCACGTAGTGCTGGAAGAGGGGGCCCCACTCGGTGAAGTTGTTGTCCCCAAAGAAGTAGAGGGTGTCTGGGGGGACACGGGAGGCTGAGCCCGGCGAGGGGAGGGGGCTGCGGGGCGGGGAGCAGCGCTACCCACCGCTGCCCAGTCGGGCCGGGTCCTGCGGCTTCAGCAGCTGCTCCACGTACTCCCGGAACGGCACATCCACTGCGGGAACGGGAGGGATGAGCTGGCAGAACGAGAGGGATGGGCGGGAGA
Organism: Amblyornis subalaris; assembly: GCA_018881555.1. NCBI lineage: Eukaryota > Metazoa > Chordata > Aves > Passeriformes > Ptilonorhynchidae > Amblyornis > Amblyornis subalaris. The sequence goes on along the minus strand of JACAXG010000057.1, from coordinate 1,626,152 downwards.
AGGGGAGGGGATGCGGCGCGGAAGCCCCCGGCGCCGGGCACGGCCCCCGCGCTCACCTTTGCGGTACGAGTAGGTGTTGGCCGTGCTGAGCCGCACCGGGGAGGGCCCGAAGGCTGCCAGCAGCTTCTCCCGGGTGCAGAGAGCTTGGAAAGCCTGCGGGATGGAGCGCAAGGGCCGGGATGCTGCCGCCGCTCCCGGGACATCGGGGGTGTGTCCCCCCCGGAACCCTGTGTCCCCTCCCGGCACTCACCGAGTTATCCGTGACCCCGCYGAGGATCACTGGCCGGGAGAAGGCGAACCTGGGAGGAGAATCCAGCGGGGTCCCGCACGGGCGGTGCACCGGGGTTGGCACTGACTCATCCCCGGGACACCGGGACCGGCTCCATCCCAGCTCCAGGACATCGAGACTGTCTCCAACCCAGCTCCAGGACACCGGGGCCAACCTCGACCCATCCCCGGGATACCGCGACCGACTCCAGCCCAGCTCCGGGGCACCGGGACCGGCTCCAACCCAGCTCCCAGGGCATCGGGACCACCCYCGCGGGCACTGGGACCGCCCCGACCCACCCCCGGGATCCCAAGACCGGCCCCAAACCACCCTCGGGGCACCGGGATCGGTTCCAGCCACCTTCCCCCAGGTGCTCCCCGTGACCCCAGGGTCTGCCCCCGCTATCCCCCCGCCGCTTCCCGTTAGCCCGCCCGGTGCACCGGGGCTGTCCCCGGGATCCCCGTGTCGATTCCGCGGCCGCTGGGGCCGTGCCGGGTCCCCCGTACCGCTGCAGGAAGAGGGAGTAGGTGAGGGAAGCGTCGGCTCGCTCCACGGTGCAGCGCGGCTCCTCCGGTACCGTGCCCGCCAGCCTGCAACGGGAGGCTCCGCTCAGCATCGGGACCGGCACGGGGAGCGGCCCCAGGATAGCACCTCCGCCCTTACCAGCCGCCGCCCGGAGGGTCGGTGCAGGCGCTGTGCCCGGCCCAGCCCAGCAGCAGCAGCAGCGGGAGCAGCCGCGCCGCCGCCGCCATCGGGACCGGCACCGGGGACATCGGGGACTACGACTCCCGGCACGCACCGCGAGCACACGGTGCGCACCACCATTGGCTGGGCGCGGTGCTACGGGTCCCGGTAAGGGCCATACCTTAAAAGAGCAACAAGGAAGTGGGCCCCACCTCACGGCTTAAAGGGGTCTCGCGCCAAAGGGGGCGAGAGAGCCAGGTCCCCGGGGGCACCGCGGGACCGGGACCCCCGGCCGGGAGCGGAGCCGGGGCCCATCCCGGGGCCTGCTGCATCCAGGTGAAACAAAGACAAGAGTCACGGCTCAGTTCAGCTGCTGGTTTGTTTTAATCCAGTACAAAACGGCCGGGCAGGGGGTGCACCCCCAGCCCTTATTTACACAAATAAATACAGGGAGGGGGGTGCCGGGGGTATCGTGCAGGACACGCTACCTGCCCTGCCCAGCCCCTGCCCCACCCGGCTGCCAACTCCCCTGTAGGGGCGGGGCTCAGGTGTACTCGCCCCGGGAGGGCTCAAGTCTACTCGCAGAGGGGACCAGGTGTACTCGCCCCGGGCGGGCTCAGGTGTACTCGCAGAGGTGGCCACAGCCGGCAGGGCAGTGGGAGCTGGTCTCCAGCCACTTCATGATGTGCTGGAGGTGGCCGCCGTGGCTGCAGCCCTGGCACCAGACGAAGAGCCCCTTCACCACGTGGTGACACACGGCACACATGCTGGCACACTGCCGACACCTGCACGGGGAGAATTGGGTGAGCAAGGGCAGGGAGAGCCCTTTGGGGGGCAACAAGAGGGAACAGGGGCACCCACCTCACCCTCCTGTCCCCACAATCCCTCTAGGCCCACCTTGGTGAGCATAGCGCTGTCCCCAGCTCCATGCCCGCCCCATGCCCTCACCTGTCACAGATCCAGCCCCTGTTGCTCATGGGCCTCTTGCAGTTGCTGCAGTTGACGTGCAGGGTGGTGGAAGCCTGGTTGAGGCAGTTGATGGCACGGCAGGTGCTCAGCTTGATCACYTCGTTGGAGATGTTCCAGAGCTGGAAGCGCTGCAGCAGGTCAATGTAGGACGTGTACCAGTGCTCCTGGGGACAAACATAGACAGCTGAGCCTCAACCTCCACCGTGGAACTCCCTCAGGATCCCAGCCCGGCCTTCCAAAGGCAAAATCCCCCTSGGGGAGCTTAGCCTGGAGAAAAGGAGGCTCAGGAGGGACCTTCTGGYTCTCTACAACTCCTCGACAGGAGGGTGCAGCCAGGTGAGGGTCRGRCTCTGCTCCCAGGGAACAAGGGACAGGACAAGAGGAAACAGCCTCAAGCAGTGCCAGGGGAGGTTCAGACTGGATATTGGGAAAATTTCTTCTCAGAAGGGGTTGTCAGGCACTGGCACAGGCTGCCCGGGGCAGTGGTGGGGTCACCTTCCCTGGAGGGACTTAAAATCCAAGGGATGTGGCACTTGGGGACATGGGTTAGCGGTGGCCTTGGCAGAGCTGGGGGAATGGTTGGACTCGATGACCTCAGAAGACTTTTCCATCCATAAGGATTCTGTGATTCTATGACCCCTGCAGTGGGAGAATGACTCTGCAGTGCTGGGGAACAGCATCCTTCCTCAGATCAACAGGCCAAGGTCTCTTCTCCACCCTGGCGCTGCAGACACCACCTCAAGTCCCTGCCAGGACTGACAGCAGGGCAGGTACCGGGGTCCTGGAGCTGTTCACCCTGCTTAGCGCAGACCCGGCAAGGGCTGGAGGAGAAGGGAATGCCCAGAGCCCAGGCAGGATCCCATCCTGTGGGATACACCCCCAAGGCGTCCCCCTGCGCCCCGTGGGCTCTACCTGTGTCTGCTCGTCGATCTCCTTGCGGATGCGCTCCCCCAGCACGATGAGCACGGACACGGCYGTCTGCACGTCGCCCTGCTCGGCGTAGAACAGCAGCGTGTCCCGCACGATGGGGCTGAAGAAGTCGGAGGGCAGGCGATTCTCGTAGAGCGAGTGGGAGATGGAGATGAGCGAGAAGGACTCCACGGGTGTCAGCGACACCGTCTCGGCCTCGTTGCCGCTGACGTGCGGGGAGTCGGCCTTGTCCTGCAGGTGGTCCAAGGCCGACGGGTTGTCCACGATCTCGTGGCGCAGGGGGAAGGCTTCCTGGGGGAGGCTGTACTCCTGCTCTTCTGCTGCAAGGAGACAGCGGGAATGAGCAGGAGAAAATCCAGCTGGGACAAGGCACCACCTCCCAGCAGCAGCTGTGYGCTCACCGTGCGGGTTCTCGTGGTCCATCATGTACAGGTCATCCTCATCTGCCTCCACGTCTCCCAGCAGGTAATCCGCAGGGACGTCGCTGCCCTCCGTCTCCTCGTTGTCTGTGTGCCAAGGGAAAGAGAAATCAGCTCATCACACGGCTGGATTCACCTCCCACTGCCCTGCCCCAGCGTGCCAGGCTGTGCCCAAGCCAGACAGCTCAGGTCCCCCTACAGTCACAATCCTGCTGCCCACAGCCGCCACTGTCACTGTCACCCCAGGTCACGGGGGAAAATTGTCCTTCGGCAGTGCCCTGAGGCTCGGCGTCCTTCACCTGGGGCTGCAGCAGGTCCAGACACCCCAATTTACAGGATAAATGCATCAGCTTATCCCATATCTACAGCTGAGCAGGGAAGAGCTGTGGGCGTGGGACCGTGCCTGCCCAGGAGCATTACCCTCGTTGTTGATCAGGGTGGAGGAGGAATCCATGAGGATGTTTTCCGTGCGGCTTTCTCCTTTGCTGCGGTCCAGTCTGGACTCACTGCCCAGCCCAGCAGGGATATCCTTCAGGTTAAAGCTGGGAAAAAAAGGCAAATTCAGAAGTCAGAGAAGTTTAAAGTTTCCATTCCAGCCAGCAAACAGCCTGGATACAGGTGTCCAGTGGCAATTTAAACGGTGAAATATGAGATGTGGTGATTTCTCTAAGACAGCAGAAGTCACCTGTCCCCACTGTATGACTTAAAAATAAAGACATTGTGATTGTGATCACAGCCCTTCCTCCAAGCCTGGTGGCACTGCACATGCACTGCAAAGGTCTTCCTGAAGAATTCCAGCACTGAGCAGGCTCTTGGCTCCATCTCCTTCCCCTCAGAGACAGGTGAACAGGAGCTGCCTCGCTCCAAGGTGCCTGGCTGTTTGTTATGCATCACCACGCCTGGCCTTCACCGAGATGGAAAAGGGAAGGGATGGGGCTGGAGCAGAGCCCAGCTCCCCAGGCTGCTGCCTGCCGTGTTCCAGACAGCGGCACAGCCACCCAGCTGGAGGCAGAGCTTGGTCAAGGACAGTGCTTGTTCCCTTTGGTGTTATTTGAGGATCTGTCACTCACTGTGGGAACCMGGCCCTGCGAGGTCTGACAGCTAATTTGGAGTCCTCACCCCRCACGTTTATGTCATTGAGAAGAGGAAAAACAAGTTTTCCTGCTTCATCAGCCCACGAYGGGCTCTCCACGCCAGCAAGCTGCTGGCTGAGCTAGGCTGTGCTCTTCCTTGGAAAGGCTCCAGAAGAAAACCTCTGCACATTAGCAGTTCCAGCTCCAGCCTGAGACACCTTCTCCATCCCCAGCCTTTCGTCACCATCACTGCACTGGGCACTGCTGAGGCCTCACCTCAGATCCTGGGGTCAGTTCTGGGGCCCTCATGACAAGAAAAACCTTGAGGGGCTGGAGCGTGTCTGCAGAAGAGAATGGAGCTGGGGAAGGGGYTGGAGCACCAGGAGCACCTGAGGGAGCTGGGGGGGCTCAACCTGGAGAAAAGGAGGCTCAGGAGGGACCTTCCAGCTCTGCACAACTCCCTGACAGGAGGGTGCAGCCAGGTGGGGGTCAGGCTCTGCTCCCAGGGAACGAGGGACAGGACAAGGCCTCAAGTTGTGCCAGGGAAAGTTTAGGTTGGATATTGGGAAAATTTCTTCACTGAAAGGGTGGTCAGGCACTGGYACAGCTGCCAGGGCAGTGGTGGAGTCACTGTCTGGGAAGGTGTTAAAAAAACATGTGGATGTGGTGTTYAGGGACATGGGTTAGTCCCAGACCCTGGCAGTGCTGGGTGAATGATCTCAGAGGGCTTTTCCAACCTTAGTGATTCTGTGACTCCTGAATTCAATAATTGCAGTTACTGACAACATGGTCCCAGCCCCATGCCCCACCACAGATCCAAGCTTTGGCTGAAGGAGGAAAAAGAGCAGCGTGTGAGGCTGCACAAGCTCAAGGCCAGACTGGGCACTCACTTTTCACACTGACCCGGGAAATGGCTGCATTCAAACAATGCCAACCTGCAAACCAGCACGGCCTGAGGCTGAGGGAGAGCTGTCCCTGCTCACACCCCAGGTCTGCGACAGATCAGATATTAGTTAGAAATTCTTCCCTGTGAGGGTGGTGAGGCCCTGGCACAGGTTGCCCAGAGAAGCTGTGGCTGCCCCATCCCTGGAAGTGTCCAAGGCCAGGCTGGATGGGGCTTGGAGCAACCTGGGATAGTGGAAGGTGTCCCTGCCCATGGCAGGGGGTGGGACAAGATGAGCTTTAAGGTCCCTCCAACCCGAGCCATTCCATGATTCTACGATACAATTCTGACTCCATCCCAGCATTGTTTTCTGTGGCTCCAGCACCCTGTACCTGTTCATGAGCGGGAGGGCGGCGCTGCCTTTCCCCATGCTGTGGTTGAGGTTGGTGGACGACACGGTGCCGAGGCTGGAGTAGATAATCCTCAGCATCGTCCACGTCTGAGCCACCTGCGTGGAACACGGTCCCTGTCAGACCCTTCCAGGCTGCAACCCCCTGCGGCAGCACCATCCCGTCCCGCGGCTCACCTGGTTGCGGTCCAGGCCCTTGGCCACCTTGGCGTTGTGGTCGCAGAGCTCGGCCAGCGGCCGGCCGGCCAGCGCGTACTGCTTGGCCGTGTGCACGAACCAGTCCATGCTGCCGCTCTCCACGTCCGTCTCGAACACGCTGAGGGCGCTGGAGGACGAGATGTACTCGAACTGCTCCGTGGGGTCCAGCTTGCGCTTGAAGAAGATGGGGTGGCGCCGGTCCCCGATGTAGGGCTTGCGGTTGGAGTCGGAGGAGATGAGGCTCTCCTTGGCGGCGAAGGCCAGGTCTCCGTAGAGGCTGTAGCACAGCCCCTCGGGGTTGGCCCTGTCGATGGGCTGGCTGGCGTCCTTGAAGATGTGCTGGTAGAGGGTGCTGTCCTTCGAGCCCGAGAGGAGGAAATAGGGGTCGTGGAGGTGCCGCCACACGATGCCCGTGGTGACGTCCTTGTGCTCCTCGAACATGGCGGAGGGGATGAAGGGGCGGCGCACGTCCCACACGTAGATGTTGTGGTCCACCATCATGGAGCAGGTGGCGATGTGGTGCTTGCACTCGGGGCGCCACTTCACCCGTGCCACCGAGGCGATGGTCTGCACGCAGTAAATCTCCTTGGCCCGCGTCGTGTTCATGTCCCACACCTTCACCATCTTGTCCCGGCCGCCYGTGGCCAGCCAGCCCCTGGGGAAGGGTGGATCAGCGTTCACCTCTCCGTTCACACCACGGCACAGAAACGCTCACAGCACAGACGTGACCACRTCTACACCACAGGGAGGCAGCCGGGCTGCAATCCCATCCTCCCGTGTGCTCCCCTGGCACCTCTGCTCTCCAACAACCAGGTCAGGCAACACCCTCTCCCCGCCCCCATTTACAGCCCTGCGCCTTCAGAGCCACATCYCAGTCGGACCAGTTCCCTCTGCCTCTGCTTTCCACTCGCCAGGCACAGCAGAGAGGAAAAAAGGGCACTTTGAACATAGTGCCTCACTAAGCTTGTGAGCAATCACAGCACTGCCTGGCAGGGAGCAAGGAGAGACCTGCACACCACAACGGCTTCTTCYAGATCCTTCCCAGCAATCTACCAGGAAAGGCAGGAGAGAAACGTGACTGAACACAAGCGAGCTGTGTCCCAGAGCAGCCAAGTAATGCCCTCCTCAAGGTGAGCACCRGAGCAAGAGGCTGCTGTGACACTTGCTATACCCAACCATTAGCAATCCAGTGGGTCAAAACACAAACCCAAAACACCCCTCCACCACCTCAAATCCTCAAAGCAACAATCGCTCCCATCTTCCAGCAATATCCCAGCCACACAAGGGGACAGGGTACCACAGATTTTTTCCCCCACAAAATCCCAATCTTATTTTTAGGGCCTCCCTTGTCCCCACAAGGCCAGTGGCTGGCAGGGCCTGGCCCCACACTCACCTGTCCTCGGGGTGCCAGTCGCAGCAGAAGACGGGTCCGTTGTGGGCCGTGAACATCCTCTCGTAGCGGTCGGGCCGGCGGATGTCCCACAGCTGCACGTTCCCGTTCTCGAAGGTGGCGGCGAAGGTGAAATAGTCCCGGATGCTGAACTGGACGTCACGAACGCTCTCAGACTGGCCTGGCAGGGGACACAAGTCGAGAGCTCCAGCAAAGCTAAAAACCCCACTGGAAGAGCCACGGGGGTCGCTGGTGCAGAGAGAAGGGGTAGCAGGGTGTGCTGTGACCATCTTCATCTCCAGCACAGAACAGCTATTGCTGAGAGGCAAAAAAAGGCACCAAAATGCATCTCAGCTCCTTCCTCCCGTGCTTTGGGCATCACACTCTGAGCAAACCTTCCTCCTGGGCAAGGAGAAGGACAAAGGCCCCAACCTCTGCCTCTCCCGAGGGTAAGGGGACAAGCAAGGAAAGGGCAAAGCCCCCAGTCTCTGCCTCATCTGAAGGCAAGGGGACATGCAAGGGGAAGGACAAAGCCCCCAACTTCTGCCTCTCCCAGGGGTAAGGGGACAAGTAAGGAAAGGGCAAAGCTCCCAACCTCTGCCTCCCCCCAGAGAAATGGGACAACAACAGCCACGTTCATACCGGAGAAGGTGCTGACAGAGTCCTTCTTGCGCAGGTCGAAGCACTTCATGTAGCCATCCTGGGAGCCACTGAGCAGCATGTACACCTCGGTGGGGTGGAAGCACACCTTGTTGACTGTGCGCTTGTGCTCCGTGAACAGCTGGTCCTGCTTGTTGCGGGACGGCTTGCCCAGGTTCCAGGTGACCACCACGCCGTTGGTGGCGGCGGTGGCCAGCAGGTTCTCGTCCATCTGGTGCCACACCACGTCGGCGCAGCTGAAGTTCAGGGAGGGTTTGCGGCCCACGCGGAGGTTCAGCTTCTCCACAAACTGCTCCTCCTCGATGGAGTAGATCTTGAAGATGTTGCGTCCGGCCACCACCACCTGGGCGGCGTCGCGGCACACGCTGATGGCGTTGGCGGGGGCGTCCAGGTGGCAGAACATGGTGCGGCCGGTCAGCGCGTTGCCCCCCAGGGCGGTGGTGACCCTGGCCATCTTCTCCATGGCTGTCCTCGGGGTGCTGTCCCCTCTCCAGCAGGCTGCATGCACGCTCACACGGCCGCCCTGCTCCCCCTCAGCCAGAGCTGGGCAGGGACAGGCTGGGCTCCTGCGGCTCCTGCTGGGCCCTGGTGGCTCCGACCGCAGCTTTTTGCGGCTGCATCAACGGGCTATGGAGGTGAGAGGCCACAGAGCTGCCTGTGGGGAGGGAGATACAGCCGCACTCCAAGTCCTCTTCCTGCTGCTTTCTGTGGCTTCCTCTTAGGGAGTTCCTGAAAACCTTTTCTGGGTTCCTTCTTCCCTCCTCAGCCACACCCTGAGATGTTTCGYTGGTGAGAGCCACTGTTGCTGATAATATAGGTCAAGTACAGAGCTGTGGCTGAGATGAGCAGCCTCGTCTGCAGCACGAGGTGGGGTGAAATGAGGCCACAGTCACTTCCGTGGGGCACTTTGAGCCCCAAACCCTGCAAGAACCAGAGGCTGACTCTCCTTCCCTAGCAGAGAGGCCCCAGCAGCTGCTCTGGGGGTGCCCTGGGGCAGCAAGGCTGCCCGGAGGGGTCACAGGGTCCCTGGGGCCACCCACAGGCTGTTCCCCAGAGTCAGGCTGAGCTCCTGCCACAGCACCGCCCTCTCCAGCCCCTCTGCCCTTCCCTTGCCAGATCCTGCAGATCCCTCTTACCCGCATTCCCATTCCTGCCCCCTCAGAGTGCTCTCCTGACCCGCAGCCCCTCCAGAACCCCTCATACCCCACATTCCTGCACCCTCAGAGTGCTCTCCTGACCCACAGYCCTCCCAGGACCYCTCAGCCCCCCCACTCACCCCTCTGCAGGGCTCGCTCCTGACCCACAAACCCCTCAGGGCCTCCTCAGGGTCTCTCAGGCCCCCAGGGCCCCCTCCCACCCCACAGCCCCCTCAGGCCTCCCTTCCGCCCTTCAAAGCCCCCTCACCGCTCCCTCAGAACCCCTTCCCACCCCTGAGAGCGCCCAGGGCCGCCTCACAGCCCCCTCCCGCTCCCCAGAGTCCCCCGCTGCTGCCCGCCGGACCCGGAACGCCCCCGCGCGAAGCCCCAGTACCCAGTGCCGTGCCCGATGCCGTACYCGGTGCCGGTTCCCCGCCCGCAGCTCGGGCCGAGCAGGCCCCGCCGCCGCCACGGAACTGCCGCCAGGCCACGCCCCCTTCCGCCGCCGGGCCCCGCCCCCTCAGGGCGCCCCGACACGCCCCCTGCCGCCTGGCCACGCCCCCGGGCATGAAGACCCGCCCTTCGCAGCAAGACCACGCCCCATGACAGACCACGCCCCTTTAAAATTCCCTGTCATGTCTGTAGCCACGCCCCTTTCCACTGAGGGTCTGCAGGCCCCGCCCACTCTCCGACTCACCGCAGCACACGGCCCCGCCCTCCCAAGCAGGCCACGCCCCCAAGGAAGCCCCGCCCATAGCTCGGGCCCCGCCCCCGGCGTGGGGAGGTCGGGGCGGATGGAGGAGGCGTGCGGGGGATGCGGGGTCTGGGGAGCCCGAGGGTGCCAGGGGGACGTGGGGGTGCCAGAAGGACGTGGAGTGCAGTARGGGTGAGGGTGCAGGGGGATAAATGGGGGTTGGAAGTTATGGGGTGTGTTGAGGGTGGCGGTGCCGGAGGGACGGGTGGTTCGCTGGGATGGGAGGGGGGTTTCGCTGGGATGTAGCGGTGCACTGCGATACGAGGTGCACTGGGAGCTGGGGTGCAGGGGAGCAAATAGGGTGGCAGGGAGATAGGGGGTGTATTAGCGGTGAGAGTGCCAGGGAGATTTGGGATCCRGGTGAATGGGGATACCAGAGGTGCATCCCAGAGGGGCTGGGAGTGCAGGGGAAAATGGGGGCCAGGGGGATGTGGGGTGCATTACGGGTCAGGGTGGGAAATGGGAGTGCCARGGGGACATGGGGTACATCGGGGATGAGGGTGCAGGGTGGGAAATCGGGATGCTAGGGGAATGTGGGGTGCATTGGCGCTGTAGAGGTGAACTGGAGGGATCTATGGGTGCACAAGGGTGTAGGGGTGTGCTGCGGGGTACGGGGGCACACTGCCATGGGSGCTGTGTTGGGTGATAGGAAATGTATTGGGGTTGGGGGTGCTGGGGAGATGTGGGGTCCAGAGGAGTGGGGGTGCCAGAGGAATGTGGGGTGCATTAGGGATAAGGGTGCAGCGGGAAAACGGGGGTCAGGGGGATGAGGGGTGCATTGTGGGTCAGGATGCAGTGTGGGAAATGGGGGTGCCGGTGGGATATGGGGTGCACTGGAGGGATATAGGAGTGCACAGGAGAGTGGGGTTGCAGGGGTTATGGGGACGCACAGACATGGGGGGTGCAGAGGAGGGTATGGAGGCCGTGCTGGGGCTGTCTGTGTAACCCGGGACCAGGGAGTTGCGCAGGGCTGATAGYACCCCAAAATTGCTGCTGTCGCCTGCAGGGGTGGGGGGACCCTCTATGTGCCACTGTCCCGCCTGGCCGCTGTATCCTGGCACCCGTGTGTGTCCCAGGAGCACTGGTGGGTTTGGGGGTGCAGGCAGCCCCCCACCCCCGTGCCAGGGTGCTCCGGGCCCCAGCAATGCCACCCTGTCCCGCGGCCCCGGTGACTCCCAAACCCCCTTCCAGGGCCACAAGGGTCCTTGCACCATTTTGGGGTGAGAAAGGGGCGTTTTGGACAAAGGAGGGAGCGGAGGCGGCGGTTGGTGCAGCAGTTCCTTCCCGGCCGGTACAAAGGCAAAACAAACCGAAAGCGTGTCCGTGTCCGTGTCCGTGCCCATCCCGCGTCCGTGCCCATGTCCATGTCCGTGTCCATGCCCACACTCCTCCCAGGGCTGGTGTGGCAGCGGGCAATGCCCCGGCACGGCCACCGAGCCCCTCCCGCGCTGGGTCCCCGTGGGCACCCCAGCCCCGCGCCGGCTCGGTCCCATCTCGGCTCAGCCCAGGGGTGCCCCCGGCCCCGCGCTTGCCGCTGGCATGGGGGCGATGGCTTTCCAGCTGGAAGAGCGGTGGCAGTGTGTCCTAGGTTCCACCTCTTGCCGTCTCTCTGTGCTGCCGGTGACCCCGTGGTGGCTCAGACCCGGCCCCGGTCCCCCGGRATGTCCCATCCCAGACGGATGGGTCGCTCCTCGGCGTTGGCATCACCCCCCCAGCCCCGCGGGGTGCAGTGGGGTCCCCAGGGCGACGGGGGATGCTCGCCAGGAGAGCCCGGCTCCCGGGGCAGGATCCGGCCGGGGCGAAGCCGCGTGGAGGGGCTGAGTGGGGGCTGTCACTTGTCACCGTCCCCCCGGGTACCCCGAAACCTGCCGTAGCACGAGACTGAAGCAAGCGAGCATGCGAGGGCGGCGGGCGGGCGGAGAGGGACATCCTATTCACCGGGATTAAGTGCCCCAAAGGCAGGGCTGGGGGCTGGAGGGGACACGCAGCACGGGGGGGTGAGCTCGGTGACCCGCTCCGGGGGCGTGAGGGGACCCATCCAGCCTCCGCCGCCACCCACGGGTGCCAAAAATCAGCATCCTCCTCTCGCCCTTCTCTGGGAGCATCCTTTGGTCCCCAGGAGCATCCTTGGTGGCGGGGCCGTGTGCCCGCTCGGCACCGGGGCGGGGGGAGCAGGATGCGGCCGGGGGGGGTCACACAGCGTCGCCTTCCCACTTTGGGCTTCCGTGATGTGCGTTCGTCTATCCGGAAGGGATTGGCAGGACAGCGGGAGGAGCACGGGCGATGGCGGCGGCGTGGGGGGAATTTACATGGTACCCGGGGGGGCTCCGGCCAGGGGCGACGCCGTCCCCCATCTCCCCCCGGAGCCCCGCGTCCCTCGGGGGCGTCGATGCGGGGSATGTCCGGGCTCGGTTGGAATCGGGGGCGTCTCTCGAATCCCCYGGCAGCCGGAGGGAGATGGGGTGGGCGATGGCGGCCGGGGTGGGCGCGGGAGCGGGCGGCCGGGTCCGGCGCTACTCGATCACCATGCAGCACGGGAGGTGCTGGGAGAAGTACTTGAAGAGCTCCGGGGTGGCCCCGGGGCAGTTGGTGAGTTCCAGCTCCTCCAGCTCCTGGAGCTGCACCAGCCCCGACAGCCCCGTGGTGGTCAGCAAAGGGCAGCCTGCAAGGAGACAGAGTGCACCGTCAGCCCAGAACAACAGCGCCCCAAAAAACAGCACCCCAAAACCCAGCATCTCAAAGGCACCAGCGTCCTAAACCACCAAAATCCCGCACTCCAAAGGATCCAGAGGATCAGGACCTCAAAATCCCAGCACCACAAACACACTGGCACCCAAAAGAAATGCATGCCAGAACTCAGCGCCCCCAAAAGACAGAACCCAGAAGCCCAGCATGCAAACAAAACAGTGCCCAAAAAACCCGACACCCCAAAAACCCACCCAAAATAYCGGCATCCAAAAAGTCCAGCACTCAAAACTGCACACCAATAACCAGTGCTCTAAAGCACCAGCAGCCCAAAACACCAACACCATCAAAATTAGCACCCAAAAAAACCAGAACCCAAAACCCCAGCATGCTAAAGGTTAGTGCTCCAGAAGATCAACACCCCCAAAAACCTGCAGCCAAAACACCAGCAGCCCAAAAAACCAGCACCACAAAGCACCAGTATTCCAAAAAAAGCACCTCAAAAAACCAGTGCCCCCCAGAAAAGCACCTCAAAAACCAACCCCCCAAAGAACTTGAACCCCAAAAATGCAGCACCACCATCCCAAAAAACACAACACCTCAAGAGCCCAGTTGTGGATCCTTCCCCTCTAGCTGGGGTGGGTGCAGGTGCCCATTGGCTCAGAGGGATGCTGGCTGTCCCCAGACTGTCCCCAGGGCTGTCTCTGTCCCTATGCCCTGTTCCTCCCCAGCCCCATGGGGTCACATATCCCTGGCAGCAGTGTGGGGGTCTCACCGGCCAGCGAGAGGAGGCGCAGGCTGCCCATGCCCAGGAGGTGCTTCAGGCCAAAATCCTGCACCTGGAAAAGAAAAAGGAGTGGGAATGAGGGGGGACAATGGGGGCACATGCAGCACTGGGGCTCAGCATCACTGGGGCAGGAGCCTGGGCAGGGTGCTGGGCAGGGAACTGGGTGCCAGGGCTGGGAACCTGAGGCAGGSTGCAGGATGCTGGGGCAGTGCACTGGCTCTGGGTGCTGGGGCAGGGTGGGACAAGGTGCAGGGAGCTGGAGCAAGGAGCTGGGTGCTGGGGAAGGGAGCCTGAGCAGGATGTGGGATGTTGCAGCAGGATGCTGGGGCAGGATGCTGAGTGCAGGTCYGGAGTGCTGGGTCTGGATGGTGGGCCCGGGAGCAGGGAGCTGGGGCAGGGAGCCCGGTGCTGGAGCAGGATGCTGGACAGGATACTGGGTGTGGGGGATACTGGTGCTGGGCAGGATGCAGGGTCAGGGTGCCAGGGCTGAGTCCTGCTGAGCTCACAGAACACCCCACTTCCYGGCACCAAGCCTTGGGTCTCCAGCTGGCTCAGGGAGCCCACCCTGAGCTCAAGGCCCATGCCCAGGGAGGTGCCACCAYGCCCTCCCCACCGTGCCAAGCCGGGACGGGCACAGCTGTGTTCCACACCTACCTGGCAGCACCAGCGCAGGTAGAGGCTCCGCAGGGACGACATGGTGGACAGGTAGCTGAGGCCAGTGTCGGTGATCCGCACGCACCTGCCGGGACACGGGGTGTCAGGGCCAGCTGGTCACCCATGGATGTCCCCAAACCATGGCCCCCGTGCTGCACCCTCTGCTTCCAGCACGGCCCAGCATGGCACGGCTTGGCATGGCACGGTTTGTCATGGTGTGACACGGCACAGCACAGCTCAGCGTGGCCTGACATGGCATGGCTTGGCATGGCTCAGCATGGTATGGCATGGCTTGGCATGGCTTGGCATGGCTCAGCATGGTATGGCATGGCTTGGCATGGCTTAACATGGCATGGCATGGCCCGGCATGGCTCAGCATGGCATGGCATGGCATGGCATGGCATGGCTTGGCATGGCACAGCACAGCTCAGCACGGCACGGTACCTGTCGAGCACCAGCTCCTCCAGCTTGTGCAGGTCACAGGCAATGTACTCCAGGGCCATGTCGGTGATGCGAGGGCACCAGGACAGGTCGAGGCTGCGCAGCTTCCGCAGGTTCTCGGCCACCAGCTCCACGCCGTCATCCGTGACCTTGGAGCAGCCCGAGAGGCTGAGGACGCTCAGGTTGGGCAGGCTGTGTACCATGTTGACCACGCCGTGGTTGGTGATCTCCCAGCAGGAGTTGAGGCGCAGGGTGTGGGTGGTGTAGCCCTGCTTGGCGGTGAAGTAGGCGAGCGCCGTGTCCGTCACGTGGTAGGCTTGCAGGTTGAGCTCGGTGAGGTTGGGCAGGAGCTGCGAGATGGCGGCGATGGCGTCGTCGGCCACGTTGATGCAGTCGCTGACRCTCAGCGCCGTGATGCGGGCGTTGAGGCTGGACCACAGCCCTGCCTCCGTGAAGTCGTTGCAGCCCGACAGCTCCAGCCGCACCACGCCCTGCATCTGCTCCAGCATCACCTGCCGAGGGGCAGGGGGTCAGGCCATGCTGGGCGCTGCCATCCCCCCTGTGCAGCCCTGCGACCCCACCCCGGCTCCCTCTGAGCTCCTCCCACTGCTCCCCTAGTCTTCTCCCTGGGACCTCCCTGGTGTGGGTTCAGCCGCTGCTCTAGGACATGCCACCATCCGTGGGTCATGGGAGGGGACAGGCAGGGACTCCCGGGTGCAGCCCCAGCACTGTGCCAGGTGCTGTTGGCAGGGTCAGGATTGATGCCCGCTCCCAGCAKGGGAACTGCTCGGGTGAGATATGCCCACGGAGCAGCTGGCGCTGTGTGTGGCCATGGCACAGGGCAGGGATCTCAACGGGGACCCTGCCTGGCGCTGTGAATTGCCYCATGTCTGTCTGACCCTCAGCTTGCTTGGGTGACCCCCTTGTTGGGGAGCAGCCAGCCAAGCGGGAATGTCCCATTCCCAGAGCCCTGCTTGTCACCCACTGCCACATGCACTGCCCAGCAGCACAGCCACCTCGCCTGGCTCTGCCTTCCTGGCAGCACCCACAGGCAGCAGGGATGAACCCCCAAACAACATCCTGACCCCCTGCCTGCACAGGCTGCACCCATCTCACTGCCCAGACCATGGGCAGGGCATCCCAGTGCTGCCAGCGCCTGTGGGACGGCTGCCACCTGCCTGCTCCTTCCCTGTGACCACTGAAAGCTCTGCCTGAGCGTGTYCCCAAGGCCACCAGGAATGACCCACCACCTCAGCCACCCCGGGCACCTCACCACGGTCACCTACCTCCAACCCTGCGTCCGTGATGGTCGACCTCTTAAGGCTCATGGACTTGACCCCCTTCTTGGAGAGGGGGTAGTTGTCAATGAACTCACAAATGTCCAGGTCGGAGACGCCCACGAGGCAGAAGCCGTCGAAGCCGCGGACGGCGAAGCCCTGCAGGCTGACGAACTCCTTCTCTCCACCGGGCAGGATGTTGTAGAGCTCTTTGGTGTGCAGGACGGGCGTCAAGCCCACCCAGAACTTGGGCTGGTAGAGCACCCGCCGCCATGCCTTGCACACCTGCGCCAGCACGCACTTCTCGCACGCCGAAAAGTACCAGAACAAGCGGTTGAGGATCTTCTCGTCCACCGCCAGCTGCCTCTCCGAGGGCGAGCCCGGCAGCCGCTCCGGAGAGGGCTGCTCCGAGCCTTCGCTCGTGTTCAGTCCCACCAAGGAAGCGCCGGGAGGGGAGGAGACGCTGGCCAGAGTGGCCAAGGAGAGCGGGGAGGCCAGGCTGGGGATGGGCAGGTCGCTGCGGTGGGCTAAGGCCGGGCTGAGGATGGCAGGCACGGAGGAAGGCTGGCACAGGCGGTTTTTCACGGCGGGGGTGCCTTTGGTGATGCTGGCGGAGCCGAGGCCGTTGGGTTGCGTGGGGATCTTCACCAGTCCATTGCGGGGCAAACATGGGGGCTTGGTGTCGCCGTTTCTAGGGCTCGACATCTTCCACAGGTCTCTCTGTAACACAGGGGCGTGGGATGAGGGGCTGCCGGTCTGGTAGGGAGGGTGGGCATGGCTGGGGGAGGTGGTGGCACTGGCGGGGGAGGAGACCCAAGGGGTCTCTGTGCAGGGAGCAGCGTGGCACATGGGACAAGGCRGTGCAGAGCTGCTGGGCACAGCCACAGAGGGGATGTGTCCGGGAC
Organism: Amblyornis subalaris; assembly: GCA_018881555.1. NCBI lineage: Eukaryota > Metazoa > Chordata > Aves > Passeriformes > Ptilonorhynchidae > Amblyornis > Amblyornis subalaris. The sequence goes on along the minus strand of JACAXG010000057.1, from coordinate 1,609,630 downwards.
ACAGAGCAGAGGCTGCATGGCCCTGGCAGCCCCTTGTGATGAGGGATGGATGGGGATTTGTCCCTGCACRTTCACATCCCGCCCTGAGCCTGGAATCCAGCCACCAACGGAGCACAATCCACAATCTGGTTTGGGTCGGAAGGGACCTCAAAGCTCATCTCGTTCCACCCCCCTGCCATGGGCAGGGACACCTTCCACTATCCCAGGTTGCTCCAAGCCCCGTTCAACCTGGCCTTGGACACTTCCAGGGATCCAGGAGCAGCCACAGCTTCTCTGGGCAACCTGTGCCAGGGCCTCACCACCCTCCCAGGGAACAATTCCTTCCCAATATCCCATCTATCCCTGCCCTCTGGCAGTGGGAAGCCTTTTTCGCTTTGCCTGTCACTCTAGGCCCTTTTCCCACATTCCTCTCCAGCTCTCCTGGAGCCCCTTTAGGCACTGGAAGGGTCTCTGAGATCTCCCTGGAGCCTTCTCTTCCCCAGGTGAACACCCCCAGCTCTCCCAGCCTGGCTCATGCCCTCAGAGCATTTTTGTGGAGGGGAGAGGAGGCAGAGGCGGAGGAGCAGAGCTGCCTGTGCTCACYGTGCCAGCCAAGAGCTCGGCAGCGAGCCCCTGCCAGCCGGGAGCGTCGCCGATCCTCGCGGAGCCTCGAGGCAGCACCCGGCAAACCAGGCCAATAAATATTGCAGTGGCAGCAAGGCCGGCTTCCCAACGGCCCCGCCGCGCCCGCCATCCATTATTCAACACGTTTCCCTCTATAAATATGGAGGTGAATAATTGATGGGGGCTCAGCCCCCTGCCCCTGCCCCAGCCGGGGCCTGGCGCGGGGCCCTGCCCGAGAGCCGCCTGTCCTGCCCGCACCGGTGCCGGTGCCGTGCCGAACCCTGCCAAATCTGAGCCCGGCAACCCACGGGGATGCAGCAAGGAGCTGAAGCATGGGAACACAGCTTCCGGTGCATGGACCAGGGGACAGGGACATAGTCCTGAAGTCCCGAGGGGTGGCTGGCACATCTGTCCATCAGTGATGGGAACTGAGGACCCTCTTCATTGCCAGCTCCTCCCAGACGCCAGATAAAAGCAAGGGGATTATTTTAGCTGCTTGATCTGGGATGGAGAAAGTCAAGCCCCGATGAAGGGGCACTGAGGGAGGAGCATCCCGCCCAGTAAAGCYCATGGCCAAGCTCCGTGGGCCCTGAGAATGCTCCATGCAGCCTGGGAGCAGGATGCAACCTTGATCCCCTGCTGCCCCCAGCCCATCCTTTTCACCTTCACAGCACCCCTGGCCTCATCCAGTTCTCCTGGAGCAGCCAAGGAGGGAGCAGCCACCCAAAAAAGAGCTCAGGAGTGCAGGCAGCTTCCGGTGGCACAACTGGAAAACCCCCAGGATGCCCTTCCCAGCACAGCGGGGCCGTGGGACGGGGCTGCTGGGAGCTGCTGCAGCCTCTCCCGCGGTGCGTGCGTGGAGGTGCCAGCAGACAGCCCGGCTCGGTGGCAGCATCCCGGCGAGATCCAGCCTCCGGGGACCAGCCCAGCCCTGTGCAGACAGTCTGGCGCCGCTCCCGGCTTGGATGCAGCCGCTGCTGCCTCCGCTCACGCCGCCCGACAGCGGAGCTGGGCCGCCGATGCTTGGACGTGTTAAACTCGCTTGAAAGCAGGAGAAGGGGAGGGGAGAGGAGAAAGAAACTTAAAACCAGCGGCTCGGTGCTTGGCAGCAATTRGGGAAGTAAACAGAACGTGCACCAGGGTGTCTCACACGGCCACGCGGCACAAATCCACACGGATAATTACCAGGCACACGGAGAGGCGGTCGCTCCRGCACGGAGCCCGCAGCCAGAGCCGCTCCGCATGCTGGTGGCCCCCAGGGAGAGGGCAGGTGGTGGCAGAGGGGCAGCCCAAGGCCTCGGGAGCCCGAGGGGACAGTCACAGGAGGAGACAGATGCTGACAAGTCACCGGACTCACACGCAGCCAGCAGGAGGTTTTGGCAAYGGATACAACCAGCTCAGACCTGGGCTGGTCCCTGAGGCCGAGCYCAGGGGGGGCTGACTGGATTCAGCAGCTTTCCCAGTCCTGCCTTGGAAAGCTGAGCCAGGGCCCCCTGCCCAGGCTGCTCAGGCTGCCTGTCTGGAGCACAGAAATCCCGGACCCTGAATGAGCTGGGAAGTCACTTCAAATAGGAAGATGGCCAGAGATCCGAGCCTCCGGGCACGGGCGGATCCAGGCAGCTGTGGGGGGAGGCCAGGCAGGCATTTCTTTCTGGGGAAATGAGCAGGCAAGGATTTAGAGGTTCCTACCATCGCCTGTGCCTGGGGACAGACCRAGGTGGAGAAGGTGGGCTTGGGGCACAGGCTGGGGAGGGGAGTGTGTCCGATAGCCTTTCTTTCTGTCTCTGGCACCGTGGGGCAGTGCTGGGATCTGCCCTCCCCTGCCACAGGAAAGYCCCAGCCTGCAGCCAGGCAACCTGGCAGTCCCTGCAGCCCAGGGCTGAGGCCACAGGACTCTGATGTACAAAGATCAACTCCCACATCCCACRGAGGTCACAGCTGCTGGGCGCTGGGACACTCAGAGCACGCCCTGCACTTCCCCAGGCCCTCTCAACCCAGAGACAGCGCATGGACAGGCAAACACAAAGTTGTGTGCCTTGGAGGTCTCAGCACAGACCCTCTCCGATGCTCCAGCTGCTCCGTGAGCACCTCCATATGCTTTTTCGCCACTCCAAAGCAGCAGGAGAGCAGAGATTTGGCCTTTTCCCTTCTCCCTGTTGTCTCACTGTTTGCAGATCGCATGACTGGGCCAACCACATCATCATCAGGATGGTTCAGCACTTGGTACAACCATCCTTGCTCTGGGATCCCGCAGGAAGGGCCCAGATTTGCAACTCCTCTCTGTACCAACCCCCCTTTCCTCTCTCACAGGAATGTGTCTCCCAGCAGTGGAGCGCCAGCTCCCAATCCAGTGGGAGAAAACCTGACAAAAGCAAAGGTCAAAGTCCTTCAGTCTCCCGAATCCACTCCTGGGTGCACATTTCWCAGGATACGTCACTGCCAGAGAAGTCACTCCATTCAGGAGGGGGTTGTCACCCACAATAAGCGATGATGCAGTGGTGGGGGGCGGATTTGACGCAGGAAGAGAGAAGAAAGCCGGGGTCTGAGAGCCTGTCACCACAAACACYGCACAGACAATGAGCGTGCTGGGCGGAACAGGATGGGAACTGCCGGGAAGACAGAGCCTGTCCAACCTGTTGGAGAGTTTACCATCTCCACGTGGCAGTGGAGGGGCCTCAAGAGACGGGCAGGACGATCAGTCACCCTGTTAGTGCCTCCCCGTGTGGATTTGGCTGGGAGAACCCCGGCTCCTGCTTCAGACAGGCATCCTGCTGTGTTCGGGATTGGGGGCGAGCTGTGGGMCAGCCGGGCTTGGAGCCTGCGTGGGGGGTCCGTGTCAGCCAGATCGGAGGCCACGGGAGACCCCGCACCGGCGGGCGTGAGAGCCCCCGGGATCTCGGCCCTGCTGGGGTCAGCACCGCGGACAGTGGCTCTGGTCAGCACCGCGGACAGCGGCCCCGGTCAGCACCGCGGACAGCGGCACCGGCAAGGACACCCGCACGCGTGTCCTGCTGGGATCCGGCACTGCCCCGCCGGGTCCCTGCGAGGATCCACCGCTGCCGCGCCAGGTCCTTGTAAGATACCCTGCTATCACCCGCCAGGTCACTGTGAGGATCCGCTATCGCCCTGCCAGGTCCTTTGCAAGAGATCTCACTATTGCCCTGCCAGGTCCCTGCGAGAATCCACCATTGCCCCATCGGCTCTTTGTAGCGGAACCAGCATCACCCCACCCGGTCCCTGAGAGGATCGGCTGTTGYCCCGCGAGGTCCCTGTGAATATTCAATATTGCTCCAACAGATCCTTGTAAGAGATCCTACTGTCACTCCAGCAGGTTCCTGTGAAGATCTGCTACTGCCCTGCCAGATCCCTCACAGGATCCGCTATTGCCCCACCAGATCCCTGAGAGGATCCATTTTCGCCCCACAAGCTCCCCGTGAGACCCTTCCGTCCCCCCGCCAGCTCCCTGCAGCCCCTGCTCCTGCCCTGAAGCCTTGTTATTGCCCTGCCAGGACCCAAAGCTGCTGCCAGACGGTTTCTGAGGAGGCAGAGCTGTGCGGCAGCGAGCAGCCATGGCTCACGGCTCCCTGCACACACACACACACACACACACACGCACACAGGCACGGGGGGTGTACAAGCGCACACGCGGGCACCACGGACACGCACGGCCCCCTCCCCCGGAGCCTCGGGAGCGGGGGGATGCCCCGGCACAAGCCGAGGTGCTCCGTGGCCCTCACACTCACACGCACACACGCTCGCACCGCCGGAGCCGCCGCGTGCACGCGCGCACAGGGTTGCATCAGCTGAATTCATTAGCCCGTCTATTTTTACTAATGCAGCAAATCAAGTTGCTCTACAGGCGGAGAAAACACACCCGACACGRGAGCGCTGTGGCGGAGCACGCAGCCCAGGCTTTTGTCCAGCACTCCTGAGGGGATGAGCTTCCTGAGGCTCCCTCKGCTCCGCGCCGTGTCCCCAGGCAGCAGCGAGGCCCGGCTGGCTCTGGCCCGGGGGGGCTGGACCTGCCGCCCGGAGCACACGGCGGTGATAAAGACATCCCGCTGCAGAGCCCCGCGGCGTGCCGCTGCTCCGATCCCATCGCCGGGAGTAGTGGCTGTGCCACACCGACCTCCCAGGCTGGGTCCCTTCGGAGGGCTTGGATCACCCCAGCCATGCAGWGGAGCCACCGAAGAGCCTGGAGGAGCCACTGGCTTCCTCAGAGCTGGAGGGGCAATGGTTGTGTTTGGGTGGGGAGGTGCTGGGTTTATGCTCCCAGGCTCAGCACTCACACAAGTGAGCTGGGAGAGAGGCTCAGAGCACAGCTCCAAACTCAGTGCTTCCTTCTCCTTGCTGCACAAGCCAGGAATTCATGGTAGGGAAGGGCCTTGCCTCTCCACCTGGCCCCGGAGACCTGCTGTTTGTGAGATGGGAGCTGGGAAACTTCCTCCTGAGACTGCTCTGGCAGCTCSTTGGGAGACCAGAGGGCTGAGAGCAGCTTTCCTGATCCCTTGTTGGCTCCCAACGATGCCAAGGAGCTCATCCCACCTCACAGTGGACAAAGAGGCTTAGGAGGGGCTGGGAAAAAAACAACTGGTTTGAGTCCCGTTGCTGCGGGCTGCTGCTCTCAGTGCCGGGTGGGCTGGTGAATCCATCGCTGGGTCTTGCAGCTTGTGGCCAAACAACAAACCTGTCACCACAGGGACCCCCCAGCAGTGCTCTCTCCCAGGTCCCACAGCCTTCCCAAAGGTCAGGGTCAGGCTTTGCRGGGAGAGCCCCACGCCCAGGGAGACGGGAAAAGCTGGCTGATGTGCCGGAGCCAAGCTCTGCTCCGGTCCCCACCGCTTTGGGCTTTGCTGAGGGAACAGCTCCAGTCCAGGGGCACTGGGAGATGCAGCTCCTGCCCCCCCAGCCCTCGGCATGGGGGACTTGTAGGGGGGAGGCAGAGCTCCAGCTCCAGCCCGGCTGAACAAAACTTCCTCGTACATGCAGGGGTCCCCTCTGTCCACCAAGCCCTTCCTGCAGCCGCTTTCACCTTCTCTGCTAAACCCCCAATCTCCCAAAGACAGCAAGTTCTGACCTCTCTCCTCACCCCACGCAGCCCCTTGTCCCCTTGCGAGGAACCCCCCACCCGAAAGGAGCATGGGATGGACAGATCAGGGCAGAGCTGGACCCCCGGTCRCATTCCCCTCCAGCCTCCTCTGGGGATCTTGACTCCCACACCATGGGAGGATGCTCGTGCTTCAGYCAAGCATCTCCCTGCTCCCCACCGCCAAGGCAAGGAGAAGAGAGAGCAGCTCCTCATGTGCTGGATCCTGCCTGGCTCAGACTCCCCTCACTACAAGCCCAGCCAGAGCCCAGTGACAGCACCCAGCGTGTCACAGCCCTTCCCTCTGCCCCTCCTGGGCCCAGGAAGGGGTGAACAAAAATTCAAGATCCCACAAGGAGCCAGGAGCCAGGAGAGCTGCCTCYGAGCCCAGGACATGGACGTGCTCCTCAGGTGCCGCTGGGACTTGAGSCCCCCCAAACCCCTTCATCCCTCCAGACACGGTGACAGCCGCACAAGCACTGATGCCCCTTTGCCACTGGGTTTGGGGGTCTGTCCAGGAGCCAGGGTTGGGGTCAAGCAGGGGACCATTGGCACGAGGCTGGTGGGACACCAGGGCAGGCAGTGCTCAGCCACGGCACTCCTCAATGCAGTGGGCTGTGGGTGCTAAATGCCAACACGGGCTCCAAAAGCCATCAGATGCCTCATGGAAGCAAAGGCACCAGCCTGATCCTTCTCCCAGCACAGCCCCCTGGCCTCCCGCTTCCCCGTCCAGGAGCTGGGCACGGATCACACCTCCAGCAGGGAGAAACCCTGGAGAAACGGCTTCTRCTGAGCTGCCCCCTCCCCAAACACTCTCCTCTCCAGCCCCGACCTCCTCCGGTGAGCCACCAGCCCTGGAGCACCCAGCACACGTGGCTGGTCCCCGTGGCAGGTGGGCAGAGGTTGGGAGGGGGTGGGATGCTGCCAAAGGAGCTCTGCTCGCCCGCGCGCCCARTCCTGCTCCCTCCCACACCAGCAGCACCCACTCGCCTCCCAAATTCCCTTTCCACTCCCTGGGTGCTGCTCCTCTTGCACAGGCACTGCTGGGGAGCAATAGGAGATTGGAGATGGGGAAACCGAGGTACAGGCAGGACGACGTGGATTTGCCATGGAGCTGCCAGAGTCCGAGCCAGGCACAGCTTGAATCTGCAGAGCAGGAGGGCAGGATCCAGCCTCCAAACTCAAAGTGCTCCCACTCCAGCTGGCCTTCTGTCTGGAGCGTGACCGCATCCCCATGGGATAGTCAGAACGGCAATGACCCCASAGGAGGGGACAAGGGGACCCATTCCTCACTCCCGCCTTACCCTGGCCCAAGTGAGGGTCACTTCTTCCCCAGAAACAGGATTTGGGGAGGCATGAGGGTCTCAGTGCCAGGAATGCTTATCCTGCTGCTCCCCACTGCCATGGAGCTGCTGGCACAGGGAGGGGATCAGGGAAAGGGATCGATGTGGGGGAAGCCAGCTCGGGGAAAAATAGATATCTAGCTCATTAAAAATGGATGCTTGAGCGAGTCCTCCCCACTCCAAAGCCACCTCCCTCCCTCTTCCTGGTAGCCGGAGTGAAATCAGCGCCCAGCTTCCAGAGCAGGGGAGATGCCAGCACGGCATGACGCTCGCTCCGCGCCCGCTGCTCCCAGCCTGCTGCGTGCTGAGACCCTCGGGGTGCTGTGCAGGGGGCCCGAGACCCCCTGACCCTGGGCAGAAGGTGGTCATGGAGCAAGACCTCTGCCAGGAGCACCCCTGCTGCGGGGACTGCCACGCTCCGGCCTTCACTGCCCAGGCACTGCCACGTCCCACCAGTGCTTGTAGATGCCMGAGAGGCAGAGCCACCTCAGCTCGGTGCCCCATGGCACCCCTGGACCCCCACACAGCCAAGGTCTTGGGGGTCTCTATCTGCTTGCTGCCAGAACCCCGTGCCTCAGTTTCCCCCATGCATACTCAGTCCCAGCCATTCCATGGGGTCCAGCCTGCCTGGTTCCCAACCCTGCACACTGATCCCTCTGCCCATCCCCATCCTCTGCCCCACCAAAACAAACTCCTCGTTCCCATTCCAGACTGAAGGAGGGGCCCTGGCCCCACACGGGGCTCTGCAGGACCCTGCCGTGGGGCTCAGCCCCCTTGGCCCCATCCCAGCCAGGGCCTTCCCCTTCCTCCATCCCCTGAGCTCTGGGATGGGGGTGGCTGCCCCTGTCCTCCCATCCCTGGCTGTTGTCACCCTACATCCAAGGAAAGCCACGCTGAGGTTTTGGGGTGTTGGGGTGTTTGGGTGTTTGGGTGCAGCCCCGGGGATGCCAATGGTGCCACCAGGGAGGACARGGGGAATTTTAGAGGCTGGCAGCAGAGGTGGAGGGGGGCAAACATCCACCCTACACCAGGGYAACCGTGCCCTTACAGCGATGTCCCCTTACAGCCCCATCTCAAAGCACCCCCGCATTCCCGGTATCCACCTGACTCCCCCTTCTCCCTGCCGTTACCCACCCGGCGATGCCCGGCCATGCTGGGGGGGGACACAACACATCCCCTCACCCCTCCAGCACCCCCCACCCCCCAAACCAGGGGGGCGGAGGGGGCAGCATCACTGGGGCGGGGGAGGGTCGCACCGACCACCATCCTCTGGTGAGCTACCGGGAGGCGGGGGCGGAGGGGGGGCCACCGGACCGGGAGCCCCGGGGCCGGGCCGGCTCCGCCGCCGTTATATAACGCGGCTCCATGATGCGGGATGCGGCTGGGGGTGGTTGCGGTGCCGGTGCCGGCGCCGGTACCGGTAGAACGGGCATCGGCACCGACCGCGGCATCGGCACCGACCCCGGCATCGGCACCGACCCCGGCACCGGCTTTGTGTTGTAAAGCGTTTTCCCGAGCGGCTCTTACCTCCAGTCCTGTCTCCCGAAGCTCATGCCATGCCTTGCGCCCGTCTTCTCTCGGTTGCAGGAAAAAATCCCACCAGGAAGAAAACGGCGAGTAATCCCCCCAAAAATCCCCGTTGGCAAAGGGGCCGGATCCCGCCCGGCCCCCGCCCCAACCCCGCGAAACAACAGGAAAAATAAGCGGGGAGTGGAGGGGGGGAATGGGGCCGGATCCGGATCCGGGGGGATGGAGAAGGGGGGTCCCTCCTGCCAGCCAGCCCAGGGAGCTGGGAGCACACGCACACGCGCGTTTGCACACACGCACACGCGTGTCACCAGCGCAGGCTGTTAAAGGGACACGGTCACCGGCGGCGATAATGGATCGCGATGGGAAGGCASCGGCGTCGGCACCGGGAGAGGCGAGGTGAGGGTGCGGGACACAGGGAATGAGGCGGGGGGGTACGGGCAGGGCTGGGCTGGCAGCTGGGTGTGCAGGGAGAGAGGGGTGGTGGGTGGGGGAATGCAGGGGTGGAAGGATGGGGGATGGAGGGGGGGATGGAAGGATGGAGGGGGGGATGGAGAGATGGAAGGATCGAGGGAGGGATGGAGAAATGGAGGGAAGAATGGAGAGATTCAGGGAGGGCCGGAGGGAGAAATGGAGGGATGAAGGGAGGGATGGAGAGGTGGAGAGATGGAGGGAGGGATGGAGAGATGAGGATGGAGGGGTTGGAGAGGATGGTGGGATGAAGAAAGAAGGGATGGAGGGGTGGAGAAAGAAATGGAGGAATGGAAGGATTGAGGGAGGGATGGAGGGATGGGGTGGATGGAGAAATGGAGGGAGGGGAGGAAGGCTGAACAGAGGGATGGATGGAAGGCTGGATGGACAGACGGATGCTTGCTCTGGCTCTCTCCCCACCAGGGCATGGCAGGCTGGAGATCCTSGTGCAGATCCTGCTGCAGACCCCTCTCAGCCCGGCAGCCGGCTCAGGCCCTGCTGACACCCCCTGGGGCACAGCGGCGACGCTCGACCCCGCGCCAGCACCCCGGGGTGCAGCAGGCACCCGGGACAGGGCGCCGTGCCTGGGTGCTGGGGGGATTCACCTGCCCAAGCCACGTCTGGCAGTGCGACCTGCTGGGGGGTGTCCCATTGCTGCTCCCCCTTTCCCATCACCCCCAGCTCTGCACCCAGCCGGCACCCCCAGTYTGGACCCAGCTTCACCACTGCTCCCCAGACTGGAGGGAACTGCTCGGCTGCCGCGTTTGACYCCATCCCCTCCGCCTTCCCCTGGCACGGCCCCATGCGAGCAGCGGGACCAGCTCGGCTGCTGTGCCCAGCTGGCCCTGGGGGGGCTGAGGGAGCTGCCTGGATCTGGCGCCTGGCTCCTGCTTCCATTATTTATAAGGCAGGTTGGGTTTCACACTGGCAGCTGGGAGGGGGTTTGAGGGAGGAGACTGTGCACACACACTCACACTCACTCACACTCACTCACACTCACACTCACACACCCTCATCACACCTTGCCCAGTGGGTGACAAATGCAGGAGAAGGTGCTGGAGGGCTCAGTGACTGTAGGGATGTGTGGATCCATGGCCTCATCCAGGTGCTGTGTGTTTTGCCCATCACCTGAGCAACTGGAGGTSCTTCCCTCCACAATCCTTTGTCCCCCCAGCAGTGCCCTGTCCCCCTGTGATGCCTCATCCCCATGGAGGTGTTCCAGGGGAGTTGCCACCCAGCAGCAGCCCAGGAGCAGGGGTGGTGGTCCAGCCCTTGGGGACACACTCTGCACCCAGAGCAGGCCAAGTGCCATCAGGGCTGGCAGGCACTGGGAGGCAGTGGGGCCCTGGATGGTCCCTGTTGTCCCCTCGGTCCTGCACAGGGCCATTGTCACTAACCCCTGACAGCTCCAGGCCTTGTCAGAGGGGACAAGTTGCTGTGGCTCCATGTCCTGGGGACATTTTCATGCCAAGAAAGTTCACAGSTTCTGGAGGAGTCCTTGGGCAGGGGAACACTCCATGCATGTGTCCCTGGGGAAGGGGACACAGCTGGGGTGTCACCTGTCCAGGGGGTACCCACACCCTGGGGTGCCTGATGCGAGGTGTCGGTCACCCCACTGCACCCTGAAGCCACGGGCTACCCTGTGTCACCATCACAAGTCCCCCGAGTCCCCCTGCTCCATGCGGACTGCCACTCCTGAGCGCCAGGAGGGTGGTGGCCGGTGTCCCCACACTCGGGCCGGGACAGCAGCCGAGAGCCAAATGACGTGGCTCCACCAATCCTCCGCTCCCCTCCCATCCCRGCGCCCGGGGACGCTGGAGCTCGCACCCAGCCCGTCCCCACGGCGCGGCTCCCCGGGCCGAGCCTCCCCGCTCCAGCTGGAGCATCCCCGGTCCGGCCGGAGCAGCGGGGCCCGAGCTGGACCGCAGTGCGCCGGGGGGGCCGTCGCCGCAGCAACCGCCGTCGCCTAGCGCCGCTGTCTCCCGGTAACCCGTCGCCTAGCAATGGGGGATTTTTCACAGCTCGGGATGAAGAGTTGAAAGTTATTTTTAGCCCGGGCTGCGAATCAATAGGCAGCTCCATTCGCCGCCCCGCAGGATGCACGCGCGGGGGCCCGGCTGCGCGGCGGGAGCGGGGRGGAKGAYGGGGGAGCAGGGGAGGTCTGTCCAGCCTGGGGTCACCACGCTGACATGGCCCACGGGGACCCCCGGGGCTCAGCCCCTTTCGTGCTGACCCCAGGGCTCAGAGCCTGTGGCTCTTCTCCATCAAGAATCTGATCMCCCCCAGGTTCCCCCATCCAGGCCACGTGCAGGTGAGAGTGGGTGAGGACATGGGGACTTTTAGGTTTCTGCGGGGACCCTCGCATGGCCGTGGGGATGCTCACACTGCTGCAGGAACTGTTAGACCCTCATCTCGCTGTGGGGACCCTCATCTTACTGTGGAGACCCTCAACCAACCAAGGGGACCCTCATCCAGCTGCTGGGAGCCTCATCCAGCTGCTGGGAGCCTCATCCTTTTGTGGGGACCTTCTCCTACTAGCGTGGACTGCCACCTTGCCATGGGACCCCCACCTTGCCATGGGAMCCCCACCTTGCCATGGGAMCCCCACCTTGTCACTGGCACACTCTCCTTGACATGGGGACCCCCACCTCGCCATGGGGACCCCCTCCTTGCCAAGGACATCACTGTCTTGCCGTTTGGACCCTCTTTTTGCCATGGAGACCCCTGCTCTGACATGTGGGCCCCCTCCTTGCCTTGGGGACCCCCACCTTGCCGTAGGGGACTTCTACCTCWCAAAGGGGCCCCCCACCTTGCCATGGGGGACCCTTGCCCTGCCTAGGGGTTCCTCACTCATGCTTCTCCTCCTGAGAGCCTCCCCAAGCTCCCCCATCCTTCCCAGGTCCCATTCCCACTCTCAGGGGTGCCAGCCTGCGGGTCTGGATGCCTGGGGACACCGAGAGGGGACAGGGCCTATTCAGCACCCAAGTTCCACGGGGAGGAGTCCAGGTTATCCCTGCATGTCCCCAGGGATGGGCTGGGAGCTGAGATGAGGCTCCTGAGCTATTTTTTAAAGACAAGGTGGGTGCCTCCCACAGCCAAATCTCCTTCGGGTGCTCGGCTGGGCGGGAGAGCTCCCCACGCAGCCCGGGGGGATGGGAGGCTGGATGGGGACAGGCTGGGGACCCCTAGCCTCTGATCAGCTCTCCAGGGTCCCAGCCCTGCCAAATTCCCTTTCAAGGAGGGGTTTTGCCCCTGGGCACAGCCCAGCCTGGAGCATCCCTGCTCGTGCCATCACCCACCCATTGCACAGGTACGAGGGTGCCCGGACCCCCCCCCCAGGGACTCTTTGTGGGCAGCATGGATGGCCCAGGGACCTGCCAGAGGCTCCGGGAACGGGGTTCTGCCCAGGGAAGGAGAAACTTYGGGGTGACCCAGCAGAAAGAGACAGAATCATCAAAACGCAGAGGAAGCACCAGGATCCCTCCTGCCGGGGAGCCCAGAGGTGCCCCGGGAGTGGCAGACGGGTCTGGGACAGAGCAGAGCTGGATGAGTCAGAGCGGCTCCAGAGGGGACACGGAAATGGTCAGGGGGCTGGAAGAACCTCCCCTGTTGGGAAAGGGTGGGAGRGCTGGGGCYGTCCAGCCTGGAGACCTCCTGGCAGCCTGGCCATGGTTAAGGGGTCTTGGAAGAGCGACCGAGAGAGGTTTTCGCCAGGATCTGTAGAGACAGAAGAAGGGATAACACTTTTCARCAGGAAGAGAGCGGGTTTAGATTGGACAAAAAGAGGAAAGAGGTTGTGGAGGAGGCAGTGAGAAGCTGGAGGAGCTGYGGGTGCCCCACGGGGCTGGAGCAGCCTGGCCCGGCGGGAGATGTCCCTGTCCAGGACAGGGGTGGCACCGGGTGCGCTTCGAAGGTCCCGCTGAAGGAGTGGAAGCTCTGCTCCTCTGCGGGACGTGGTTTTCCCCCGSCCCACCCGAGCCTCCCGGGGTCCCCCCGCCCCGGGGTGGCCGTTCCCGGCCGCCGTGCCCGCGGTCACCAGAGGGCACTGCGAGCCCGAGCATCCCGGAGCGGCCCGGGGGGACCGGGGCCAAGCGGGAGCCCGGAGCGGCTCCGGAYCCGCCGCAGGGGCCGGCGGCTTCGGGGAACTCCCGGCCGGCACTCGGACCCCCCGATCCTCCCCAGTCCCATGGGGACAACCCCCCTGCGGCAGCCAGGGACCAGGARGGGGTGGCCAGGGGACACGGCGGGGGCTGGGGCACAGTCGGGGGACACGGCCACCAGGCAGAGCTCGGGACGCTGCCGGCTTCTCGGTGGGTGCCCGGAGGTGCTCAGCCCCACCGGCGGGTCCGGAGGTCTGAGTCAATTGCAGGGTGCTGCGGGAGCTCTGCCCGGTCCCGGCTCAGCCCCAGCTCCGGTGGCTGCTCCCAAGGGGCTCCTGGACCCCCCGATGGCCGTGCCCCGAGTGCGGGGGTGTCCCGTGCCCTGTGGAGGGAAGCCAGGGCTGGTGGCCACGGTGGCTTGGTCGGGCTGGCGCCGCGGTGTCTCCAGTAACGCCCAGTTAAGGTGGGTCACGGAGGGTGACCTGGCTGTGGTGGGGGCCGGGGGTGCAGACTCCCCCCGGGGTGCTGGCATTAGGGCAGACGATGCCATGTGCCTGCGGGGACGGTGGCACCATGTCCCACCTCCCCGCATCCTGGGGTGTCCCAAGGGAGGGAATATCCCCCTAGGGTGCTGAGCACCCCACCGGGAGAGGGATCAGTCTCGGTGGGGAGAGGTCCCTCCGTGRGGACACCAGTGCCTGGTGTCACCTTGAGTCTGGTGCCACCCCACTCCTGGTGTCACCTCGCCCGTGGGCACCTGGCCGAAGCCATTTGTGGGGTCTCTGGCTGGATCACCCGCCCATCTCCGAACCGAGCCAGTTCCACTTCCCCGTGGTGTCACCGGATCTGCTCCGGGACCGTGTCCCCCCACACYGGGGTCATTGTGACCCTCGCGGGCACAGCCAGACCCTCGACCCAGCCACTCTCCGGCAAACCCCACAATGGCAACTGATGGGCTCAGCACGGGGCCAGCGGGCAGGGAACACCCCACCCGACCCCCCACCCCAGCCCCCAGACACCCCGACATCCCGTCCCGCTCCACCTTAACCCACAGCCCCTCCGGCCCCTCATTTTCCACGGATTCCAGCAGCATGACTTCTTTCAGCATCATTTCATGGCCGGAGGGCTGTGAATCCTCCTCTCCCCGCCTGCCTCCGCCCTCCCCTTCCCCCCTTCCCCTCTTTCTTCCCACCATCCCAATTTACAATCCCTCATTTCCATTCCGCTCCACCCTCTGGACGGGGACTTTGTTCCCGGCCTGTATCATCCCATCCCAATTGTTCCGTGTTTATTTCAAACATTTTGGCGGGCTGTCACTGGATGGAAACTTAATTAATGGTGGGGTCTGTGGTGGTGGCACAATAGCGGCTGGAAGGGACGGGGGGGGTGTAAAAAAATCCCAAGGTTTGGAGTGGGGGAATTGGGGGTTCGGATGTGCACGACCCCCGTGTCAGGCCCAATGCCACGTGCCTGGGCTCCCCCGGGTTAGGAAAGTGTCTCCGCGGGGAGGGGGTTGCTGCTGGGGGGCGGGGGGGAGGTTATATGGAGGATGGGGGGGCGTAACCTTTGGGGTACACAGTTCTGGGGGGTGTAAACCAGGGGGCTGTAGTCTGGGGTGTGCATAGTGTGGGGTGTGCATAGCCTGGCTTGCCTGTATCCTGAGGTGTGCATGGGTTGGGGTGTGCATGGGTTGGGGTGTACAGAGCCTGGGGTGCAGAACTCAGGCTGCAGATAACCTGTGGTGTGCGTAACTCAGGGCTGGGGTGTAACTCTTGGGGTACACAGTTCTGGGGGGTATGTGTAAACCGGGGGGGCTGTAGTATGGGGTGTGCATAGCTCGGGGTGTGCATAGATTGGGGGGTACCCAGGCTGGGGTGCCTGTAGCCGCACGTGTGCATGGCGTGGGGTGTACATGACCCTGGGTGTGCACACCCTCGGGTGCACACAGCCTGGGGGGTGTGCAGCTCTTGGGGAGAACAGTTCTGGGGGCATATAAAGTTCTGGCATAAACCAGAGGGGTGGAGTGTGGGGAGTGCGGGTCTCAGGTGTTCGTAGTCTGGGGTGCCTGTAGCCTGGGGTGTGCATGGTTGGGGTGTACCTGGCCTGCGGTGTGCACAGCCTGAGGTGTGCACAGTTTGGGGTGCCTTTAGCCTGCGGTGGGCACAGTCGGGGTGTACCCAGACTGGGGTGCCTTTAGCCTGGGGTGGGCACAGTTGGGGTGTGCACAGTTTGGGGTCTGCACAGCCGGGGTGTGCACTGTCGGGGTGTACCCAGTCCGGGCTGCCTGTACCCGCGGCTGTGACCGGCCATGGGGTGTACCCAGCCCGGGCTGCCTGTACCCGCGGCTGTGACCGGCCATGGGCGTACAGAACTCAGGGTGCACTCCCCGGGGAGGGTCTATAGCCTGGGGTACCCCAGCCCTGCTCCGGGTCCCGTCCCCGGGCTCGGCCAAGCCCCCGCCCGCCGTCCCCCCACCCCGACGGGTGCGGAGAGCCCCGGGGCGCTGCGGGGACGCCGCCGCGGTGGGTGCCGGTGGCCCCGGCCGCGGGGAGGGGGCCCCGGGGGCGGGTCCGGTGCCCGCCCCTCCGCCGCCATTGGCGGAAAGTTCGGGGCGCGACGCGGGGTGGTGGCGGCCGCGCTGCCCCGGCCCCGCCGCCCCGGCCCCGCTGCGGGCAGCGCTGCGGGCAGGGCCGGGCCGGGCCGGGCCGCCCGGGGCCGCCGCGGGCGCGGCCATGTGGGCGCTGCGGGCGCTGTGCCTGGCCGGGCTGGGGGCGGCCATCCGCGGGGCTGCGGCGGACCAGTGCAGCTGGAGGGGCAGGTAGGCACCGGGAGCACCGGCACCGGGAACACCGGCACCGGGAACACCGCACCGGTAGCGCCGCGTCGGTAACACCGCGTCGGTAACACCGGCCCCGGGGGCGGGGGGTGGCACACGCGGGTCCCCGGTTCGCAGCCCCCCCGGGGAGCTCCCGTCGCCCGGGAAGGTTCAGGGGGAAGAGGGGTCTGCTCTCCCCGCCCCCCCCGTCCATCCCCAGGGCTGACCCCTTCCCGCGTGTGTGGGGAGGGTGACGGGTGGGATGTTGGAATCTGCGCCTGCCTCAGTTTCCCCACTCCTGGGTGCGGCTGCCCCCCCCGCCTGGAGGGATGCTGGTGCCCCCGCAGGGCCCCCCGCCTCTCCGGGACCCCTTCCCTCAGCCCCTCCGCCCGCGAAACTCATCCCCGGGGCTGGCGGGACCCCCAGCCCCCCGGCAGGGCCCGGAGCATTGCCCGAAGGCGCCGAACTCCGAACAAAGAGCCGGGGCCCGCCAGGAGGGGCTGCCCCACGCGGGGCGCCTGGGGGGACACGGGGGCCAGGCAGCCACCAGCATCCTGGCCGGGACAAAGCAGCCCCCCGGCTGTCCCCGCTCCCCCCGGGCTGGCTTCCCCGCGGGTCCCCCCCATGCTCACAATGCCGCGGGAAAGAACTGGCTCCGGACATCCCGCGCGAGAGTGGGGCCCCAGCGTCCACTGGGGATCCCCAAAGTGAGGAACAGGTGGCCCCAAGGTTGTGGGAGCTCTGGGGGTGGTTTGGGACCCCGCACTGGGTACGAGGGGGGTTGTACTGCTGGGTCCCCCAAAAAAAGTTGCTGGGGGACACAAGCACCCCCAAAAGGATGCAGTTGCACCCCAAGTCCAGGTCCTTGTGGTTTTGGTGCTGTTCCTCCCTGTGGCCATCCCACACGCCTCTGCGGAGGGGCTGCTTGGGAGTGCAGGGTGCTGCTGTGCCAGGGGGACACAGGCTGGGGGAAATAGGCTGGGGGTCCCTGTCACCTGGGGGTCCCGGCTGATGGGGTGCTGTGTCCCGCAGTGGGCTGTCCCAGGAGGCGGGCAGCGTGGAGCAGCTCTCCCTGCACTGCGCCGAGGGCTCTCTGGAATGGCTGTACCCCACGGGGGCCCTTCGCCTCCGCCTGGCCCCCCGCCTGCCCCCCACCGGCGCCGCCGTCAAGGGCGGGAGCCCCCGGCACGTCACCGCCTGCATCAAACCCACCGGGACCTTCCGGGGGGCTCAGCTCTACCTGGAGAGGGAGGGGGTGCTGGAGCTGCTGCTGCCGGAGGCCCCCCGGCCCCGCGCCCGCTGCTTCAGCTGGCTGCCCCAGGAGAAGGTGGCTCTGTTCCTGCAGGCCACCCCGCACCCCGACATCAGCCGCCGCATCGCCGCCTTCCGCTACGAGCTGCGGGGCGACTGGCTGGCCCGGCCGGCGCTGCCCGCCGCCAGCCTCAGCGCAGAAGGTGAGCGCCTCGCCCTGCCCCTCGCCCTGCCTCGGCTTCCCCTTCCCTTGCTGGGGTGTCCAGAGGGGCGAGGAGGGGCTGCAGCGGGGTGCTGGCCCCGGCGGTGACGGGCTGTGCTTGGCCTCGCAGGCGCGTGCCGGCCGTGCAACGACACCGAGATCCTGATGGCCATTTGCACTAGTGACTTTGGTGAGCGCAGCCCCTGGGGCTCGGAGAGGGGGAATGGCCCCACAGGTGGCACTGGGAACCCTGTCCGGGTTGGCCTGGCCTGGCCTGGGCTGCGCAGAGTGCTGCTGCTGCGGGAGGGGGACGGGGATGGAGACGGGAACAGGGATGGGGACAGGGATGCGAATGGGAATGGCGATGGGGATGGGATTGGGGACAGGGATGGGGATGGGGATGGGGATTGGGATGGGAACAAGGATGGGGATGGGGATGGAGTTTGGGATGGATACAAGGATGGGAACAGGAGTGGGAGTGGGAATTGGACAAGGATGGGGATGGGGATAAGGATGGGGAGGAGAAGGCAGATGGAGACGGTGATGTGCGCAGGGATTGGCATGGGAATGGGAATGGAGATGGGGATGGAAATGGGGATAGGGATGTGGATGGGGACGATGACGGAGATGGGGATGGGAATGGGGATGGGGATAGGGACAGGGCCATGCTGACAGCCCTCCCTGCCTTCGCCCCACAGTGATCCGCGGCAGCATCCGGAGCGTCTCCAACGACGCAGAGCTGCAGGAATCCATCATCGGGGTGAGCGCCACCCGCATCCACCGCCAGAAATTCCCGCTCTTCCAGGCGGGCGGGCGGCCGGGGCGGCCGGTGGGCAGCATCCGCACCCCGCTGCGCTGCGGGGTCAAGCCGGGCCCCGGCAGCTTCCTGTTCACGGGGTGGCTGCACTTCGGGGAGGCCTGGCTGAGCTGCGCGCCGCGGTACCGGGACTTCCAGCGCATCTACGAGGGGGCCCAGCGCGCGCGCCAGAACCCCTGCGAGTTCCCCGTGGACTGAGCGGCTCCGGGAGCGCAGCCCGGCCCCGCGGGCGCTGGGGGAGCGGGTCCTGCCGTCACTGAGGGCATTGCCGGGGGACACAGGAACGGTGCCTGGAGGGACTGCGGTGTCTCAGGCCTCGCTGCATAGCTGGGCTGTGGCAGCACCTGCCGGCGGGCTGGGGGTTCTGGGAAAATCCTGCTGGAAGGAAGGGATTTTCCCAGGGCGTGCTCGTCCGGGGTCCCCAGGAACACGCCTGGGTGAGGGGTGCGGCAGCGCGGGGTTGGGGCTCCCAGGGGAGCGGGGTGCTGCATGCTCAGGGGATGCTGTGGGGCACAGTGGGTCCGGCACCAGGGGGGCAGCCGGACCTCCGGACCCAGGCAGGGCTCGGGGGCGGGTGGCCGTGGTGGCCGGTCCAGGGACACGGTGGGCACAGAAGGGAGTGGAAGGGCCAGGAGATGGATCTGTAAGGTTGGGGGTGGAAGGGGGAGCAGGCAGCGGTGAGCCTGGCCCTGGCACGGGCAGGAGCCGCGGGGCGGGTGATGCCGAGGAAGAGGAGCGAGGCCGAAGGAGCGAGGAATGGCGAGGTGGGAGGAAGGCTGGCGCGGGGATCAGAGGTGTCCTTGGCACAGCCAGGGCAGGACCAAAGCGCCGACGCAGGAAGGTGCCGTGGGAGCAGGGAGAGGTCACCGTGCCACCGTCCCCGCCAGCCGTCGGGCGAGGGTGCCGGGCCCGGCGCGCCGTGCCAGCCGCGGGGAATTCTTGACCGTGGGGGTGGGGGGGCATCGTATGTGCACTAAAGTTATAATGATACCAAATTTGTGACTTCTTTTTATAAACTAAGCTGTATTTGTAGAGTGTGGCTCCTGTTTTTACCAAGCTGAGCGGGACGTTCACCGACGGGCACTGCCGTGTGTGCCACCTGCTTCCCCCCGTGCCAGCTCCAACTGCTGACCCTGCCTCCTGCAGGGCTGGAAACAGCCCCGATTCTTGTATATGTCTCCATATGGAGAGATCTCTTGCTGTTTGCAATGCTGCAAACCCCAGGATGGGTCSCTTTGGGGTCCCTCTCCCTGGGTATCCCTGGGTGCGGGGCCGGGGCGGGCGGCCCCGTGCCGGGTGGGTGACCCCGCTGGCGGAGCCGCTGTCAGGGCTGATTCTCGTCAGAGCCAGCGGCCACAAGGCCTCATTGTGCCGGATTGTGCAGCGCCAGCATCCCCGCCCTGCCCGCTCCCACCCGCCGCTGCCCCCTCCCGCCCCCGCCTCCCACCGCGCTGCGTCCCTGGGAATGCGGAGGGGAATGGGACCCCTGGGCAGGGATGGGACATGGGACRCCCAGCTGGGCATGGGGCACGGGAACCCCCCAGACAGGGATGGGACACGGGAATCCCAGCCTCTGGCTTGTCTGGCTGTACTGGCATCTCTCGGGGTAGTGAGGGGGACGGGACCCCTGGACAGGGATGGGATGTGGGACACCCAGCTGGGGATGCAGCATGGATTTCCCCCCACACAGGGATGGAGCACTGGACTCTCAGCCAGGCACGGGACATGGGACCCCCAGCCAGGGAATGGACACCCCCCAACCAYGGGCTTCTCCTCCTCCTCAGTGATGCCACAGGGGCTCAGCACGAGAAATCTCAGCCCCTGAGTCCCCTAAAACCCCTCGAGCCCCACAAACCGCCCAAGCCAGGTTCGTGCCACACGTCTGCTTGTACTTACCTTCTCGGTCTTGTTTCAATAACACCTTTTCGAATATCACCAGACAGGATGAACTGCCGGGTATTTGGTGCCTCTGCTGACCACAACGTGCTTTTCCTTGCCAAAAAAAGTTTCCAAAGAATGCTGTGGGCTTTGGAGCTTAATTAAATATAAATATCTCTATGTGTGTGTGTATAGAATGATCTGGCTGTGATAAGATCYTGGTGGGTTTGATACACAACACATGTTCTCCCTTGAGAAGAGTTCGATGCTTATTTTATGCTTTACTGCCAATTTTATACTTAGATATTTTGATTTTATCCTTTTTACTGCCCCGTTTTGGGGCTGGGCTGGGCTCAGAGGGCAGGATCTGGCCCTGGGGAGGCTGATACTCCACGCTGGGCACCGGAGGATGCCAGCATCCCCCTGGATTTTGGCAGCAAGCAGGAGCCAAGCAAGGCAGGGGGAAGGGGGAAGGAGTGGGAAACCCAGCGGAGGAGGAAAAATGAGGCTGGAAAAGCAATAAATGAGGTGCAAAGGGAATTGTGCTGCCCACGGCATCCTCTGTGTGCACGGGGGTAAATCACGGCTGCTCCGACCCYGCTGCAATCCAGCACATTCCTCTTGGCTAAATGACGGCGTTTAATGCACGGAGCATCCGGAGGTTTTCTCTCCAGCAGCAAAATCTCTTGTTTTTCTTCAAATCTGTTTGTTTGACCAAACCAGCTCGTTCTGCTGGGGCGGAAAGGGCTGTTACTCTGCTCGTTCTCCACCACAGAGGTTTTTGGGCTGTTTTTGGTGCCCTCTGCCCCGTGTCAGGTGGGGTCGCCCGCCCTCGCTTCCCCCGGCTGTCAGCTCCTGCTGTGCTGGGCCCTGGCCAGGGCACTAATGCTTCCTTATGGGATCATCCCACGGGACAACTAGGCAGCCAGTGCCTCAGTTTACCCACTGTGGGACGGGGATAACAGCCCTTCTCCGTGGCTCAGGGCTGCCGTGGTACCAGAGGGAACCCCGTGGCTCTGGCACCTGCATTGCTCCAGGGCTGGTCATCCAAGCATTCCCCTGAAAGCAGAGTCCAGTCCTGGCCAAGCCAAATTCCTGCCCGGCCTCTTGGCACAGAGCAAGGCCATGGAGGGTGAAAAACACAATGAGACAAACTCCATCCCGGGGAATATTTCCTCCACAGGATGGAAAATGTGGTGTGTGGCAGAGGGGTGAGGGGAGCGGGATGGGGGACACAGAGTGGAGCTGGGGGGTCTGCAGGGGCTCAGAGAGGGGTGGCCATGGTGAAGGGCTGTGGTAGCACCCTGTGAGCCCAGGCAAGGGTGGCCCTGCCTGTGTGTGCCACAGTGCCCACCTGGCACAGGCTCCTGCAGCACCCATGGGGATCATCCGGCCAGACCTGCTCCAAAAGCCCCCCCACCATGAACCCACCCCACACGAGGTGGGGTTTGGAGATGCCATGGAGAGCAGCACCCCAAAAACCAGGTCCCTCGGTGCAAATGTGCCCAGGGAGGTGCCYGGGGCTCCTCATTCCGTGGGATTAGCCCCATTGTGGACCCAGGCGTCCAGAGATCCCAGATCGGGGAACCTTCCGGGACTGTGGAGMCCTTCGGTCACGCTGTGGGTGGGTGTCCACAATGGGATGGCAAAACACAGAGTGGTGGCACTGCCGGGTGTCCCCCGGTCCCTGTCCCCATCCCTGTCACACAAAGGGAGCTGCCGTTTCCCGCCATTTCCCCCCTCCAGCCCTCTCCCCCCTCTCCTGCTCCCTTCGCCCTCCTCCTTCCCGGCTGCCGGATAAAAGCCCGAACGTGTGAATCGCGGGGCACAAAGGGGAGGCACAAAGGCGGCCGGCCCCGCTCAGCCCTCCCAGTGGCCCCCGGCCCCGAGTGGGGACCCCCAGGGACCCCMRGGCAGCCTGCCTGTCCTGCCCACCCTGCCCACAGCACCCCAGAGCCCAGGAGCTGGCACGGGGCAGGGGGTGGCCCTGGGACCAGGGGATCCGTCAGGATGATGCCTCTGAGGTTCAGGGATGCCTTATAGGGTCAGGATGAGATCCCGGGGTTTGACRATACCCCTTAGGGTTGGATGACATCCCTGGGACCAGGGGAAGCCCCATAAGCTCAGGATAAAGACCCTGGGGTTCAGGGATACCCCACAGGGTCAGGATGATGGCTCTGGATTTTGGGGATACTCCATAAGCTCAGGATGAAGCATCTGGGGCTCAGGATGTTCCAAAGGGTCAGGATGAGGACCTTGCGGCCGGGGGAAGCTCYTGGCAAGAGGAGAAGTGAGAGCCTGGTGAATCCGAGAACGACCCTGGAGGGAGCTGCACCCCAAACCCTGGCAGCAGATCTGCTCGCAGCCCCCAGCTTTGACCTGGACAAAGCCAAACCCGCAGCATCCCAGAGCGGGGAGGGACGCTGGGGCTGGAGCAGGACCCCGGCCCGCAGCAGGGCCCCCACGGCCCCTCACCCCCGTGCCCCGCGCCTGCGCCCGGCGTGTCCGGCTGCCGACAGCTGGTGGGAAGCGGCTTTCCCAGCACATAGCGACAAATTCCTGGCGGTCAGGGCTGCTTTGCAGCCGCCGCGGCCCCGGCGGGGGAAGCTGCCCTGGAAAGAGGAGGATTAAAAGCTCTTTGGCTCCAGTGACACATCGCAACTGGTCCCCCCGCACGGCCACCTGCTCGGCCCGGCGCTGCGAGATGCTGCGGGCACCCCGGGGCTGGGGCAGGACGGGATCTGCCRCCCCCCTGCTAAATCCCAGGGGCCCGGCAAGGAGGGCTCGGCCCCGCCTGGGAATTGCTTCCTTAATTAATTTGCTCTGCAGCACCACGGGGGCCCTTGGGCTGCTCCGGGGACCGGCTCATCCCCACGGACCATCCTCCTCCTCCGCAGCCCCTCGGCCCCCCTGTTCCCCCAGCTCCGATTTCCCTGGATTTTCTGCTTTAACTAGCTCCACCTGCCAGCAAGAAAAATCAGAAACCGGAAAATCAGGGCGATCCCCGTGACCCCTGATTTGGCCACACTGGGCCCTTTGGGGGGGCCGGGGAAGGAACAGCCCTGGGATGGATTTTGGGGGCGGCTTCGCCTCCCCGTTGGAGCCCCATGGCTGCTCCAGGGAATGTGATTAATGGGGTCTGGTTGTTGTTAAGTGCCCTGAGCTGCGTGTTCGGGGGTAGAACACGTGTGTGGGTGCGTGTGGGTGCGTGTGCATCCTCATTCCATGTGGTTCCCACAAATCAGGGTGACATGGGAGCAGGAACACGTGCTGCTTTTGGCAGCTCCGCTCCCGGCTCCTCGGCAAAGAGGGGCTCCAGGGGGGCTGCTGCCGGGCCTGTGCTGACCCCAGCACTGAGGAGCTGAGAATCCCGCTCCCAATTCCGCTTCCCTGCACCCCAAAGCCATTCCCAGAATGGGGCTGGGTTCTCTCCTCCACCAGAATGGGACACAGAGGCATGTGGCGAGGCTGGTGGCCCTGTGGCGAGGACATGGGGTGACACCAGACCCCCCTGAGCTCTCGGGGGACACCCCAATATGGTGCTGGAGGGGGACCCCCAGGAAACCCTGCAAATACTGACCCACGGGCCAAGGGGGGAGCAGGGGGAGGTGACAGCGGTGTGGCGAGGACATGGGGTGACACCAGACCCCCCTGAGCTCTCGGGGGACACCCCAATATGGTGCTGGAGGGGGACCCCCAGGAAACCCTGCAAATACTGACCCACGGGCCAAGGGGGGAGCAGGGGGAGGTGACAGCGGTGACATCCCCGGTGACATGTGGCCGCCCTGGCAGGGGGCTGCGGCCCTTTGTGCCCCTCACGGAACGGGCGTCGTTCCCGCGTTGGGGTTGGTGTGGGGGGGTCACTAATTGGGGTGGGCAGCGGCTGCGGGGTCTGGCTGCCCCCCCGCATCCCAGCGCCTGGAATTTTCCCACAGTCGCTGCTGCCTCGCAGCAGGAAACGCCCGGGCTGAGGCAGCACAGCCCCCAACAGCCCCACACGAGCGTGCACA
>JACAXG010000057.1:1449675-1582855 GCA_018881555.1 Amblyornis subalaris | reverse complement strand
CACACAACCATGCTCAGTCATGCACAACTGCACAAAGCCATGCACAAGTACATGCAACCACACACAACCATGCAGCCATGCACAGCCACACACACATCTGCACACAACTGTGCTCATCCGTGCACAACTGTGCACAACACGYGCAACTATCCACAACCGCACGCAACCGTCCTCGTTGTGCACAACCATGTACAGCTGCACAACACAGCACACACGGCTGTGCACAGCCATCCACCACCATTCACTTCACACAACCGTGTTTACAACCGTACCGAGCCACACTCGAGCACACACAGCTATACACACAGACAGACAGAGCTGTGCACACACAGACACAGCTGTATACACACACACACACACACACACACACACACACACACACAGAGACCTGTCACACACACACAGAGAGACCTGTCACACACACACAGAGCTGTGTTCACACCCCCAAACTCGGCTGTGCCCCCTCCGTGCCCCCGCACCGGCGGTGCCGCCGCTCCAGCCCCGCACACGCAGCCCCGGGGGCGGGGGCAGCGCGGACCCCCCGGAGCCGTGGCTGTCCTGTGCCGGACCCGTGCCGGACCCCTGTCCCCCGTGCCGGACCCCCGTCCCCTCGTGCCAGACCCGTGTCCCCCGTGCCGGCCCCCGGCCCCCCCCGGCCCCCCGTGCCTGACCCGCGCCCCCCGCGCCCGGAGCCGCTCCCGGCGGAAGGCTCCCGGSCGCGCTCCCGCCCCTTCCGGCGGCCATGGAGCCGGGCTGGGAGCCGGGCGAGCCGGGCGAGCCGGGGGAGCCGGGCTGGGCACGGCCCGGGGCCGCGCTGGGCGGCCGGGGGCTGCTGGCTCTGGCCGTGGCCAGCGGGGCGGCCGCGTGGGCCACCTGGGCTGTGCTGCTGATGCCCGGCTTCCGCCGCGTCCCCCTGCGCCTGCAGGTACCCCGGCACCCCCCGAGCCCCATCCCCGGCCCCCGCCCCCTGACCCCCGCCCTGACCCACCCTGTGCCCCCCAGGTGCCCTACCAGCCCTCCAGCCCCCGGCAAGTGGCCAACGCCCTGGCACTGCTGCGGGGACGCGCCGGGAAGACCGTGGATCTGGGATCCGGGGATGGACGGCTCGTAAGGGCGGGTTCTGGGGGGATTTGGGGTGTCCAGGGTGGGCGAAGGGCAGGGCGGGGGCTGCACGCACGGGGAGGGTGGATGGGAGACTCCCAGCCGGCTGCTGCCTGGCTTCTGGCTGTGGTTCTGGGTGGCCCTCCTGGCTACCGTCTGGGACTATCCTGTGTGGTTCCAGAGGGTCCTAAAAAGCTCTAGGTGGTTCTAGGTAGTCCTAGGTGGTCCTAGGCATCCCTAGATATTCCTAGACTATCCCAGATGATCCTCAATGCTTCTAGGTGGTCCTAGATGACTCTACATGGTCCTAGATGGCCCTAAACAGCCCTAGGTGGTCCTAGACAGTCCTAGGTGGTCCAAAGTGGCCCTAGGTGGTCGTAGGTGGTCCCTGAGAGCCCTGGAAGACATCACACGCAGGGAGCAGGGTGGGAACGTGCACTCTGGGCACCGAGGTCACCCTGCCCCTGAGCCAGCAGGACGGGGTGAGTGGAGCTGGGCAACAGCCCCTGCCCACCCAAATCGTCCCCCGGACTCCACACCGGGATAGTTCGAGTTTCAGCTCTCCCTCTCTCCCTGTGCAGGTGCTCGAGGCTTACAGGCAGGGGCTGAGGCCAGCTCTGGGCTATGAGCTCAACCCTTGGCTGCTGTGCCTCGCCAACTACCGCGCCTGGAGGGCCGGGTGCCGCGGGAAGGTCTCCTTCCTGAAGAAAGATCTGTGGAAGGTAACGGCACCCCGAGGGTCTGGCAGGGCCAGGGCTCGCTTTCCATCTCCAGGATGAATTTGCTGATGGCTGCTTGCTCCTTCCCCATCCCACGCTGCTCCTGGGAGGTGGAARACCATCCTCCTTTCCAGGGGAACGCCAGCTGGGGCAGCCCATGGCCGGTTCTGCTGCTTGGAGCAGCTTTGAGGAGAGGTCTGGGTGCTGCTGACAGGGGCACCTCCAGAGATGAGCTTCTAAGGCTGACATGAGCGATTTGCAGCCTGACCAGAGAGAATCCATCAGGGAATGTGGTTCTGGGATGGCGCTGGYGGCAGGTGTTTTCCAATAGGTGCTGCTTTCACACCGACATTTCCCCATCCCATGTTTTGGGGCGTTTTCCTCCCTCCARGGTTCTGAAGATCACCCACATTTGGACACCCAGACTGTGCCCCCTGTTCCCCCTCTGCCTGGTGCTTCTTTCATTCCCCTTTTCCTTCTCTTTTAAGGTGAATCTTTCTGACTGYCACAATGTGATTGTGTTCCTGGCCCCCAGCGTGGTGAGTCAGTCCCTGCACCCTGAGTTGTTCAGGGCAAGCTCAAGGGGGGTTTTGTTGGAAACGAGAGGGAATCTGGGACAGAATAAGGCCAAGTGGGCATCGCTGCGAGCGGGTGGTTTGGTGCTACACACCACTTGGATTTRTAGAATCCCGGAATCATTAAGGTTGGAAAATCCCTCTGAGATYATCAAGTCTGACTGTTCCCCAGCACTGCCAAGGCCACCACTAACCCATGTCCCCAAGTGCCACATCAACAGGCTTTTAAATCCGTCCAGGGATGGGACTCCACCACTGCCCTAGGCAGCTGTGCCAGTGCCTGACCACCCTTTCCATGAAGGAATTTTCCCTAAAATCCAACCTAAACCTCCCCTGGCACAACGTGAGGCCGTTTCCCTTTGTCCTGTTGCTCATCACTTGCTCCAAATCCCAGCCTTACAGAGGGCCAGTACCAGCCCTGTGCCTTGAGGGGTCTTTGGTTGGTGCCCCTGCTCCTGCCCAGCAGCTGCCCCGTGGCCCCTGGTGGCACTGCCACTGTGTGACCGTGTCCTAAGGCCGCCTGGCCCTGGCTGTGTCTCTCTCTCCCCAGAAACCTCCCTTGGCCAGCAAGCTCCTGGCAGAACTCCCTGATGACGCCCGGGTGGTGGCTGGACGCTTCCCCTTCCCCTGCTGGACGCCCAGCAGCACCGCGGGGCAGGGGCTGGAGCAGGTCTGGGCCTATGACATGAAGGAGGTGCGGCGAGAGGCACGGGGCAGCGCCCGGGGCAGCCCGGTCTGACGGCAGCCTCGTCAAGCCTGGTCTAACACCAGCCTCGTCAAGCCTGGCATTAAGGGCCAGAGCCTGTCCGGCCCTTGGCTCAGCTCAGGACAGCAGTGCTTGGCCAGGATTCGTCCTGGGGACTTGCAGGGTGGCAGTCCCTCATTTTTCCAAAGGGTTTGAGTGAAGCAAGGGAGGAGAAAATCAGACCTAGAAATCCTGGGGTTAACGCGGGATTGAAGGGATAAAGCTCCAGTGCCTCTTYCTGTGTGATTGCTACTTTATTTAATTTTTAAAAATAAAGTTTTGGTGGATTGTTCCTCCGAGGTTTCTGCCTTGCCTTTGAGCTGCAGGATGGTGCTGGAGCTGGAGCAGCTGCTGGGCTCAGGCTTTGCTCCGCTGTCCTTGGGAAGGTGGCGCGGGAGGGAGTGTGTCCAGCTCATCTCCGTGGAGCTTGGCCCTGCTCATCTATATGACATCCCATTTTCCACTCAAACACAGAGGAAAATAGGGATTTCCCACCACAGAGTCATAGAATGGTTTGGGTTGAAGGGCCCTTAAAGTTCATCTCATCCAACCATGGGCAGGGACACCTTCCACTATCCCAGGGTGCTCCAAGCCCCGTCCAACCTGGACTTGCCAGGGATGGGGCAGCCACAGCTTCTCTGGGCAACCTGTGCCAGGGCCTCCCCACCCTCACAGTGAAAGGGCAGTTCATCCCTTTGTCCAACTCCAGAACAAATCCTGGCTTGAGCCAGCCTTGCCTCCATCTCTCAGGAGCTGGGAGKGGAGCGAGACAGGAGCAGCCTTTGGGCCCTGGTCCAGGTCTCACCCAGGAACGGGAAGGCAGGAATGGGAACCTGTCCCTGCATCCAGCAGTAAAGAGCTGCCTGGGAACCTGACCCCGTGTCCGAGGCGTGGTGTGCTCAGGGAAGAGCAGAATTCCTGCAGCCCACGGATGGCTGGGACAGAYGAGACGCAGTTGCCTTGTCTCGTTTTAGTCCTGTGAACTTGAGACCAGGAACACCCACGTGGTTTCCCTCGCTGTTCCCAGCTCCCAGCCTGGGGAGGATCCTTGYCTGGCAGTCCACGAAACACAAACCTCCCTTTGAATCCTGCTCTTCCCAAGGCTGGGGCTGCTATGGCTCGTGGCTGGCAGTCCTGGCACCGAGCCCTGGGGGCACCTCGCTGCCCTCAGCATTCCTCAGCCGGAGGATCTCCTGCTTGTACCTGCCGTGGGAAGGTCACTGTCACTGGCCGGCTAGCCACAGTCCCCAGGCCATGAGCCATGCCAGGAGCTGAGCCTGGCACGCAGGAACCCACAGCCCTTCCCAAGGAAAAGCTGTTCATGGGCTCTGCCAGGCAAGGGCGRAGCCTGCCCCGAGCTCCCAGGGGAGCTGTGGGGAGTCACGGTGGGAGCAGGTGGATCATGCTCCGACAGACCTGCCCTGCTCGTCCTCTCCCTTCCCTCCCCTTCCCAGCTSTTCTCCCTGCTCCAGGACAGGAGGAGCCAGGGAGAGAGGGACATAGATCAGGAGCTGCTGGGAGGCTTTAGATTAGAAGCTGTGAAAAAAAAACCCTAAAGGTTTTCGGCTTTAGATTTTAGCTTCTTGTGAAGGTYCCAGGGAAACCTTAAAGCCCCTTCCAGTGCCTAAAGGGGCCCCAAGAGAGCTGGAGAGGGACTTGGGGCCACAGCATAGTGACACAACAAGGGGGAATGGCTTCCCATTGCCAGAGGGCAGGGATAGATAGGATATTGGGAAGGAATTGTTCCCTGTGAGGGTGGGGAGGCCCTGGCACAGGTTGCCGAGAGCAGCTGTGGCTGCCCCATCCCTGGAAGTGTCCAAGGCCAGGTTGGATGGGGCTTGGAGCAACCTGGGATAGTGGAAGGTGTCCCTGCCCATGGCAGGGGGTGGCACTGGTTGAGCTTTTATGTCCCTTCCAACCCAATTCCATGATTCCTCCCAAGGATGGGTGAGCACGCAGGGAAGGACACGTGTGGCTGGGCAGGTCTGTCCTGCTCTGTGGAACAGGAGGTGGCAGCTGCCTGCACAGCTGGAGGAGCAGTGGGACAGCAGCCAGGCTGGCAGCACCGTGGCCAGGTCAGCAGTGGGCACTGGCAGCGAGCCTGGGAGAGGAACCAGGAGCACAGAGTGGAGCACACGAGGGGGTGCCCCATCTCACCTGGCAAGGTGCTGATCTATGTACTCCTGCAGCTCCGACACCTGCTCCTCTGCCACCACAGCCCGAGCCAGCAGCTGGCTTCTCTCCTGCTCCAGGTCCTCCTGGAGGGGCAGAAAACATGGAGAAAACACAGAGAAAACAGGGAGGTCTGGGAGAAGGGAGCGATGTTGCTCAGCCCCTCGCTGCCGGATGAGCCCAACCATCCAACCGCTTCCCCATCACTCCGACCTCTCAGCCACAGCATCTCCCTTCTTTCGGCCACAGGGATTCACCCAGTGCAGGTGTGTGGCTTTACAKCCCCAGGGAATGGTGGAGCACTTCCTCAGGTGGCTGTGGACAGGGAAAGGCGTGACATGGAAGCACCCAGCGGGAACCAGACTGGGAAGCTGATTCAGATTCAGCCTAGACTTGAACCAGGTGGAATAGAATCAAAGGACCGTGGAATCGTGTAGGTTGGAAAAGCCYTCTAGGATCATTGAGTCCAGGTGTTAACCCAGCACTGCCAAGGCCACCACTGACCCACGTCCCCAGGTGCCACATCCACACGGCTTTGAAATCCCTCCGGGGATGGGGASTCCACCACTGCCCTGGCCAGTCTGTGCCAGTGCCTGACCACCTTTTCAGTGAAGAAATTTTCCCAATATCCAACCTGAACCTCCCCTGAGACAACTCAAGGCTGTTTCCTCTTGTCCTGTCCCTCGTTCCCCGGGAGCAGAGCCTGACCCCCCCCGGCTGCCCCCTCCTGTCAGGGAGTTGTGCAGAGCCAGAAGGTCCCCCCTGAGCCTCCTTTTCTCCAGGCTGAGCCTCCCCAGCTCCCTCAGCTGCTCCTCGTGCTCCAGCACCTTCCCCAGCTCCATTCCCTTCCCTGGACTCGCTCCAGCCCCTCAATGTCTCTCTTGTCATGAAAGGCCCAGAACTGACCCCAGGACTGGAGAGGCCTCAGCAGTGCCCAGCACAGGGGGGAGATCAGCCCCAGTTTGTTACAGAGAKACTGAAACGCTTGTTCTGAAACATGGGCAGGAGTGACAAGGGGCTGCTCTCCCTCCTTCAGGAGCAGGGACAGAGGAGCCTTGAGACGTCACCAGCTGGGACCTGCCAGCACCACTTGGTGTGCTGAGGCCAAAGCCACAGCAAGGCTCCATGGAAAGATCCCCAGGGAATGGGCACGGCCCCGAGGCTGCCAGAGCTCCAGGAGCATTTGGACAACACTCCCAGGGATGCACAGGGTGGGATTGTTGGGGTGTCTGTGCAGGGCCAGGGGTTGGACTGGATGATCCTTGTGGGTCTTTCCCACTCAGGATATTCTGTGATTCCATGGAAGTTTCCCCTTCCMGCCTGGAGCAGTGTATCGGCCCCAGGGCAGGCACCATCTGGGGCAGCACGTCCTTGCCACGTGGGTCAGGGATGAGCTTTGACTCCAATGGGCTGTTCCAGACCTTTACCTGGGTGCTGTGTGCAAATTCCCGGAGCTGCTTCCTGACCTCTGCCCAGCCCTCCTCATCCAGCTGCCTGGGAGAGAAGAGCTCGTTTGGATCATGCCCAGACATCAAACCCAGCCCCTCCACAGGTCACACAGCTCCACACAACTCCTGCCCMTCCCACCACGAACCCCAGCACTGAACCTCTGCTCTCCCAATGCCCAAACTTCCTCAGGGCACGGAATAGGTTAGGCTGGAAGGGACCTTAAGGATGATCCCATTCCACCTCTGCCGTGGGCAGGGACACCTTCCACTATCCCAGGCTGCTCCCTCTGCCAAGCTGGGACCCCCCACCCACAGCCTGGGGCTGTTCCAAATCACACCAACGCTCACACATCRTGCAGGAAGAGTCCTGATCCTGACACTGCGGGGCTGGATTTGATGGGAACAGGGAGCCATCAGTGCCAAAGGCTGGTGTTTCCCTTGCTTGGAGCAGGGAGCTCCGTTCTGGTCAGCGAGCACGATAGGTGAGCTGTCTGCACAGCCTGGCGTGGGAAAGCCCTTCCCACCCCGTCCCAGCCTCGGGCAGGAAAATACAGGTCACATCTGATGCTCGGGGAATTCGGGCTGTGTGAAGGGAGGAATGCATTGTGCTCCCAGAGTTCCCTCCCTGGCTGCAGCTTCCCAGCCTGGGGAGATCCCGGCTGGGATTCCGTGGGAGCAAGAGGAGAAGGGAACAATAAACAGGGAATCTGTGCAGCTGGTGAACCCCCACAGCATGGGGCTGGAACGGGATGGTCTTTAAGGTCCTTCCCAGGCCCAAACCATCCCCTGATAAAGGCAAGAAGCAGCAGGAATTGGAGCTGAAGTGCTGCGGGAACACCGGGATTCCTGTCTCTAGCTGGAGGAGCAAGGTAATAGCATGGATTAACCCATCAGTATTTGAAGTGTGTGGAGTCTCTTGGCAGCTAAAACATCCCCAAACAACAAGAGGCATCACTACAATTCAGGTTCTGGCCTTTCCATGCCTTGCTCCTGTGGTGTCTGCCAAAATTAATGCATTTCCTCACGGACCACTGCTATTTTCAGGGTGGAAAACATGGCAGGGGCTGGTTGAGGCTCAAGCTTGTGCCTGAGATACCCCTCCAGAGCCCAGGGCATCCGGCACTGACCCACTCCTCAGTGCTGGCATCCAGCTAATGGAATATTTGACATATTTTCTAGGTGATCACATATTTTAAAAGGCTGAAAAACCCCAGCTCRGGTTTCTCCTGCACTTTGTTCCACCCCTCCACAGCTACAGTTGAYGGAGTTTTAGCAGGATAATGGAGCTGAGGGAAGAGACCCATCAAAAATCAGCAGTTCCAGGGCTTGTTGGGAAGCACAGTGGCACTGAAGGGTTGCAGCCCAGCTCCTGCACTGGGAAGGAGGAAAACAGGACCATCCCAAACTGCTGGTGTCCCACAGGCCTCTGTCAGGTTGTGATCCACCAAGGCACTTGGGCATGTGCTTAACTTTGGGTTTTGAAGAGGTCAGTGGGGCTAAAAACACGATTAGATCAAATATGTGCTTAAGAGCTTTCTTGGACGCAGGCCCRCTGACCGACCCTCCTCCCGCAGGACGCGCTGTGCCGCGGGGACAGCTGCCTCTTCCTCCCAGAGCAGGCCCCAGSAGCTCCCTCTCCCTGCCCATTGCTGCCTCCAACCGAGCAAAACAGATCCCACAACCCACATTAATGAGGGTTTGGAATGACAGATATCCCAAGAAACAAACAAACAGCACTTACTGCTCCCGAGGCGCTGGGAAGGAAGAGGTTTCTTTCAGGCTTTTCTGGAGGCAAAGGAAGAGCAGAATTCCTGTAAACATGAACCCACTGCAATCCCAGATCCTGCCACTTTCAGGGAAATCATGTCATGGAATGGTTTGGGTTGGAAGGGACCTTAAGATGATCSCATTCCAACCTTGCCATGGGCAGGGGCACCTTCCACTATCCCAGGTTGCCCTAAGCCCTGTCSAACCTGGCCTTGGACACTTCCAGGGATGGGGCAGCCACAGCTTCTCTGGGCAACCTGTGYCAGGGCCTCCCCACCCTCACAGGGAGGAATTTCTTCCTTACATCCATTCTAAATCTCTTCTCTTTTAGTTTCAATCTGTTCCCCTTGTCCTGTCACTGTCTGCCCAYGTAAAAAGATATTTTCCCTCTTTTTCGTAAGCCCCCTTTGAGGTGGCACAAGGTAACCCAGCACTCCCACAGCCACCAGTGCCCTGGCAAGGAAAGGATGTGCTGGAGGATCTTAAGGTTTTAGGTCTCCCATTCTCTGAATTTTTAAATAAATGCATCCTGTGCAAAYCAAGAGATATGCCTGCCTAGTGGGAGGACATTCCCCCATCCCTGGAAGTGTCCAAGGCCAGGYTGGATGGGGCTTGGAGCAACCTGGGATAGTGGAAGGTGTCCCTGCCCATGGCAGGGGGTGGGATGAGATGAGCTYTAAGGTCCCTTCCAACCCAACCCATTCCATGATTCCGAGATTCTGTGACACGGAGATGACTGCTGTGTTCCCTGCCTGTGCCACGGGCAYAGCAAGCCCTCAGGATGAGGGTGGATGTGGCACTTGGGGACGTGGGTCAGTGGTGGCCTTGGCAGTGCTGGGAGAACAGTTGGACTCGATGATCTGAGAGGGCTTTTCCAATCCTATAAACGCCTGAGGAAGGGGCTGAACCCACAGCTCAGGAACCTCTCCCCACCCACCCACAGCTCCCCACTCCAGCACCTTCTGCAGTCCCTGGAGCTGCCTCTCCAGCTTTGCCTTCTCCTCCCGCAGCCGGTTCAGCTCCCGGGAGCTGTTTGTCAGCAGCTCCGGGTCCGTGACGGAGAAGTGATGCTCGGCAGGGCCACAGTCCACGGCGCTGCCGCCCAGGGACCGGATCTGCTCCCGCTGCAGCCTGCAACGAGCCACAGGGGTCAGTCCCTGCCCGCTTTTTTGGGAACACCGAGCGGTTCTGCTGCTCCTGGAGGTGCCACACACCGGGACCTGCTGGCTCTGGCCACCTGCAGAGGACAAGTGGGAGAGGCCCACAGCATGAGATTCCTGGGAGAGTTTCTGAGGGGAGCTTGTCCTAGAGCTATTTGTGGCTTTTGTACCACGAGTATTTCTGCTGCTTCCCACAGCCCAAGCTGCCGAGGGAGCTGAGAGCGCTGCAGGGACGGGCTGGGAGGTGGAGCTATTTGTGGTACCTCTGCATTTCCACACCATCCAACGTGGGAACCATCTCTCACCCTGCATCTCAAGTGGGAGGAACATATGTGCAGAGCAGCTCCACGGTGTCCAGAGCACCCTGACGTGCAGCTGGAGGCAGCTCCATCCTGGACTGCCAGGAGCAGGGACAGAAATGTGCATTCCAGGTCCTCTGCTCCCCCCGGGAGCCCCGTTTGYCTCCTTCTAGGACAGGGGATGGGTGCTGTGGGGCATTTCCACTCGGTGCCGAGGGGAGASGTGGCCCAGGGCCTGGCTGAGATTTACCCATAGGCAATCAGGAGGTTCTCGTGCTTCTTSACCAAGTCCTTCATGCGTTTCTTGTATCCCCGTGCTGCCCGAGCCAGCTGCTCTTCCCGGCGCTTGTAGGAAGCCYGGATATCCCTGAGCATGCTGTCCACAAAGTGCCTCATGGCAGCCTGGCCAGCTGGGGCTTTGCTGCGTCCTGTCACGGTGCTGGCTGTGCTGTCCATGTAGTTCTGCAAATGTACAGAGAGGGGAATCCAGGGGGAATGGCCTCCCACTGCCAGAGGGCAGGGTTAGATGGGATATTGGGAAGGAATTGTTCCCTGTGAGGGTGGGGAGGCCCTGGCACAGGTTGCCCAGAGAAGCTGTGGCTGCCCCATCCCTGGGAATGTCCAAGGCCAGGCTGGACGGGGCTTGGAGCAACCTGGGATAGTGGAAGGTGTCCCTGCTTTAAGGTCCCTTCCAACTCAAATCATTCCATGATTCTATGCCAGCCCAACTCTGCACCCAGATTTCCTGTATGGCCACACGAAATGATTGCGAGTTTCTGCTGGGACTTTTCTTGGCCAGATTACAGGGATTGAAAGATCCCTTTCTTTACTTATTTACTCTTAATTTATTGGCAGCAGCCTGCAAGAGGAGGGTGCCAGTATGGAGACACCGGARGGAATGGCTGGAGCTGTGTCAGGGAGGGTTAGGTTGAATATTACAGGAAAAGGTTCTTCCCCCAGAGGGTGGTGGGCACTGAACAGGCTCCCCAGGGAATGGTCACAGCCCCAAGGCTGCCAGAGCTCCAGGAGCGTTTGGACAACACTCCCAGGGATGCACAGGGTGGGATTGTCAGGGTGTCTGTGCAGGGCCAGGGGTTGGATCCATGATCCCAGTGAGTCACTTCCAATTCAGGACATTCTGYGATTCTGTGACACCTCCCCAGGCCAGGCACCCACCGCCACATCCCGGATGTACTGCGCCAGCCGGGAGCGATATTCCTCGTTCAGCTCCTTCAGCCGGAGCTGCAGCCGGGAGTTCTCCGCCTCCACCTCCTGGAGCTGGTTCTGGGACGTGAGCAGCGCCTGGCACGGCAAACAAAATCCTGCTGCCTCGGTCCTCCGGCCAAGGAGGGGAACTGAGAAGCTCCAGAAGAGCCGGGGGAGTTCACTTCCAGCTATCCAGCTTCACTAGAGCTGGGAAGATCCTGGGTTTTCRGAGGAGCCCACTGGAAATGTCTATAATCCCTATTCCCCTGCTGCCTTCTGTCACTTGCCACCCCCCACCCCGGTGATTCCACCAACTCTTTCTGAAAACCAGTGAACAAAATTCCTCCCACCGCCTTTGCAAGCGGCACCTCCGCCACGTGCAGGAGGAAAGTGCACGGGGAGAACCTCGGTGTGACAAACTCCCCGGGGAGGGAGAGGTGTCAGAGCACCTGGATGCGAGGCACCCCGGCCCTGCCAGCTCGGGAGAAGCACACGGATGGCAGCCAGGGGAGGAGGGGGGAAGGCTGTGCTCACCGCTGACTGCTCCACCAGCCTGCGCCGGCTGTCCCCCACCGCGCCCTTCGCCTCCTGCAGCTCCTTCCCCAGCGCCAGCCTGGACACACAGGAAGAAGCTGGGTTTGTTTTAACCCCCCCAAACTCCTGCCCCATCCCTGGAAGTGCCCAAGGCCAGGTTGGACAGGACTTGGAGCAACCTAGGATAATGGAAGGTGTCCTTGCCCATGGCAGGGGGTGGCAATGGTTRAGCTTTTRKGTCCCTTCCAACCCAACCCATTCCATGATTCTGTGATTCTCTGTAGGTCCAACATAGGCAGCTTTGGGAAGGAAATCACTTTGGAATGACAGAAATCTCCCAGCAGCAGCTGCCAGCCCCCAGCTGTGTGTCAACCAGTGCCACAGAGCTGTCCCCACCAAAGGGGAACACCCTCCACAGCTCGAGTCCTGCAGCATCTCTGCTGGGGCACCTTTCCTGGGACATCAACTAATCCCATGGTGATGGAAAACCCACTGTGGGGTAAGGGCTGGGGCTGGATTCATCTCTGGGCTGTCACACGTTTGCTGTGTGTCACTGAGGGTGGATTTTCAAGGTTTCCCTAAACACCACCAACTTTAAGCTGACAACGCTCTGAAGAGCCTTGAAAACATCAGTTTTCCTTCCAGGCCTCACTTCTTCCAAGGGTGGATCGTCATTCCYTCCTGTAACCCCCTCAAAGGTAGGCTGCCTCCTCTCCTGCTCCCATGGATCAAATCCAGCTGCACCAAGCCCCATAAATGGTGGCCAAGCAGAAGGACCCAACACTCACACTCGCTCCTCCAGCTTCTGCTGCTGCTGATCGTGGGTTTTCTTCAGTTTCTCAAGCTCCACTTTTATGTGATCCTGGTTTCCAAGCAACTGAGGGACAAACGAAGAGGAAGATGAGGCAGAAGGCTGAGTGAAGAGAGGACAGAGCGAGGAGAACCTCGAGTTGAGCACCAGCCCAGCTGAGCAGTGACATGCCAGGGGAAGGACTGGTGTCACTGGGAGGGCCTGGTGCCCTCTAGCACGGCAGAAACGGTGTCTGATCCACAGCCAGGGCACGTGGAGGTGCACACGTGTCGCTCTCCCGGGGGAAACTCTCACGTTGAGAGGCAGATTCCCAGCAGGAGCTGGTGGYGGAGCCCAAGCTGGTTCCACAGGGGCTGCAGATGGGGAGGAGGCAGGGACCATCTCCCTGCTCTCAGTTTCGGGTGCTTCATCACCCCCAGCTTTCTCAAGCGTGAGCAAGAAAAAAAAAAGTGTCCCCTGCACTTGCTGGCTTCTAAACCCCTGCCTGTGCTCCCCCCGATGGGGCACGGACCGAGGGAGTCACCTCTGCCCTGCCTCTGCTCTGCCTGCACATCTGGAGTTATTCCTGTCTCATTTTGCAGGGTTTAAAAAAAGCATTAAAAATGAATCAGGGCATCAGCTGATCCACAGAACTCAAGTTAGCACCAAGAGGTGCCAGCCACAGTTGGAGTCAATYCCCCCTCTGCTTCCCAAGGATCCAGCAGCAGCCCCCCACACACTCACGTTTCTCCCCAGCTCCTGCTGCTCGTGTTCAGAGGCAACTGCATCTTTGGGCTGGTTTGGGGRGAGAGAGAGGAAGGGAACTGTTAGATCCCTGTTCTCCAAGGGGCTGGAGGAAGGGCAGAGAGTCCCTTACCTTCCCTCTCCGAGCAGAGTGGGGATGTCCCGCTGCTCTCCCTCTTCCCAGCTCGGGGGAGGATTGATGGGTGGTGCCCGGGGGGTGGATGCTCTCTTTGGCCAGGCTGAGCAGCTCTTGGGTCAGCTCTTCATTCCTCATGACCTGCCAGGTCAAACAAGAAGGAAAGAGCTCCTGAAATCCCCTCCTGGTCAGCACATACCTGCTGGTCCTACCCCTCTCCCCYGCTCCTGAAAGCGAGTTTTAATTTTAGTTCTCTCTTGTACCTTCAAAGAGACCAGTGGTTTTCTAGTTCTCATGGAAATGCATTGCCAGGCAGCAGGGTTATTCCCATGGAATGTTATCCCTTTGCATGACTCGCTCTCACACTCAGACCCAGATTCCAGAGCCAGCCCTGGGCACAGCTCTGCCACCACCTCTCCYGGCCTCCAGCTCCCTCCTCACCCCCACCCTGCACCCTCCGTGCAGCTTCCCAGCGCTTCAGGAATGTCTTTCCCCATGGAACAGCTTTGAACAGTGCTGGGCTCCATAAGGCAAGGAGAAGGGCCAAATCTCCATCCATGCATCCCTCCGGGATGACATAATCCCAGTTCTGTTGGAATGCATCCCCCAGCAGCAGCCAGCCCACAGCCCCGTGTAGGCAGCGAGATTCAAAGCGGTGCTGGCGTGAAGTGACACATTTCCAAAAGATAAAGAGGATCTGAATGAGAAAAGCTCYGTTACAGGTGATCTGGAAGGAACACTGGGGGGATTCATGTCTCCCAGGAGGGTTTCTGTGTAGATAACAAAGCTTTGATGGGGTTTATGACTGGGGACAAGCTTGAGTAATTGTTACCATGGCAGTGAATCGGAGGATGGGAGGCAGAGGTCATCTGAGTCATCCGTGGAGAGAATAGCTTATCAAAAGATAGCACAGGGTGGGCTGGGGGAGAGCGGGGAGAAAAGAGGCTGACAAAGAGGTGAGATATACAGCTGGGAAACCTGACAGCTCCAGAGACAGCCCGCTTGTTCCGCGGCCCCGAGCGATCCATCTGCAGCTGTCAGCCCTGACAATTTGATCGCAGGGGTCACGAGGACCGCTTTAGCCAAAAAAAAAAAAAGAGGCAGGCCCGGGTTTGAGTTGGGCTTCGCTGCCGCTCCTGAGCTCCCGAGCCTGGCGTGCCTCCAGGGAAAACCCCGGCGTGGAACCCGGATCGCGCTCGGGTCCCCTCCCGGGTCCCCTCCGCAGCCGGCGCGAGCCTGGGGGACAAAAGGAGGAGGAAACGGAGAGCGAGGAAAGGTCAGAGCCCTGAAAAGGGAGAATTTACAGCGAGTCAGAAAACAGGCCCCGAGCGCCTGACTGGCATCTTCTGCGAGGCACTTCCCAAAGCCGGGCAGGGCTCCTGCGGCCGGGACAGACCCCGGCGATGGGAATCCCGCGGACAATGGGAGCCGCGACAATTCAGAGGCTCCGACTGTTCCCGGCCGAGGGGCCGTGAATGAGCTCGCCGAGCCGCTCCTGCGCCAAGCAGCCATGACAACATATTGGCAAGGTCACCAGTAGCACTTGTAATTGGGAATGTGTAAAAGGTTCATTGTCTCCCCAGAAGAGCGCCGGGGAAGGGGAGGGGGCAGAACCGCAGGCTGCTTTTCCCGTTTCCTTTGGGAAAGTCCGCACTGGGAAAATAATGAGCAAGAGGCCCATGTCGCGACAAGTGCCAGGCTGCCAAGCCGGAGCCTCTCTCTGGCTTCGGGCAGGGATATCTGGGAGTCGGAGCCAAGGAACTGGGGTAAACTCCTCGGCATATGGATTACATCCAAGGAATTCACCTCTGGCTTCTGGATCTGCTCCACCACTTCTTGGAGCAACCCGGGATGGTGGAAGGTGTGCCATGGCAGGGGGTGGAATGAGATGGGCTTTAAGGTCCCTTCCAACCCAAACCATTCCATGATTCTGTGTTTTTTCAGGATGCTATCTGGGCACATAGCTGAATCCACGTGAATTCACTCTCTGAAACATTCCAGGATCCACTGGAAAACAGTGTGTTGTCACCACTAACCTGCTAAGCCCATAATTTAGAGATGTCAGCTGCCTGAAAATCCAATTTTTGACAAACATATTGCACCCCCTTGGGGACAAGAAGCAGCTGAGAGCTGAGCTATTCCTCCCTGAGCCTGGCAGAACCAGGAGCAGAGTGGCTCTGCCTCGTGCTCCAGCGGGATCACAAGGTGGGATCACCCTGCTGCAAGAGCCCAGTTGGCCTCCTTGYAAGAAATCCCCACTTCTCAGCTTATGGG
Source organism: Amblyornis subalaris (assembly GCA_018881555.1). Taxonomy (NCBI): domain Eukaryota; kingdom Metazoa; phylum Chordata; class Aves; order Passeriformes; family Ptilonorhynchidae; genus Amblyornis; species Amblyornis subalaris. The sequence goes on along the minus strand of JACAXG010000057.1, from coordinate 1,567,185 downwards.
AGACAAATGATCGCTCCACGAGGGTCACTGACTCACGGGATGATCATTACCCCATGTCCTCCTCTGCCGGAGACCATCCAGACACACCGGACCAAACCAGCATTCCTGATCCCATCTCCACAGCTTCCCACCACAGCTCGGCACGGAAAACCAGGTCATGCAGCTGAAGCAGCCAAACTATCTGCTGGGGGAGGGAAGGAGGGAGGGAGGCAGGAGGGTGTCAGTCATTCCAGCCAATTCAAAAAGGRGGAGAAGCGGGAGGGGGGAGAGGGAGGGGACAGAGGAAAGGCTATGGAAGCGGCCGTTCCTGCCAAAGAAATACACAAATCGGGGTCCAAAAGCCTCTGGTTAATCATTGCTGAGCTGACAGCCAGCGGGAAGGTGCCTGTCTTTTAAGGAACCGCCAGCAACTTGCCGGAATTCGGTGTTTTTTATAAACTTCTCCGCCTAAAAGCTGCCGGGCCCTTCCCGCCGCCCGGAATGCGAGCGGCCACAATCCGTTCACGTGCGGCCCGCGCAAGCCAAGCAGAAGAAAGGGGAACAAAGCGCGCTGGCAGCGCCGGGGGAGCCGCACCGGCCCCGCAGCCCCGCCGTGACCCCCGGGCAGCGCCCGCGGCCGCGGGGAACCGCAGCGCTCCGCCAGCCCCGCGGGAGCCGCGGGCACGCCTCTGGCCCCGCTCTGGCACGGCTCTGGCCCGGCTCTGGCACGGCTCTGGCCCGGCTCTGGCCCCGCTCTGGCCCCGCTCTGGCACGGCTCTGGCCCCGCTCTGGCCCGGCTCTGGCCCCGCCGCGAGGGCAGGTCCCGCACGCCCTGCGAGGAGGGGGATGTGTTACATCAAATCCCTGGAAACGATCCCACGGCCAGGCTCTGCCGTGTCACAGCAGAGAGGAGGGACGTGCCCTGTGCTGGGATCCCAACACTCCCCATGGGCAGCAGGGGAGGGGGGGATTCTGTCCCTCTGCCCCGCTCAGGTGAGACCCCACCTGCAGAGCTGCCTCCAGCCCTGGGTCCAACAGAAGGATTTGGAGCTGCTGGAGTGAGTTCAGAGGAGGCCATGGAGATGCTCCCAGGGGCTGGAGCCCCTCTGCTCTGGAGCTAGGCTGGGAGAGCTGGGGGTGTTCACCTGGAGAAGAGAAGGCTCYRGGGAGACCTCAGAGCCCCTTCCAGTGCCTAAAGGGGCTCCAGGAGAGCTGAGAGGGACCTGGGACAAGGGATCATCGAGTTGCAGGACAAGGGGGAATGGCTTCCCGCTGCCAGAGGGCAGGGTTAGATGGGATATTGGGAAGGAATTGTTCCCTGTGAGGGTGGTGAGGCTCTGGCACAGGTTGCCCAGCGAGGCTGTGGCTGCCCCTGGATCCCTGGAAGTGTCCAAGGCCGGGTTGGATGGGGCTTGGAGCASCCTGGGATAGTGGAAGGTGTCCCTGCCCATGGCAGGGGGTTGGAGTCAGTGGCCTCTAGGAGGTCCCTTCAACAAGAACCATTGTACAATKCTATGAGAAGCCTCCCTGGGCCTGAGCTGTGATGTGGATACACAGCCCAAAGCCAAGGTACCTGCACATCAGGGAAATGTGAGGTGGAGCTGGGAACGCTGGATGAACTCTGGGATGAGCTCTGGGATGAACTCTGAGGCCTCTCTCACCTCCTGGTCCAGCTCTCTGCCGAGGGCCAGGTAATTGCTCTTCAGGATGATGAACTCCTCCGCCAGCTCCTTCCTGCTGCTCTCCAGGGCTCGCAGGCGCTCCCGCAGGGAATCCCGCTCCCCCGTGACCCTGTCGCTGCACAGCTCCAGCTCCCGCACACGGCTCTCCAGGGCCAGGATCTGCACAGGGGAGGCAGCAGGGTCAGGCTGTGGCACAGCAGCAATCGCAGGGAGATGATTTCAYGGGAGTGCCGTGGGATCTGGGGCGTTGGGGGGGAATTGAGCTCCAGCTAAAGCCAGGAGAATATGCCAAGCAAAGTAAAGGTGGGTGTGTGAGGAGCTGCAGCRCTGGATGAAGGCATTGGCGGGGCTGGGATTGGCTGTTCCCGGGTTTTGGATACCCTAKTTTTCAGTTCGAAGTTCTCCGTCTCATAACGCTCCTTCATTTTGTTCGTCTCGATCTGGAGATCCACGAGGTCTTTGGAAATCTGGGASAGAGAAAGGACCCTATAAAGGCCGTGGATGGACTCTGAGGCCAAAGCGATGTTTGAGCACAACACATCTCCCTGTAGAAGGAGGAATGTCCCACCACATTTTCCACTGTGGATCCACTGGCCTCATACGGCTTCACAGCTCACACCTCTCCAACTCCCAAAGTTTTACCTTCAGTCTTTCCTCTTCACTGGAGACCATCCTGGCTGGGAAATCTGTCTTGGAGCCAGCCAGCTTGCCCATCTCCTCCTGCAGCTCTCCAAGCTGGTGCATCCCCTCGTTCCTGTCCTGCAGCTGTACCTGGGGACACAGAGCAGCTCCAGCCGAGCCCCCCTGTCCCCCTGCCCCTCACCCACGGGGTGCTGCTGGAAGAGCTCAGCCTTCCCAGCTTTTCAGAACCTGARGAGATCCCAGATAGGCTTTCCAGCTGCCATTTCCCCCCTGTAATTAGGATTTTCTTGGCAGAGCGCTGGTTCCGTGACCTGGGAAGGGGCTGCAGACCTTCCTGCTCGTATTTTTGGTCAGCAAGATGCTGCACATGCCCTGCCAGGGTACTCACGTTCTCATTCTCTGCGACAATTCCCAGATCCATGTGCTCAGAGGCCGGGATCTCTGCACGGTGTCGGGCAGGCAGCGACTGAGAAGCCAAGGAAGGACCCAAGGCTCTGTAAGGAATTTCCCCCGGGAGGTCCAGCACTGTTGCTATCAACTSTGGTTACCAGAGGGTGCGGCCTCCACCTCCATTTTAAGGTGGAACCGAATCTTGGAGCCACCCCGGGAGCTGTTGGAGGGAAGGAAAAGGCACTCCCCAGGAGGTTTCTGTATTCCCAAGTCAGCTCCCAGCAGATACTGGAACAAACAGCTGAGGAACATCCCCAGCGCAGCAATATTGCCAGTGAGGAGGTACCAGCCTCTGCTATGGATCATTCCCAAGCCCGGTTATAGGGATGGCCTCCATCTCTAGAGCAGGGATATTCCAGTGCTTTAAGGGGRCTGATATAAAAGAGGGAGAGAGACTTTTTACATGGGCAGTGACAGGACAAGGGGAATGGCTTCCCACTGCCAGAGGGCAGGGYCAGATGGGATACTGGGAGGAAATTCTTCCCTGTGAGGGTGGTGGGGCCCTGGCACAGGTTGCCCAGAGAAGCTGTGGCTGCCCCATCCCTGGAAGTGTCCAAGGCCAGGTTGGACGGGGCTTGGAGCACCCTGGGATAGTGGAAGCTGTCCCTGTCCATGGCAGGGTGTTGGAAGGGAATGATCTTTCAGGTCCCTTCCAACCCAAACCATTCCAAGGCTCCATGATTCTAAGGTCTGATTAACCCGTTAATTAACCCACTAACCCAGCCATCTGCTCCAAGACCATCCAGTAACCTCCAATTTGCTTCCAGGCAAGTTTCTCTTGATCTCTGCAGTCCTTGTACCTCCCGTGCCATTGAGCTGCCCCAAAGGCCCCAGGAGCTTCTGACCAGTCTGAAGCTGGTGGCAGGAAAGACCCTTCCCAGTTTATCCCTTCACATCAGGGATGCTGTGTGGAAAAATAAAAGTTTCAAAGCAAAGTATGCACTGAAACAAGCCTGGATTAGCCCCATGCTAAATCTGGGTTGTGCTGGTCTGGCCAGCTACTGCTGGCTCCCAACTGGGACCAGCCAGGCTGGAATGGGACAAATCCCAAAGCTAAAAGTAGTGGAAGAGTCTCCAAGGTCCGAGTGAGGGTAACAGGGAGTGCAGGGCATGGTGGATAACTCTGGAAAACCTTGAACAAGGATAAAACCAGATGGACTAGGAGACCTTTAAAGGTCTCTTCCAACTCAAACTATTCCATGACTCTAAAATGAACTCCAGCTCTTAATCTCCTCATTTCAGGCTTATTATTGCTGCTATTTCTGTAGAGTGGGTGAGTTTAGGTAAGAATCTGTCTCCCACAGAAGAAAACTTTGACAATATAATGTTCAAAAAAGACCAGAGCTCTGAATAACTCCTTAGGATCTGTCAGAGCTCAGGGGATGAGAGGGAGAGAGGCCACGACAAGCAGAGCTCCTCAGCTGGCCCAGGCTGCTGGAGAAGACCCCAGAGCCCCTCGATGAAGGTCCACAGAGGCCACACCCAGGGGCTGAGCATTTTGGGGGGCTGGGGGGAAGGAGAAGCGAACGGAACGTGCAATTACGSCTTGTTTTTCTGCAAAAGAACTTAACAGACCTGAAGTAATTTTATTAAGGTAATGAAAGTGTTGATGAGAATTCACAGTCTCTTCACACCCACCGCGGAGCCGAATTCACACCCTGCCCACGGCGCCGGGGGCTCGGGAGGCTCCCGGGGGGGCTCGGGCACACGGAGGAGCTGAGCAGCTGCTCCTCTGCCAGCACACGCCGTGTCCGGAGGGGTCTCAGCCCCCCCTGGACACCCCAGGGATGGGCACCCCCGTCCCACACCTCGGGGACGCTGTCCCAGCCCCTGAGACAGTGACCGCTTTYCCCGTGGTTTGGGAGTAGGATGCACATTTTGTCCTGGCCAGCACCACAAAAAGCAAATTCTGGCTGAGAAATGAGATTTTGGGGTGTGACCGCTGCTCGAAATCTCCATCCTCAGCGCGGACGCAAACCAAACCACCCCTCCAAACGCCAGCTCTGTAGCGAGGGTTTTCCCTGCSTGCCAGGGACACCTTAAACGCAGCCCCGGGAATGCGGCTTTAGGAGGTGCGAACGCTCCCAAACCCCCTGGAGCTCAAGGCTGGAGCTTTGGAGGGTGCGGGCACCGGCCCGACCCCGCTCTTTGCTGTCACCTCTCCCCCAGCCCCGCCAGCCCTTGCGGGGTCACCCATCACTTTGTGCCCCCCAGGGGACCCCCGGCCCCCGAGGGGACCCCGAGCGGCGCAGGGGGAGCGGCGCCCGCCCTCTCCGGAGCRCTCCGCACGGCCGGCGCAGCCTTAGCGCAGTGACTGGCTCCATCTGGCTTCCAGCGCCAGCAAAGGGAATTTGCGTCCGCTCCCGGATCCTCCTGGGATGCCTGAGGTGCCCGGGCCTCGCTGCCCCAGGGGTGGGGAATCCTCTGGGCACTGGGCTCCAGCATCCCCSCGACATATTTTCTCTATATCCAGTCTAAATCCTCCCTTTTCCRGTGTAAAACCATCACCCTTTCTCCTGTCTCGAGGGAAAACTTCTCTCCGTTGCTCTTCCAAGCCCTCAGGCTGCCACAAGGTCTTCTCCAGGCTGGACAGCCCCAGCTCTGGCAGCCTGGAGAAGGGAGAGGAGGAGGGAGCTGCAGAAGGACAGGAAAGGTCCYTCCAGCCCCCTGACCGTTTCCATGGTCCCCTCTGGATCTGCTCTGACCCATCCATGCCTCCCCTGCCCTGGGATCCCAGTGCTGGCTGTGTCTGTGCTCCAGGGGGGGTTCAGGGGGTGAATCACCTCCCTGCCCTGGTGAACACCTCCAGTGGTGCAGCCCAGGAGATGCTGGGTTTGTGGGCTGCCAGCACCCACTGCCACCCCATGTCCTGTTTGTCACCCTCTGGCATCTCCAGGTGCTTCCCCACAGGGCTGAGAAGGAGGGGTGGGATGGGGCAGGCAGGGAGACGCCGGCAGCAGGCAGAGTGGGGGGGTCTGGCCGTGTGATGTGGGCAGGAGGAAGGTGTCTGTGGTCCCTCTGCCATGCTCCCACCCCATCCCTCCACCCAGGCACCCCCAGGACCAGGCTGCTCCCTCCATCCAGCAGCCACTGTGGGGCTGGGGTAGAACCCCCCTCCTGCCATTCCCCGTCCCCATCTGCCTCCAAACCCCCGTTCCCAGGGCCCCCTCTTTCCCCCAGACCTCGGCGTTTGGGAATGTTCCCGTCTGTGCCTCCAGCAATGCCCTGGCCACCCTGAGTCATGCCTTGGGGACGTCCTCGCCTCTCCCAGTCCAACCAGTCCGGCCGGGCTGGTGCTGGTGACGYGGTTTCGCGTGGCCACGTGGGCCACCAGCGCGGTAATTGGCGTCCCTGGGAGCTGCCAGAGCATCAGGCACCTTTCCCARCTTCCCACACGAGCCCCTGCAGCCGTGGCAGGGCAGGAGGTGACACTCAGGGATGCCCATGGGGACCTTTGCCAGCAGCTGYCACCACTCCCAGGTCCCAGTAACAGGACCAGGATGACCAGAAACGTGGGTGGGCAGGGAGCACCAGGCAAAGCCCCACTCCTGGGGCCTGGTCCCTGCTGGTGTCCCCAGGAGAGTGGCACGAGCTCTGGGGTGCTGGTGTCGCCCTGCCCGGCTCTCTCGGGCACGTTTTTGGTCCAGAAGGAGGAGCAGGAGTGCTGGTTGCCCTGGCAACGTGAGATGCTCTCCTCCAGATGGGGACAATATTTGGAAAGATTTGCTAAAAATAGTCCCTCACTCGGCTGTGACAACGCCACACGTGTCACCTCCCTGCTCCCCTCAGGGCCGAGCCTGGTCGGTGCTGTCCCTGCTGGTGTCCAGAGCTGTCCCTGGTCACTCACCCTGGGTGGGTGGGGATGGACCAGGGAGCTCCCGGGGTCCCACAGCAGAAGTGGCCCCGCACTGCCCCCTCCCCAGTTCAGCCAGCCCAGGGCCAGAGCAGGGGCAGCAGGGACAGCTGGTGGCATCTCCCCCACAAAGGCACTGGGAAGCTCCCTGGGGACGGACCTGCAGGCACGGGAAGGCTGCTGGGGAAGGTAAATGATTCCTTAGAGTTTAAATAGGTTTTAAAACTACTTTTTTTATGATTTTGCTGCTTTTCCTAATACCATTACAGCCTTCTCCATGGCAACCRGGGGAGGCAGCTCAGACTTTGGTCCCGGCCGGGGACATTATCTGCTGGAGCTGAAGGGATGAGGGGATCACATGGGGGGGTCCACACTGGCCAGGGACATGGAGGGAAGAGGACATCCAAGGTGGGGACCCTAACTGAGGTCCCCGTGGTGGCTGTGGGGCAGCTGGGGGTCCTGGGGTGCAGGAACCAACACCTGTGGGGTCCCAGCATCTCCCACCACAGGAGATGGGACACATCTGGAGGAGAGGCCCCCAGGGAGGTTTAAAGGTGGAGACAGGTCTAGAGGAGACACCTCAAGGACCTGTAAAGGTGGAGATGGGTCCAGCTTCTCCCTGCACCACAAYCACACTGGGAAGGGATTTCCTTATTTACCCTCTTTATTTTCCCACTGCATYTCATTTGGGATTTTCCCAGAGAGGGCTGCTGGAGGCAGGGATAAACCTGTTCCCAGCTGCAGGCAGGGCTCGTTTAACCTTCCCAAAGAGGTTTTGTGGGCTTTGGCTGGCTGACCTGTGCTGGTTCAGCTCTTTTTAGCTTCCAGATTGATTACACCTTGTGTCAATATGTGCTCAGTGCCTATTAGTGGGTGCGTGTATCCCTATCCCTCATTTCTCGCTCCTGATCTATAAATTCCCAGAAGAGAGGATTAAAATAGAGGGGGAGGAGAATGGCACTCGGGGCCAAAAGGGACGAGAGAAAACAGAGCCTGTGGGAAAGTTGGGTGGCAAGGCTGGAGCCTGGATGTCTCTGTCCAACACCTCTTCCCATGGGCATGGAAATGCCTGACGAAGATCTGGGATGTGGCCTGTGGAGCTGGGAGACGCCAGGCTCCCACGGGAATGGGCAAGGTGGGAGCATGGTGAGGGTGCCCATGGCATGGGACTGGTGGTGGAGAGCAGCCCTGCTCCAACTCCCCCTCCCAAACCAGCCTGGGGGAACTGGAGCTAGAGGAGATTCCAGGCTCCCGTGGCATGGGACTGGTGGTGGAGAGCATCCCTGCTCCACCCCCACCTCCCAAACCAGCCTGGGGGAACCAGGGACGGAAAGAGCAACCCAGTGGGAGATACCTGTTCCTGGAGGTGTGGATGTGATGCCAGCCTGGTGCATCTCCAGGGAGGAATGAGGCTCCAAGACATGGGAAGGGTTAGCCATGGCTTTCCCATCCAGCAGCTGCTGGCCACRGGGCTTCTCTTGCTGGGGATTTTTCTTTCCTGGAAACTGGTAAAAGATTCCACAGAACCCGTGTTGGAGGCTGGTGGGGAAATGACCTGGGACACAGGATGAGGTCACTGCCCTCCCCGGGCTGGTTTTGATGAGCTGCCAGGGGCAGAGTGTGATCTGCCAGCTCTGGAGCATCATCCACCCTCATCCCMTGGGATGGGGGCTGGCAGGGGAGCTGGGGGACACTCACAGCCACCACGTCACCAGGGGAACCCTGGCTTTGCTTTCTGCTTCCCCTGTGGCACAAGAGCACTGGGCAGAGCAGGTGTAGAGCTCCCAGCACCATCCCCACCCACAAGGCAAGACTGGAGGGAAAATGGGAAAATGCCCACAGGACAGGGTTCAGCTCTGAGGTTTCCAGTGCCACATGGAGAAGAGCTTTTTCCTATTTCCTGACTAATTTCCCACTTGCATCCCCATAAACCCTCAGGTGTTTCAGCCCACCTYGCACTAAGAGTGATCCCCAAACCTCTAACCCCTGTGTCCTACRGATGCTCCAAGCCCCAGCGTGTGGTTTTTGTGTCCTGATGGAGAGTGAGGACCCACTGCCAGGGCTCATCCCACGTGGAGCAAGGCAGGCACCCAGCGGAGGGTCAGTGCTGCTGCTCGGGACTCTCYGGGAGCTCAGGGCAGGATGGTGGGACATCCTGTAAGGTTGCSCCATCCCTCCCTCCACGCTCACTGCCCACACAAACCCCATCTCTGGCGGGACCCCCATCAGGTTGCCGGACATCTCATTCCATGCCCTTTTCCCGAGTTGCCCTAAAGGCAGTCCCAGAGCAGGGCGAGCAGCGAGGAGCCCGTCCCGGTGTCACTGYCCCGGCCAGGCTGTCCGGGGGCTCAGCCCGGCCCGGGCCAGCAGCAGTGGGGTTAAGGCCGGCCGGGCGGGCGGCTGGACAGGCGTCAAGGTGGTTGCTCCATCCATCCCTGCGCAGTCGGCGGGGCCGGAGAGCGGAGCGGGAGCGGGAGCAGGAGCCCTGCCCTGCCCGCCGCCATGAGCGCAGGCAAAGGTGAGGCTGGAACTGCCCCTCGGCCGGGCCGGGGGACGGGCAGGGGCTGGGGGGACACACTCACACTGTGCTGGGGCTGCAGTGACCCTTTGCTCTTCTCCTCCTCTGCTGCTAATGAGACATTTTGGGGGCCCCTGAGCTGCCTGGGGGGTTTGCAGGCACTGCAGGGCAGAGCCCGAACCTGGATGGGGAGTGCAGGGATGGGCAGGGGCTGCAGCACAGAGACCCCTTGGCTCTGAGGAARAGCAAGTTAAGGGGTGGGGGGGGCAGCTGGGGAGGAAGTGGGAAAGGGGTCGGGGGGCCCTTCCCCATGAAAGGGAGAAGCTGCTGCTGCAATATAGAGATGAATTTGGGGGGGTCCCTGCACCCGAGGGGTCTGAGCTGTGGCAAGAGTGGGGGGTCCTGTCCCAAGGGACCCAGCCTCTGAAAACCCTTGCAGCTGCCCCGTGTGTGCAACGGGCCGGGAGCGACCCCTCCACCCCCACAGCCCCAGCAGCGCAGGCACCCGGCCCGGGGGTCCCRGGGGTGTCCCCTAGAGCAGCCGCGGCCCCGCACTGACAGCGTCCCCTCTCCTCCGCCCCCCAGCAGGCGTCCCCCTCCTGCTCCCCCTGGCCCTGCTGCTGCTGGCCGCCGCCTCGCAGCCGCCCGGGGGGGACGCCCCGAGGGAGCCGGGGGACGGGGAGCCCCCGCGCTGCCCCAGCCCCTGCGCCTGCAGCCTGGACGATTACAGCGAGGAGCTGAACGTCTTCTGCAGCGCCCGCAACCTGACGCGCCTGCCCCAGGACGTGCCCCCCAACGCCAAGGCCCTGTGGCTGGACGGCAACAACTTCACGCTGCTGCCGGCCGCCGCCTTCAGGAACCTGTCGGCCCTGGACTTCCTGGACCTGCAGAGCAGCCAGCTGGGCTCCGTGGAGCAGCACGCCTTCCACGGCCTGCGCGGCCTCTACCACCTGCACCTGGAGCGCAACCGCCTCAAGCACCTGGCCCCGCACACCTTCCTGCACACCCAGAACCTCGTGTCCCTCAGCCTCAACAACAACCACTTCAGCAAGGTGGAGGAAGGGCTGTTCGCCGGGCTCTCCAACCTCTGGTACCTGAACCTGGGCTGGAACTCGCTGGTGGTGCTGCCCGACAAGGTGTTCCACGACCTGCCCAACCTGAGGGAGCTGATCCTGGCTGGGAACAAGCTGCCCTACCTCCAGCACCAGCTCTTCTGCAGCCTCACCGAGCTGAAGGAGCTGGACCTGAGCGGGAACGCGCTCAAGGGCATCAAGATCAACATCTTTGTCAAGCTGCAGAAGCTGCAGAAGCTGTACCTGAACCACAACCAGATCAACGCCATCGCGCCCCGCGCCTTCATGGGCATGAAGTCCCTGCGGTGGCTGGACCTGTCCCACAACCGCCTCGTCTCCCTCTACGAGGACACCTTCCTGGGCCTGCTGAGCCTGCACGTGCTGCGCCTGTCCACCAACTCCATCACCGGCCTGAGGCCCAGGACTTTCAAGGACCTCCAGTTCCTGGAGGAGCTGCAGCTGGGGCACAACCGGATCCGGAGCCTGGCGGAAAGGACCTTCGAGGGGCTGGGCCAGCTGGAGGTGCTCAGCCTCAACAACAACCAACTGCAGGACATCAGGCCCGGGGCCTTCCTGGGGCTGCACAACGTGGCGGTGATGCACTTGTCTGCCAACTGCATCAAGGTCCTGCCCGACTTCGTCTTCAAGGGGGTCGCCAAGCTGCACAGCCTCCACCTGGAGCACAGCTGCGTGGGCAGGATCCGRGCCAGCACCTTCTCCGGGCTCTCCAGCCTGCGGCGCCTCTTCCTGCAGCACAACGGCATCTCCCTCATCGAGGACCAGAGCTTCAGCGAACTGCACGAGCTCCTGGAGCTCGACCTGAAGCACAACAGGCTGAGCCACCTCTCGCCCCGGCTCTTCGTGGGGCTGAGCAACCTGGAGTACCTCTTCCTCTCCTCCAACCAGCTCCTGGAGATCTCCCAGGACACCTTCAGCCCGCTCCAGAGACTCTTCTGGCTCGACCTCTCCCACAACCAGCTGGAGACACTGGACAACAGCGTCATCTCCCCCCTGGCCAACCTGCGGTACCTCAGCCTGAGGAATAACTCCCTGGAGACYTTCTCGGTGGGGTTCCTGTGCCCCCCCTTCGCCCTGGAGCAGCTGTGGCTGGGGGGCAACAACTGGCACTGCAACTGCTCGCTGAAGGGCCTGCGGGACTTCTCCCTGCAGCACCCCGGGGTGGTGCCGCGCTTCGTGCAGTCGGTGGCCGAGGGGGACGACGCCCACGTGCCCATCTACACCTACAACAACCTCACCTGCCTGCACCCCCCGGGCCTGGCGGGGCTGGACCTCCGCGACACCGCCGAGGAGAGCTTTGCCCACTGCTGAGCCGGGCTGGCCCGCGCAGGGACCCTCACCTGCCACCTCCTGGGGCAGCAGCAGGAGCTGGGGCTCTGGGGCCACCCCAGAGGAGCCCAGTTTTGCCACCCCTTCCAGCTGCTACCTTGCCTGGGAGGTGCTGGATGGGCACCAGCCCCCCCAGGCTTCAAACTGAATATTTCAGYCCTTTAATATTTAAATAGCAGCCCCCAGGGCAGAGTACGGTTGTTCCCAGCTCCCAGTAGGAGCATCTCTGGATGGGGGAATGCTGCACCCCCAGCCTGCAGCCACAGTGAGGGGCAACTTGGCTCAGGCCAGGACTTCTGTGGGACAAAACAAAGCATTTTCCTACCACGGAGCAGTGGAGAAATCCTAAACACCCCCACGGATTTAGGAAGGGGGCAGAGGACTTGCTCTAATGATTCCTTGCAGCAGCAGGTGTAGGCAGGGCACARAAAGCCACACGTCACTCACCTGATAAATGGCAGCAGACAAATAAACCTTTGGAGCTATTGCAACCCACCTTGTAAGTATGTTTTTTCCAAAGCTTGTGCTGCCCTGGCCAGGATTTCTCCCTGGAGCCCCTCGGGGTGAGGAATTCAGGCTCCCGGGGGGCYGAGGAGCTCCCAGCAAGCCCTGGGTGGGTGGCCCATGCCCAGGGAGGGAGCAAGAAATGCCCAGTTATCCCACAGAAGCCAACAGCCCTGACAGGCTCCAGCACTACTGCCCAGCTCTCCAAATCCCAGGTAAGTGTCCAAAGGTCAGACAAAATTTTCCTGGAAAACTGCACGTGGGGAAACCTGCTCGGGTGTGGGTCCCTGTGCAGCGGGAAGAGGGGTGGATGCTGCTCCTGCTCTCCTCCAAGCAATGCCTGCCTGCTGTAATCCAGCCTTGTTAGTGGAAATCCAAGATTTCCCYGTCTTCCCAAAACTTCACTGTGAGGGTCAGTCCCAAAAGCAGAGAGRGAGGCAGGAGGGGCTCAGAGTCCAGGAGGGAGGGGGATAAAATGCAAGGCCACCACCTTCATTTGCTTAGCTGGAGCCTGCAAGAGCAGGGCAGGTCCCACAGGAGCAGCAGCCCATGAGAAGAGGTCCAGGGAACAGGACACTCAGAAGTGAATGAAGCAGGAACCACTGCGGACACAGAGGAGCCCCACRTTGGGGCTGGAGAACAGCCGTGGCAAAGCATCCCAGGAAGGGCTGCCAGGGCCAGCTCACAGCAAAACAAGGGACAGGCTGGATCCTGAAGCTGTTGTAGGAGAGATTTAGCTCAATTCCAGCAAGGAGACCAGGGAAAAGCAGGAAATACCTTGATGTACGCAAAGTGCTCGCAGTACCAAGACTCAGAGCTACAGCAAGGCCTGAAGCCATGGAAAAACAGAAGTCACAGACTTGCCTTTTAGGAAAAGTGTTTACTGCCTGGAACCTTGAAAAATATTCCTGAGCCACACAAGCCCGGCAGACCCAAGGCCTCGTTTCCAGCACGGTGGGATGCAGCTCCCAGAGGCGYTTCCTCACACACAGCCCACGCCGCGCCCTCCCCGGCCCATCAGGAACCAGCCAGCCGAGAATTCCGAGCACGGGGGCCTGGCCTGGGTCCACATGGGAGCATCCAGCACGACTCAGGCACTGAAGCAAGTCCCGCGTGATCCATCAGGCAGGGGAAGCGGGAGAAGGCAGCGGCACACGGAGCCACGATCCGRATCATCGGAGCCGTGTGGGTTCACTGAGGGAACAACAGCACTCGGCACTGTAGCTCCAGAGTCTCTTTGGATCTGAGGGGATGGAGCTACTTCCCTCTGGGATTCCCAGCAGCAGCAGGAAGCTGTGCTCCCCCCTCCCTCCCTCACACCCCAGTGAGACAGTTTTAGGGTTATCCAGCTCCTGTATCCCCTTCCTGCTGCTGGGGTTGCCAGTCCGGCACCAGTCCGGCTCYGCACCCTCCTCAGGAGCTCCGCTGCGAGGTATCCAAGATCTGCTGGGCGATGTGAGCCAAGGCAGGGAAGGCAGAGCTCTTGGGAAACTCTTGGATGAAGTCTCTGCCTTCTTCCAAGCTCTGGCTGAGCTGGGGGTCCAGGGGGACGCAGCCTGTGGGACAGGGGAGAGCAGAGAGAGAGCTCACTCCCTGTATGGCCAAGGTCTGCAGCCAGGGATAAAAAACACACTGCCAGAGTCATCTCCAGGAAAAGTGGTCGGGAACAGCAACCACTGCCCTCCCTGAGCTCTCCAGGGGATAACTCTCACCTGCAACCTCTTCCCTTGGGTCCAAGACTCCCTCCCACTCCAGTGCTTCATGAGAGGGGCTTTTCCCCTCTGATGCCAGCCCTCTTCTAGGGACAGGGTTCAGCCCTCAGCCCCCATTTCTTGGGAAGGCTCCAGGACATTCCAACATAGTTCTCGTGGAGCTCCAGGCCTGTTTACCCTGTCCCCATGATGTCAGCAGCCAGAGCAGGCTGTCGGCATCACCAGCTCTGCCCCAGCAGGGCCAGGTGCCCACTGTGAGTAGTCTGAATGGCAGAGGAGCAGAGCACAAACCACACCTCAGCTCTGCCCAGGTGCCCGGGGCTCACAGCCCAGCCCACCTGCCCCYGTCATGCCACTTCTCTGTGCTCAGCCCTCCCACAGCACCACAAGGTTACCCCTGAGCAGAGTTCTGCTCCAGAAGCCACTTACCCAGGAAAGGCACCCCGGCGTGCTTGGCCAGCTCCTCACCTCCCCCTTTGGAGAAGATGTTTGTGCATTCCTGAAGGAGGAAGAGCAGTGAGTCAGGAAGTTCAGAGCCCTGTGTGACAGGGCAGGTGCTGCCAGCCCCAGAGCACAGCCAACTGCCCTCCACCCTCCAGCCTCAGGCATTCCCTGTGCCCCCGCCCTCTCCCGATGCTCCTTAGGAGAGCAGAGCCTGAAGCTGGCAGTGTCTCCTCTCCCTGGCTCATCACCCTCGTGGCATTTCCTAATTTTCCACCTGAGACTCAACACCCCACCACCACAAGGAAGAGCCCACAACAGCCCCAAGGCTGGACAATAAGGTCAGAAGCTCACAGAGCAGTGGGGACACACGAATCCACTCATGTTCTCCACGATGCCGAGGATCCGCAATCCCATCTTCCTACAGAATGTCAGCTCCCGCCTCACGTCCCCCACGGACACGGCCTGAGGGGGAGCAACAGGAATCAGGGATCCCTCTGTCCACACTGACTGTGCCTCCAGGGCAGACGTGTAGAACAAGCAGCCACAGACAACCCTGTGCAAACTTGGGCTGCATTTTCCCCTCTCCAAACCTGCTGCCTGCCCAGGAATCCCAGCCCCRTGTCCTACCTGGGGTGTTGTGACCAGGATTGCTCCAAGCAGCTGGTAGGGCCTCAAGGCCTCCACGGTGGAGATGTGCTCATCAGACGTGCCTGGAGGTGTGTCCACGATGAGGAAGTCCAGGTCCCCCCAGGCCACGTCGGTGACAAATTGCTTGATCAAAGCTATGGAAATAAAAGGGGCAGATAAAAAAAGCTCACGACAGATTTCAGCAGGTGTCTTGGAAGCCGTGGGACAGGAGTTGGGAAGCACTCTGGGTGACAGCGAGAGGGGACAAGGCTGTCTGTCAGCACAATGTGCTGCACTCTCCCCATCCGAGTGATTTAAACCCATTCTCGTGGAACAGGAGCCYTGTTCCCCCAAGGAACGACCCTCCCGGGAGGCAGCAGCACCTCCAGGAGGGTTCACAGGAGGTTTCRGAGCAGGTTTCACCAGCAGCAAACCCCAGTGTTACCGTTTTTCTTGGGTCCTCTCCACACCACGGCGTCGTCCGGCCTCTCCAGCAGGAAGCCGATGGACATGAGGGCGAGGGCCTTGTCCTGCCCCACGAAGACGGGGACCCAGCCGCTGTCACACTGGTGCACGGCGCTGTCCTGCACCCGCAGCATGCGCGGGATGCTGGGCCCACACAGGTCCACGTCCAGGATCCCCACCTGGGGACAGGCACAGCCCTTCACACAGGCCCGGCAGGGCGGGCTCAGGAACCCCCRACCACCCAAATGTGGGCTGCTCAGAGCACTTCCACAACGGCCTCTGCAGCTCAGCAGCCACATTTGAAACACGAGTTTAAGGAGCTGCTTTAAATTTCACAGCCCTCYTTGGCCTCCTCCCCCCGCAAAGAGCATCTCCTGGGTGTTTCCAAGAACTCAAGCGGGACTGGCTGCACAGAGCCTTTAAAAACATCCTCAGGGAACTCAGCCTGTCTCCTGCCCACACAGTTGCCTTTTGTCCCCATTTTAAGTGTCCTTCAGCTCACCCACTTCACCCCACAGAGGGAATGAGAGTGATACCACAACCCAGCAAAGTCATGTCTCAATGCCTCCACTTCAACAATAAATATCAGGGGCTTTAATAAAACAGGTAAAAGAGAAATGAGCTGCAGTTCCCTGATCCAGTTACCTGCACTGGATCAAGCAAATACAGAGAAGAATCCCTTGAACCATAACACAAACAGCATTTTCTCAGAGAATCCACATGCTGCCCACACAGGAAAGGATGGGCAAAATCCAGCCCAGCTGGAGGCTGGGAGGGAAAGGCCAGAGCTCAGCATCCCAGACCCTCACTCACCCTCTTCCCRGCGTTCCGCAGCGCCAGGGCCAGCTCAGTGGAGATGGTGCTTTTCCCAACGCCGCCCTTCCCGGAGAGCACAAGCAGGATGTGCCGCACTCCGGCCAGGTTGGCTCTCTCTGGAACTGTATCACAGAAYCATGGAATATCCTCAGTGGAAAGGGACCCACTGGGATCATGGATCCAACCCCTGGCCCTGCACAGACACCCCAACAATCCCACTCTGCACATCCCTGAGAGCRTTGTCCAAAYGCTCCTGGAGCTCTGGCAGCCTTGGGGCTGTGACCATTYCCTGGGGAGCCTGTTCAGTGCCCACCACCCTCTGGGGGAAGMASCTTTTCCTGATATCCAGCCTGACCCTCCCCTGGCACAGCTCCAGYCGTTCCCTGSGTCCTGTCCCTGTTCACACAGAGCAGAGATTGGAGCTGCCCCTYGGGAGGAGCTGCAGCCTCTGGTGAGCTCTGCCCTCCGTGTAAGGCRGTGGGAAAGAACAGGTGGATGTGCCACAGGCTTTTTGTCATTAGAAAAGGGACAATAACAACAATGGCACTAAACAGCATGTGGGGAGCAAAGGCTTGTCCTGATGACCTAAGTGGCACCTGGGCAGCAGAGCAATAAACACACACTGGGCTCGTGAGGCTCAGCCCGGGGACGGCCGGAGGCCACGGTGAGCTCAGGCCCTTGGCGTTTCCTTCCTCCATGTCACCCCGGTCGCTTCCTGCCAGTCCCACGCTCCTCTCCAGCCTTCCTGCCGTTCCCTGCTGGGCTGTCAGCGCTCCCGGGTCTCTGCTTYGGGCTCAGCCACCGCCGAGGGCGGGGAGCGTTCGGGGCCGCTGTCCCCGGCCCGGGGCAGCACAGCGGGCAAGAGGCGGACCGGGCGCTCCAGCCACAGCCGGCGAACGCCACCTCCCCAGCCGGGCCCGCGTTCCCGGGCGCCCCGTCACGGCSGGGCCCTGACTCAACGCGCCGGGGCTGGCCCGGCAGCACAGCGGCACCGSCGGCATGGAGCCCGCACGCACCATGGCAGAGCTCATCCGCACCTCCGCCGACGGTAACGGCCCGGGCCCCACAGCGGGGAGGCGGGGAGAAGGGGGTCGGGGAGGGGCGAGACTGGGCCCCGCAGCGAGGCGCTCCCGGGATACCGCCCGGTGACAGCGGCAGCCCCGCGCCGGGCCCGGTTACTCGGTGCTGTCCCCCGCGGCAAAGCCCAGCGTAACCTCCCGATAACCGGGGCCCGCCGCCTACGGGACACTGGTCCGGCCCGGAGCTCCCCTCACCGGGAGTCGGGCCCATCACCGCGGCACCAGCTCAGCCCGAGCACCTCGGACCTCCGGGGAAGCGGGCCCCGACCCCCGACTAGGCTCGGTCATCCCGAACGGGACGCTTTCCCCGGAGCGGGCTGGCGCCCCCTCAGGCCCAGACCCCGGTTCCCCCAGGCCGCGGCATCTCCGCCGCTCACCCTCGGCCGTCTCCTCCATGCTGCCGCCGCCCGCTTCCGCCTTCCGCCGGCTCAAAGCACCGCCCCCCCCCAGACTGACAGGCGTTCTGTCCAGTCACAGGCAGAGACTTCAACGGGGGCCCCCGCTCCCCAGGGCATCGCAGCCAATCCACTCCTCCGACGCACCTTTCACCAGCCAATGGGCTTAGTGCTTTCCCTTCGCCAGCGGCCGCCCAATGGCGCCAAACCCTGGGGATTGGCACAGGGCGCAGCCATTAGCACGGGGCTCGCCAGACTCCGCCCCTTTTCCATTGAGTGACAGGACGCTCAGCCAATAGCAAAGGTGCTCGGCGCTGCCGCAGCCAATGGGCGGCTGGGGGGCGGTGCCGGGAGCGGATTGTTTATGTCCCGGGAGGGGAAAGTAGGTCAGAGCGCGGTGGGGCCGGGCTAGGGCAGCGCCGGACGGGCCTGGCAGGTGCGCCGGGGGCGCGGGGGACCGGGTGGACGGCGGGGGTGTGAGCCGAGGGCTGGGGTTTGGATGAGGCCGGGCCGGGGCTGTGAGACCCAAGCGCGGTGGACTGGTCTGGTCTGGTCTGGTCTGGTCTGGTCTGGTCTGGCCTGGCCTGGCCTGGTCCTGTCCGGCAGTGCCTCGGCTGCCAGGACAGCCGGGGCTCCGGGCTGGGCCGCACCGCACCGCGCTCCCCACCGTGGTCCCCCCGCGCCGCTCGGTGCCTAGGGCAGCGCTGGGGCAGTGCTGGCGCCGGGCGGGTCACGCCAAGCCGCAGCACCGGTTCGGGCCGCGGAAAGGGCGCAGCGGGCCCAGGGCCCCTCGCGGCGAGCGGTGTTTTGTTCCAGCGCTGCTGTGGCAGCAGGACCGGGACAGGGCCCGTCACCTGCGCTGCCACTGCTGAGGCACCTCCCGTTCTGCGGACAGTTCTGGGCTAAAAGACTCTGAAGGGCTGGAAAGTGTACGGAGAAGGGAACGGAGCTGGGGAAGGGGCTGGAGCACCAGAAGCGGCTGGGGGACCTCAGCCTGGAGAAAAGGAGGTTCAGGGGGGACCTTCTGGCTCTCCACAACTCCATGACAGCAGGGGCAGCTAGGTGGAGATTGGGCTCTGCTCCCAGGGAACAAGGGACAGGACAAGAGGAAAGAGTCTCGGGTAGTGCTGGGGGACGCTTAGACTGGATATTGGGAAACTTTCTTCGTGGAGAGGGTGGTCAGGCACTGGCACAGCTGCCCAGGGCAGTGCTGGAATCACCGACCCTAGAGGGGTTTAAAAGGTGTGTTGATGTGGCACTTGGGGACATGATTAATGGTGGCCTTGGCAGTGCTGGGGGAATGGTTGGACTTGATGATCTTACAGGTCTTTTCCAACCATAATGATTCCATGACTGACTCTGCCCTCCGTGCTGGATCCTGTACCAGGACAGGCTCTGTGCTGTGCCGACTCTAAGCTGCGAGCCCTAACCTTAGTGAGGATCTGGGGGAGCAGAGCTGCTGTGTTGGGCTGCTGTGAGTGCTCAACAAAGCTGGAGAAGGGGTTTCTCGTTTGGTTTCAGGGGCTTTCCCAGCATGGCTGTGCGAGCCCTGTGATTCTGACAGGTGAGAGTCCCAGAGCCCTTCAGAGCATCCATGTGTGCCTGCACAACCAGTCGTGGCTCAGCCTGTCCTGCATTTCCAGGAGCTGCTGCCCCGTCAGGGACTTGGCCAGGTGCTTTAAGGCAGTCCCTGGCTCGGAGCTGAGCTGAGGGAGAGGGTTCAAGGGTTACAGCCTTGCATGTGCCTCTTGGTGGGGAGTTGAGTCCTGCAAAGATAAACTTAAGGGGGATAAGATTGGCAGCTGGGGTTTCCCTGTCACATCCAGTGCAACATTCCAGCTGGGAGCTGGCGTGGCCTGTCAGGCTGTGCACAGGGAAAGAGCCTCGGGAAATCTGTCTCTGAACAACATCCCTGCTGGACTGGGAGACGGGCGGCTGCTTCCCTTCTGTCTGTTGTCCTTGAGGCAAGTTGGGACAAGTCTGTGGCCAGGCTGGTTTCCCTCCAGTGGGCAGGAAAGTGGTCTCTCTTCCTCTCCAAGTGCTGAGAGCAAAGTGTTCCCTCAGAGGGCAGTTGCAGGCGGACAAACTTCTCCACAGATAGACTCACACAGGGGTGTGGTGGGGCTGGGGCAGTGCAGGTGGCTGGAGCCAGGACAGCTGCCAGAGGGTCACTCAGCACCAGAGAGGCTGTGTTTTGGAGCAGCCTGGTCTAGTGGAAGGTGCCCCTGCCCATGGCAGGGGGTGCGACAAGATGAGCTGTAAGGTTCCTCCAATACAAACTGTTCTGGGATTCTGACAAGCTCGGTGCTCCTCAGGCCAGGTGAGAGGTTGCTGCTGGATCCAGTTCCTGCAAAGCAGCAGCTGCTGCCACTGGGTCTTGGGAGTGTTTCTGGAGGCCTGGGCTCAGGGAGAGGTTGGCCCTGGGTGGAGAAAGAGGTTGAAGTCTGCAGAGGCTCTTGATGCGGACAGAACTTCCTTTGTGTCGGTTGATCCATTGATGTGGCTGGTGCTGGTCCCTCCGGGGGGTTTGACCCAGGGATTGGCCGTGGGACACAGCAGGACTGTAACCTCCTGTCCCTCTCCCCAGCCTACCTCTCTGGGAGCAGCATGGCGCGGCGCCCGCGCAGCAGCCGGGCCTGGCACTTCGTCCTGAGCGGCGTCCGGCGCGAGGCCGACGGCCGGGCCGGCRCACGGGGCTGGGGCTACGACTCCGACGGGCAGGTAGGCTGGGCTCGGGGGGCTCTGGGTGGCACAGGGGATGTTTTCCTCTCCCTGACAGCAGATCTGTGTAACTGAGCAGCAGAACTGGCCAAAAGCAGAAAAGATGTAATAACAGTCAGTATTGATASTGAGCTAAGTGCTTTTTTAAGCATAGGATGGGTGTGTCATGCATAAAGTACATGCAATATTTTTAAATATTTTTTTGAGAGTAGAGCTCTAGACAAGAGTTTGAAGTGGATCAGTTCCCTAATCTGACTGGCTGGCTCCCTCCTGGGCTGTGTAGGGCTGGGAGATGGTAGTGAAGGGAGTGGGACAGCATCTTCAGACTGAAATTTCCTCACGTTTCCTGCTCTGCAATGTGAACATCACTTCTGAACCTAGTCCACATGTGCTGGAGATGGGAACACATCAGGGAGAGCAGGAATAAAACAGTGCATGGAGTGACTTGGAYTCACCTCTGCCATCCTTCACTCTTTTCCCTAATTCTTGAATGTGTGAGTTGAGTTCCCTGTGCAGTGGCTGGGAACACAAGGAGCTGCTCCGGGAGCTTCAGAGCCAGGCTGAAGCCATGAGGCCACTGCCAGAGCACAGTGTGGAAACCCAGGCACTGTGCTCCCAGAAAATGAGCAGCTTTCTTTTCCTGCAGTCACGGGAATGACAGGATTTCTAGGTGGCAGTACTTGGGAAACTTAGAAGTTAGGAAAGACAGAACCCAAGCGCTGCAGGCCAGAGGAGGAGACCAGGGCAATCCATGTGTAAGCCCCAGTAGTTTCAATTCCCTCTGTCTTACGCAGCTACAAGAACGTGAGTTTAAAGGATTTTTGTCATTAAATTCTCCTTACCATGGAGGTCGATAATGAGCAGGTACACCTGAGCAGTGTSTAAACTCAGAGTAACTCACTGCAATCGGTGGTAAGAGACTCCATTAAGCCACATCATAACACAAGAGTGAGATGGGGCTGCGACTCTCACAGTGTCCAGTGCAGGGCCACTTTGGTCTCTTGGCACTGAGGAACAGTAAATCAGGTTTTTGTGTTTGTGAAAGTAAACAAAAACCCTTTAATCCTGCTGTAGGTTCCCCGTGGGCCTGTCTGCAATGCTGGTGTGAGGAGCTGCAGCCATGCTGCTCAACTGGCTCCCTTTGTTCTGCCCCCTCTCCCTTCTCCTCCTCATGCTTCCTGGGCTCCTTGCAGCCTCTCCAGAGCACTGCTCAGCTCTGTGCTCGGCTGGAACCTGCCTGGTGAAAGCCAAAGCTTTAGCACAGAGTTTGCTTCAAAATGTGCGTGTTCTAGACCTGGGCTGTCACCCTGCTGTGACAGCTCCTTGTCCCTGGAAGGCACAAAGAACATACCTGCACTGCAGAGTGCTGAGAGGTCCCTGTGCCTCAGCAGGCACTATCCGTGTCCTAAAGCAGGGTAATTCCGTGGGCACAGCCTCCCTGTGTGACAGGCCAGGCCGGGAGCCTGGGTATGTCCCCTCACAGAGCTCTGCCAGCCCAGCTCCCACACCCAGGAATGCCCAGCAGTCACCGTTCCCTGTTCTCCCCAGCAGCACAGCGACTCGGATTCAGAGCCAGAGTTTTCCTCCCTGTCTCCCTCCATCCCGAGCGCCATCCCCGTGACCGGAGAGTCCTACTGCAACTGCGAGAACCAGAGCGAAGCTCCCTACTGCTCCAGCCTGCACGCCCTGCACCGCGTGCGCGACTGCCGCTGCGGCGAGGAGGACGAGTGTAAGGGGCTCCCTCGGGGCTCGGGGTGGGGGCCACCTGCACTGCCCTGTCCCAGTCCCAGTGCTCCTTTGTTTACATCCCGAGGCCATAGGAGGATTACCAGCCCGTGCCTGCTGTCRTGTCTCCGGGCTCAGGGCTGAACTTGTAACGGCGTCAGCGCTCACCTCTGGGGACCTGCCTTCCGATCCGGCTTAGGCCACCAGTGAAACAGGCCCGGTGCTTAGGGCCCTCCTGATCCCTGGCATGGCTGGCGGGGTGCCCGGCTCGGAGCACAGGGTGGGCTTGGGCTGGCTGGGAGAGCCCATGGCGTGGCAGAGCCACCCCTGGAGCCCGCGAGGAGTGTGGGGAGAAGGGAGGCTYTGTGTAGTGGCAGCCAAAATTTGGACTGGTGAATGCTGACAGCTTTGGAGCACTGAACCATCCCTGGTGGGACACTGCACAGTAGTTCAGGCCTCAAACAATTCTCTGATGTGCACAGCTTAAGATTTACTCTCTTAAGCAATAAAAGAAATATGAATAAACCCACTGGCAGGCCTTCAAAGCAAATGTGCACCTGTGCTTTGGCTTGGGGATTGTTCTTTGCCCATCCTTGTCCCCTTTGTGCCTTCTCAACAGATTTCGACTGGGTGTGGGATGACCTGAACAAGTCCACGGCCACCCTGCTGACGTGTGACAACCGCAAGGTGAACTTCCACATGGAATACAGCTGTGGCACGGCCGCCATCCGCGGCAACAAGGAGCTGGCGGACGGGCAGCACTTCTGGGAGATCAAGATGACCTCCCCGGTGTACGGCACCGACATGGTACGTGTGGGGCACCCGGAAATGCTCTGGACAGGGGCCGGCAGGATGAGGTTCCACCACAGCAGATCAGCTTTGAGGCTGTCTGGAAGTGCACAAGTCTATGGGGACCTGATGAGGTGCATCCCTGGGACCTGAGGGAACTGGTGGATGAAGTGGCTTAGCCACTRTCCATCGTATTTGAGAAGTTGTGGCACTCTGAAGTTCCCAGCAACTGGGARAGGGGAAACATAACCSCCATTTTAAGAAAGGGAAATAGGGAAGACCTGGAGAAGTACAGGTTGACCAGTTTCACCTTGGTGCCTGACAAGATCATGGAGCAGATCCTCCTGGAAACTATGCTGAGGCATATGGAAAAACTGGAGGAGATTGGTGACGGCCTCATGGCTTCAGTAAGGGCAAATCCTGCCTGACAAATTTGGTGGCCTTCTRTGATGGGATTGCAGTGTTGGTGGATGAGGGARGAGGAAYRGGTGTCATCTACCTGGACTCGTGCAAAGCATGTGATGCTTCCTTGCATGGCATCCTTGTCTCTAAACTGGAGAGACATGGATAYGTCAGAGGGACCACTCAGKGRGTATGGAAKTGGCTGGATGGTCACATGCAGAGAGTTGGGATCAATGGCTCAATGTCCAAGGGGAGACGAGCAACGAGTGGCATTGCTCAGGGGCAGGTATTGGGGCCAGTGTTGTTCCACATCTCTGCTGGGGACATGGACAGTGGGATCTGGGCACCCTCAGCCAGCCTGGAGCTGACACCCAGCTGTGTGGTATGGTGACATCCTGGAGGGGAGGGATGGGGCATCCAGAGGGACCTGGACAGGCTGGAGAGGTGGGACCATGGAAAAAAGTTCAGTAAGGCCAAGGGCAGGTCCTGCACCTGGGTCAGGGCAATCCCAAGCACAAATCCAGGCTGGGCAGGGAATGGATCAAGAGCAGCCCCGGGAGAAGGATTTGGGCTGTTGGTGGGTGAGAGCTGGAAATGCCTCGGCCATGAGCACCCAGAAACCCCCTGTGCTGGGCTGAKCCCCAGCCTGGGCAGCAGGGGATGGGGGGATTCTGCCCCTCTGCCCCCCTCAGGTGACACCCCACCTGCAGAGCTGCCTCCAGCACTGRGGTCACAGCACAGGAAGGATGTGGAGCTGGTGGAGCGAGTCCAGAGGGGGCCATGGACATGATCCAAGGGCTGGAGCCCCTCTGCTCTGGAGCCAGGCTGGGAGAGCTGGGAGTGTTCACGTGGAAAAGAGAAGGCTCTGGGGAGACCTTAGAGCCTCTTCCAGTGCCTAAAGGGGCTCCAGGAGAGCTGGAGAGGGACTTGAGAAAAGGGCCTGGAGGGAATGGCTTCCCACTGCCAGAGGGCAGGGTTAGATGGGATATTGGGAAGGAATTCTTGGGGGTGAGGATGGTGAGGCCCTGGCACAGGTTGCCCAGAGAAGCTGTGGCTGCCCCATCCCTGGCTGTGTCCAATGCCATCTTGGAGCAGCGTGGGATAGTGGAAGGTGTCCCTGCCCATGGGAATGAGATGGGCTCTACAGTCATGTCCARCTCAAACCATTCCATGACTTTGTGAACAGGACAGTGACCTCCAGCAGCTCAGCTTGGCCTCCTCACTAAGGAAAGGAAATTGGAGCTGGGAGCCTTCAGCTCCACCCTGGAACTCTGACTTGGCTTCACCAATCCCTCTGGGCGTTTTGGGCTGAGCCAAGAGGAGGGAAGAGCTGGAGGTGGAATCTTGGTTGTGTTTTGTTGCTTGGAAATACACTAAACTTGTGTTCTTTTTCCCTGCCTTGCCTGCAGATGGTTGGGATTGGGACGTCGGATGTGAATCTGGACAAGTACCGCCACACGTTCTGCAGCCTGCTGGGCAAGGACGAGGACAGCTGGGGACTCTCCTACACAGGTAACATGGACAGGGTGCCTGGGTGGGCAGCAGTGGCACAAGAGGTGCCACCAGACCTGTGAATCCCTTCGTTAAGGACACTGGAGCAGCTGCTGGCAGCCTTTGGAGCATCAGTCCTGGTCCCCATTTTGCAGAGCCCTTAGACCTGGTGTGCAACCCTCCAGGGTGCCACTGTCACATCACCACTTTGGGACTTTAGTGCCACTCCCTGCACTCTGGAGTTGGAAAACCWCAACTTCCCTTTTCCATTGGCCACTCTGGGGTGGGAGGGTAGGGATCAGGCAACAGAGGGTGTTTTAGGCACTGAGCGAGGCTGTACCAGCAGCGTGGGAGTTGGGATGAATTCCTGGAGTGCAGGTTTTCCACAGAATGCCATTTTTTGGTGTGTTTTCAGGACTGCTGCATCACAAGGGAGACAAAACCAACTTCTCCTCAAGGTTTGGCCAAGGCTCCATTATTGGGGTGCATTTGGACACGTGGCACGGGACACTCACATTCTTCAAGAACCGCAAGTGCATAGGTGAGAGCCAGGGATGGGGTGGGATGAACTYGAGTGTGGCTGCAGGAGAAAACATTGGGAAAGCAGAAGACCAAGGTGTGAAGTGAGTGGTAGAAAGGTTACATTTGTTGTTTAATAGATTGGGATTTTGGAAGGCTTTTTCCAACAGCTTTGCAGTTAGTGGGTTCAGGGTAGGTGGGAGGAGGGAGATCCCCTCATTCAACTAACGTGTCCCTCCTGGTGCTGTGCCCTGGCAGGGGTGGCAGCCACGAAGCTGCAGAACAAGAAGTTTTACCCCATGGTGTGCTCGACGGCGGCCAAGAGCAGCATGAAGGTGATCAGGTCCTGCGCCAGCTGCACGTCCCTGCAGTACCTGTGCTGCTTCCGCCTGCGCCAGCTCCTGCCCGACTACGTGGACACGCTGGAGGTGCTGCCCCTGCCCCCGGGACTCAAGCAGGTGCTGCACAACAAACTGGGCTGGGTCTTGAGCATGAACTATAGCACGTCGAAGCCTTCGTCCTCCTCGTCCTCGGGGAGCGACTCGGACAGCTCGTGCGGCTCGGACGCGGAGGCCTGCCAAAGGAAGAGGTGCAGGAGGACATAATGGCTCTGCACACCAGGTGGGTGGGGGTTTGTTTCGTTGTCTGCCAGGGCCAGCCAGGCCTGGTGCATCTCTTCCTTCATGGTGACATCCATTTCTACTTGTTGGCAAAGATTTCTCCAATGCCGTGGAAATCTTTGGCCTTGACATCCATCACAGGCATTGAGAAGAGCTGTTGGTTCCAAGAGGTGCCAGTTCTGACACAGGAAAATTGTGGTGAAATATCAGAGCTTCATCTCCTAACTTGCTGTCGAAGCCAGCACCTCTTCCTGAAGGATCTCTCTTCTCCCTCTCAGCACAGACAACCTTTAAGAAATTGGACTTGATGACAGAAGTTGGACTTGATAATCTTCATGGCTCCCTTCCAGCTCAGGATATTCTGTGATGATTAAGGCGGCCTCCTGGTTGGAGTGTACTGGATTCCATTCAAATAACGGACCTGACTCATCAAGGCACAATCCCAGCCCAATCCTCTSCTCTCGCTGTGTGTAGGTTTGGTGTCTGCCATGACCTCGTCCCRCTGTGGGGCACGATGGAGCAGCAGCTGTARGGAAAGGGGCCCAGAGCCACTGCTGGGAGCAGGTACAGGAGCTGAGCTGTRGGAGGTCTTCCTCGAGCCCGCTGGGGACTTYTAATTGCTTTGCATGTTGGTTCCTGCTGCTTCTCCTCTGTCCAAGACTGTGTTAAACTGTAAAAATAAAAGTAGAAACTGTTTATTGTTCCTCGTGGGGCCCTTGAAGGCAGGAGTGTGCAGGTGCTAGTCAGAAATAGCCTGGGCAGCTGCCTGGAGGGGAGGTTTTGGGTGCAGCAGTTGTGTCAGAGCTGSAGGAGGTGGAGGCAGSASAGATCCCCTYGTCTGTGCCCTGTGCAGGGCTCTTGTGCTYCCACCAAACCAGGGGCTGGGATGATGTTCAGTGGAGCCAGGGTGATGCCTATGACTATGCAGTGGAAAGGAGGCTGCAGGGTTTATAGTGCTTGTCYTCTGGCAGGTCATGCTGGGACAAACACCCCAAACCCCCATCCCAGAGCCTGGGAGTCAAAGCAGCTCCTTCAAGACCTCTTGGTTGTRCTGAGGGGAAGTTCTGGATTAGGACCTGGACAAGCAACTAAGTRTGTAGTAGCCTCGTGCCACTGCCAGGGAATGGGCTCTGTGCTCCCACAGGACTGGTGCCAGCCCCAGGCCAGTCCCTGCAGGGCCTGGTGGTCAGCCCAGGGGCCTTTTCCCCAGCCTTTGAACTCTCCTTTGGTGGCAGCACCTTTGCTGAGGATTCGCTGTCAGCCTTGCAAAGGGCAGTGGAAAGTGCAACAGGGCTGAGGTATGGATGGGAAGTGGCTTTTAACCAGTTCTCTCTGTAGGTTTCCTCCCAACAAATTCCAGCTGCTGCCGTTTTTGCTGCTCTCATCACAGRCCCACAGCAGGGTCAGGTGAAACTTTTTGCACCCTGTGCACTTATTCCCTGCTGAGCTCATTCCCAAATCCTGAAGCAAAGATGGCTCTTGCTCCTCTGGGGCCAGGCTTTGAATGAGAACCTTTCTGCAGCAGGTCAGGCTCTGTCCAGCCCTCTGGATCAGTGCTGCCAGAACAAACTGCCTTGCTGGTTGCTCTTCCCCAGGAACTGATTCAAGCATCAGCAGCTGGAGGCAGAGGAATCCCTGGGCAGGAGGAATGTGGTTTGGAAGGAGCCTTCCGCTCCTGCGGCACCGGCTGCTCTGAGGCTGTGGGAGGAAGTTCAGGGATTCTGGTGTCACTGTGGAAAGCCCCAGTGAACAATCCCAAACCTCAGCAGGCCCTGGGGAGGCTTTGACCCCCCTGTCCTGGCTATGGCTATTTCTGAGTGATAATGGAGCGTTTGCTTTGGGAAAAGAGAATCCCATCCTAACCCACTGTTTCCCAAGGAGTTTTCTGGAGTTTATCTGGCATTTCCCGGTGTTGGGAGTTCAGTCAACAAACTTCCCTGCCCTGCCCTGGGCTCTGTTATCCCAAGGATGTGGTTCCTCTCTGGCCAGCTGGTTTTGACGGTTGGCAAGTGTTTTCCAAAGTGACTCAACCAGGACCCACCTGCCCATGGAAGCCACAGCAGGATCTACAGTAACAGATCCAATCCCCACAGAGAGCCAGAGCAGGACATGGAAAGTCAGGACACGCTGAAGAAAATACATGGCTTGTCCAACACCTCACCTGCAAGGCAGCACAGGACAGACCCACATCCAGCCCCTGCTGCCACCATTCCTTAGCTCTCTTGGGAGACAGACAGCTYTCCAGCCAGAGGGAGGCGAAGCTGGGGCAGCTACAAGAGGAAATGAGAGCCAAGAGGCTGAAGAAAGCATCTGCAACAGGACATTTATTGATGTGCAAGCCTCTGTTCTGGAGGAGAATCAGCTGCTTCCCCTGGCTGGGCTCCCAGCTGCAGCTCAGCCACAGCCAAGCACTGGCAAATAAAAGGAGTGACCAACACCACCCACGGTCCCTCTGTGGGGACAGGAAAGGTCCAGGACAAGGTTGGGCTTTGAGATGCGGCAGGGTAAGTGTGGCCCAACACAGTGGTCTYTGCCACTGCTGCCCCATGTCACTGGGGTGTTCAGCAGGACCCATTTTTCACCTTCTGTGCTACATTCTCCATAGGCCTTTCAGCACTCAAGAGAAGGGAGCAGTTAGCACAGGTGCTCTAGAAGACCCCAGTCTTCCCTGCAGGACTCAATTCCATTGTTACAGTGAGGATCCRTGCCTGAGCCTTCATCCAAACATACCATGATGGTGGAGTAAAGCTCAGAAGAAACAAGATCTATCACTTGGAGACAGACCTGGCACACACTCAGTTGTGTGCTGCCCCTCCAGAGAGAGCAGCAAAGACACTTCATAAAATCCTAGAATGGTTTGGGGTGGGACACCTTAAAGCCCACTTTATTCCACCCTCTGCCATGGGCAGGGACACCTTCCACTGTCCCAGGTTGCTCCAAGCCCTATCCAGGGATGGGGCAGCCACAGCTCCTCYGGGAGGTGAGACCACGGCAGGGAGAGTCCTGGGAGGGCCAACAGGAGGGGTGAGCAGCTGCTGCTGAAACARGGCTCTGGTTTAATCACACACCCACCCAGGGACAAGCTTTGCTTCCCTGGAGAACTGGTGGCACACTCAGTGCTTGTTTGCTCCATCAACAAAGACCTTTAAGTGAGGAAGCCTGTGACAACCTTCCCTGCCTTCGTCCTCCAAGCTTTAACAGGCCACAGAGGGCTTTGAGGGCTTACCTGGAACAGGGGTTGGGGCGGGGCAGCTGCTGCTGCAGGGCTGCCTCTGTTCAACTGCTGCAATTGTCACTTCCACACCTGCCAGAGTCCTGGGCTGTCATTCTCCACTTGCAACCCCTGACCCAGGCCCTGGAAGGGCAGAACTCCTGCAACTCCAGCTGTCTCCTGCAGAAAGAGCTGGGAGCAAGTCCTGATGCTGGGGTGTGCACAGAGCACAGACCCTGCAGCCTTCCCCTGGCATTAAGCTCTGGGCTTCTTCTCAAGCCTCTTTCTGCCAAGGGCTAACATTCTTTCCCCCCTCAATTTTCTTTCCTTTCTTGGACMTCTCCAGAACACTGGGGTGAGAAGATTTTCCTAAGGTCCTTTTCCCTCCTTCCCTAGTGCTGAGTCACCACTGCATTCACCACAAGAACAGATTTTTCATCTGCAGAGACTCAAAATGATCTTGAGACACACAGGTAATGTGGGCCCTTCCACTGACAGCATCAAGGACAGGCTGGCAGGCACAGACAAATGTTCCTGTAACTTTCAGAGGTTTCCCAAAGCTCTGGGCTTGGGATGTGAGGGAATGACTCACTTGTGCAGGTGTTGGTGTTATTGCCTTTGTCAGTGCAGAGGAGTACTGGCCAAATTSCTGACATGCACCTAGGACTTCGGTGTTACCCCATGGCTGCAGWGATGCCGTATCAGGACTACCTAAAAGAGAGAGGCTTGACAAAGATCCAACGGTTCAAAGYRGTGGTRTTTATTTGAAGGCCTTCAGGTACATCCAGGGCAGTCAGAGCTCACTCAGGTGGGGGCTTACACCCCAGGTGGACCCCCTGAGATCTGCTCCCCAAGATAGACCACCCAAGATRGACAACCAGTCATGAGTTCTCCAYAYTTTTATAAGTTTGGTCTATTAGCATATTGGGGCCAGCTCTTCCAATTAGAGCTTCAGGTAACGAAGTAATTCACCCCAAGTTTGCCCCCCTTCACTAATGGCTGTTCACAGATCTTGGGCCTGAGGCAGTAAGRTGTCCTTGAAGTCCAGGCCTGAAGATGGATTGTTTTGTCTAAAGGCARTAGCTAACACTTYTATATGGGCTTYAGAGTTACAYAMTAAGAATTGCAGGGTTACAAGTATATRGGAAATATAAAAGSCAAAATCCTAAGGCATCAGCAGCACCTGGAGGAGAAGTGACAGAGGTGAAACACTGACCAAGAGGACACAGGCTCAGGTGGGCCAGGACAGCCTGAGGTCCTCACTCTACTCACCCTCTCTAGTGCTGGTGTCACCAAAGACACCTGGTGAGAGCAGCAGGGCAGTGCTGGAGTCACCATCCCTGGGAGTGGTCAAAAAACCAGTGGATGTGGCACTTCCCCAGATGGCTTAGTGGGCATGGTGGTGTTCGGTCAAAGGTTGGACTTGATCTTGGAGGTCTTTTCCAACCCTAAGGATTCTCTGAAAGCACATGGGTYGGACACATCTCTGGGTGGCATGAGGCTGGGCTAGGTGGGCAGGGGAGGGAGCTGAGCTGCCCAGAGCAGCAGCTCTATTTACTCAGCTACAGCAAAGCTGCTCATCCTTCTTAGCTCCCTGTAAGCCACGAGTCATAACCSCTTTGGGGCACATTCTGACAGGGCAGGAATTTAGTTCAAGGGATATCAAGCCGRGGTTTAGATGGTGTTTGACCTACTTTGTGACTGCTGTGGCATCACAAGGAGCACTCCTGTGGGGACACAGGCCCTGCAAAGCAGAGACCTGAGCAAGAACCAACAGCCCCTTTCCCAGCAGAGCAGCTGGTGGTGGGTTTGGGAAGGGCAGGCTGTGTTCAGGCCCCTCTGAACCAGGGTCTTAAGAACAAGAGGCTCCAAATAGTGCTCAAAGTCTGCAGTCCCTCCTCAATCCCACTGCCAGCCAGGGCGAAGGTGTAAGCAGGTGGATGCAACCTGATCCAAGCCAGTCACCACCATCCCTGGCAAAGCATTCCTACATAGAACTCACCAACGTGAGACCTTCCCATCAGCTCCACCCAMGTAACAGAAAACTCAAAGGACTGTAAGTTTTACCTCCAGTCTCTCCTCGTGAGGCACAGGCAGCTCTGGCTGGAGCCAGGGCTCTTCCCGGGCTCAGGGGCTGCTGCCTGCCCTGCYCTGGGCACAGGGCTCACTCACAAGCCCCACACCCTCACACCCCAGGGCTGCTGTCTGTAAAGAGACAAAGGTTGGGCTTAACCCCCACATCTGCCACCTCTGATCTGACTCAAAGCTGSAGATAAAGGCGTGGCAGCAGCTCCCTGTGAGTGACAGGAGACCCCAAACCAGGGTGAGAGACCTGAAACCAGGGTGACAGCCACTCGCTGCCTCTGCTGCAGAATCCAACAGGCCACGGCTGGGTTTTTATATAAAAAAATTTATCCTCACAGGCTTAAGTGAGAAAGAGCTGAGGAGGTGGTGAGACAAGAGCTGTCCTTGAGAAATCACCCCTGATGCTCCAAGGGCTGGAACCTCTCTGCTCTGGAGCCAGGCTGGGAGAGCTGGGGGTGTTCACCYGGAGAGGAGAAGGCTCTGGGGAGACCTTAGAGCCTCTTCCAGTGCCTCAAGGGGCTCCARGAGAGCTGGAGAGGGACTTGGGAAAAGAGCCTGGAGGGACAGGACAAGGGGGAATGGCTTCCCACTGCCAGAGGGCAGGGTTAGATSGGATATTGGGAAGGAATTGTTCCCTGTGAGGGTGGTGRGGCCCTGRCACAGGTTGCCCAGAGAAGCTGTGGCTGCCCCAGGATCCCTGRAAGTGTCCAAGGCCAGGCTGGAYRGGGCTTGGAGCAASCTGGGATAGTGGAAGGTGTCCCTGCCCATGGACTTTAAGATATCTTTTAACSCAAACCACTCTGGGATTCTATGAAATACTCCAGCCAGGACAGGACAGACCAAGCTGCTGTAGCAGCATCTGTGCAGGAATTTTGGATGTGATCACACCATCAGCACAGAGGAGATTCCTCTGCTGTGCACATACAAGGACAGGAAGGACCCAGGCACTGGGAGCAGCATGCAAATGACACACTCAGGGCACAAGAAAAGGGCTCCAGGCCCTGAACATCTCTCAGGGCACTGAACAGCAGCCAATGTCCTGCTGCCCTCCTGGCTCACCTTTGTCCCAGAGCATCAGCACTGATCTCCTCACTGTCACTGCCTATTCCACTCTAGTCTTGGATGGGACTGGATGGACTGGGAATCTCTCAGGAAAGAAGCACAGGCTGCCCAGACAGGTATAAATAAAATCCTGTAGGACTGCACAGAAGTGAGAACTAACACAAATCTCTGCTTCAAAATGCAAGTGTTTCCCTGGGTTGTGTACTCTGAATGTTTCTTTAAGCAAATCTTTCATGGACTCCATGAGAATGGAAAAGCTAGATGCAAGGAAAGGCAAGTCTGGCCTGGCCAGTTCCCTCTGAGGAAGCAGCACCTGTCCCAGGATTAAAGGTGCCTCAATATATCCCTGGAGACCTCCTGCTGTATTCAGCTTCTCCCAGTTTTCCAACCACCCCCTCTGTATCCCAGCTTTGTTCCAGGGTGGAGCAATGGCAGTTTTGAATGGATCCTCTTGTCTGTTCCATGTTCACTTGGAAAGCGACTGTTGGAGAGCACTTTGTGTAGCTCTGGCTCCAATATCTGTATCATCTGAGTCAGGTGCTTAAGGAARTCTTCTGGCTCTACCAACCCCTCTTTATCCTAAAGAGGATGGAATAATTTCCAGTAGGATCAGGGGTCCAGATGAAAGCAGACAGGAGGTCTCACCTGTGCAGAGCCCACACTGTAAGAGGCACCAGCACTCCAGGCTGTGTCAGTGCTACACTGCTGAAAGCCCATGGCTGAACTGAAAGGTGAAAATCCTCCCCAAACGAGCAAAAAAGTGCAGAAAGAGCCTGAGAAGGAAGGCAGTGCCAACTGCAGAAGTTGCTAAGTGCAATGAAAGGAGACAAAAAGCCTTTGTCTGCACTGCACAGTGCTGGATGGCCACGTTATCTGCACCTACATGCTCTGGAGGCTCTTATATAACCACAGTATCTGCAATGTTTTATCCAGAGAGAGCAAAAATAGRGTTCTGCCTCCGCCTGAAATTCCTGCAGTGGGGGCGAGCTCAGGAACAGCCCCCCCAGCCTCCCCTGCCCTGCTGCGATCCTGTCACACCGAACCTTCCCACTGAAATGGGAAGTTATGTGGTACCAGAAGGTACCTGTCCTTTCAGGTTCCCAGTGAGGGGTTTAAGAAGTGATCACTGGGCTTTCCAAACGAGGCAGCAACTTTGTCCAGCCTCTTCCAGATGTGCAGCTGTTTCCCATGGCAGCATTCCATGCACACATCTGGGCTGGGAATGCTGAGCACCCAAGTGAAACCTCTGTATGAAGGACTTGTGGTCTCATTCTTGCTTACTGAAGGTTCCTGGGCTCACCCTAGATACACACCTGCCTAGAGCTGTGCCTAAAAGACACTGGCTTTGGAATAATCTGTATGGGAATCAGGCCCAGCTCCAGTCCCCAAGCTACCTGGTCACCAATAATTGGCATTTTTGGGGCTCCTAAGCCCAGCCTAGAGAGGGAAATCTAAGCTTTCTCCCCACAGCACATCACTGCCAGAGAGGATGAGAAAGACTCACCCAAGTGGACAGTGTTTGACATCTTTTTCCTCCAGGTTCTGCTGCAGGGAACTGCCTGATGCTCAAAACAACACTTCCAGTCCAAGGAAATGAAAACCTTCACCCAAGTGCCTGAACCAGAATTTTTGAGGAGACCTGTGGAGAGGGACAGAACAACCCTGGTGTGGGAAAAGGAGCTGTTTCATCAGCAGTAATAAACGACAAAAGTAAAACAGGGGTGAAATGAGGGATTCTGTCCATGGAAGTCTGGCTACCTGCAGCACACACAYGTGCTGGGAACTGAGTTGTTCACTTCATCGTTGACACCTCTTCAGGCACCTAGGAAATTGTCCTAGAATAAATCTTATTAAATTGACAGAAACATCATTAGTTTTGCAACAGCTCTCTGTGAAAGAAGACTGAGATTAGCCACCAGGCTGGAGCTGGGAAGCTGGGTATCACCACCTGCCACACTCCCTTCAGCCCCATTCCCATGATCCCTGTGCCAGGCTGGACACACATGGATGTCACCAGAGCCCTTGGAGAATGTGCTCTTAATTAGTGGCTCTGTGAGAAGCTAATGAGAGCTGACACCATCCATTAGGCACCTCCTCAGAGCGCTCTGCAACCTTTCCAGACCACGTGAGGGCTGTTTCCTTTCACAGACAGCTGCTCCAGACGGGATTTGTTTGAGATGTTCCAACCAAACAGCCCGGCTGTCCCTAAGAACACAAGGGGAGGGCTCACAACGCGCTGCTTGTCCACCTTAAAAATTCCAGCGTTGTTTTAGGGGAGCGTTGGCAGCGGGACTGCCCGGGATTGACCTCGGGGTGCCGGGGGCTGGGTGAAGGCAGGGAGCTCCTCTCTCCGCGCTGCCTGTGCTCCCTCTGCCGGCACCAGAGCTCCAGGGAACAGCAGGGAAAAGCCTCTGGGACCGCCCCCACCTCCCAAGCCGTGTCCACGACTCCACAAGGGACGGTATTTATTCTACAAAGACGGACGTATCTATCCTACAAAGACTTTTCCACTGGCAGAGTAATAACCACTACAACAGGACTGTGCTGGAGCAAACAGGAACGATTTTCCTCAGGCAAAGCCATGCTCTGGACTCCCAGGATACAATCTCTAATTATTTATTGGTACAAACGTGAGCATAATTTACTCAAAATTATGTTGGATAAAGCAGCTGGATCCCTGCTGGCTGGAGAAAGATCCCTGCTTGTCCCAGCCAAGACCTGGACAGAGAAGAGCAAACAGAACACTGTCTCTAACAAGAGAAGCAGGTCTGGAAGCAGATCGAGCACTCCATGAGGCACCTGGAACAGCCCTGGGAGCAGATCCAGCTCTCCGCGGGGCACCTGGA
The DNA here is from genome assembly GCA_018881555.1 of Amblyornis subalaris. Taxonomy (NCBI): domain Eukaryota; kingdom Metazoa; phylum Chordata; class Aves; order Passeriformes; family Ptilonorhynchidae; genus Amblyornis; species Amblyornis subalaris. The sequence continues at coordinate 1,532,128 of JACAXG010000057.1, read as the reverse complement.
GAAGGTATTTCAAGTGCTGGTATTTCCAGASGCTGATCTTGGAGGGAGCTGAACCAAGAGGTGAGTTCCTGACAGCAGGAAATGGAGCCCTGGAGTGCAGCTCTTCCTATCTCTTCTTAACGACCCTTGAGGATGAGAGCACGTTAATAGCGGGACSTTGCACCCCAGAATTAGATCAGCAACACGTGCTCTGTACAGAGGAGCTCCCCCAGCCCTGCGGGGCTGCAGCTCTGCCCTTCTGCTCCTGCAGCACGGCCCGGGGCAGCTCAGAGCTCCCCTTCCAGAGGGGCTAGCCAGGGCCTGCCCGAGCTGCAGGGGACGGTCAGGGACCACAGCAGCTGCCCAATAACCGGACAAGCCTAACCACGACTAGTCTGCAGTCACGACCGCAACGACAGAGATAGCGAAGGCAAAACAGTCTCATAAACACCCGGGACGCTGTGCGGACCCCGGGCCAGCGGCACAGGGGAGCTCGGAGGCGACAGCGAGGAGGGCCCGGGTGGGACACCTCGCACAGGTGGAGCCGGGTCTCCCCGACGCCCCCATCGGTCCCCCGGGCCCCTCGGGCCAGGCGGGCGGCACCAGGCCTCGCCCGTTGCCATGGGAACGGGCCGTGCCCGGTGTCCCCGTGTGTCGGCCCCGCCGCTCCGCGCCCTCGCCACGATGGTTCCGGAGGGGCGGTGACAGCACGGGGGGAGCGCGGCCCCTTTAAGAGCGGCGCCGCCATGATCTGCCTGGTGCTGGGGCTCTTCGCCGGCCTCTTCCACAACGGTATGGAACGGAACGGGACGGGACCCCCGGCCCTGTGCCCGAGGGCTCGGGACCCCCACTCCCCTCGTGCCTGAGGGCCCAGGACCTCCCTTCTCCTCTGTCCCCGCGGCTGAGGGCCCAGGCCTGGGCCCCCCCTGCCCCTTTGCCTTCTGCGCCCGAGGGCCGCGGCCAGGACCCACGCCCCCTCCCCGCGTCCTGGAACCCCCCCGTGCCGCTGTGTCCCCACGGCTGAGGGCCCGGGACCCCCTGTGTCCCCTTGGCTGAAGGCCTGGAAGGGTTTTCCTCCCCCCCTCCCACCTTTGCCCTCTCCCTGCAGCCTTCGGCGGGGTCAATGAACGCACCTTCGTGGCCATCAAACCGGACGGGGTCCAGCGGCACCTGGTCGGGGAGATCATCCGGCGCTTCGAGAGGAAGGGGCTGCAGCTGGTGGGGATGAAGCTGCTGCAGGTGAGCGGCCAGGCCCACTCAGGCTGGGGGTCCCTGGAGCCGAGGAGCCCCTGCGGCCCCGCAGGCCCTGGCTGTGCTATAGCTSCTGGGGGCTCTGCCTGTCATCTGGCTCGTACAGCCTGCCAGTGGSATTCCAGCACCGAATCCTCACGGGTCAGAGGAATGCTGGCACCAGGAGGGGTGACTCCAGCTATGGGGAGCATGTCTGCCCTTGGCTGTGTCCCTGYTCCAGGGCTGTCATTGTAAGCTGGCAGGTGTTGCTGCTCTGACCTGGAAACTCCTGTCTATGTCAGGCTCTTGCTGTTTCACTGCTGGAATTGAGCATCTGTGCGAGAGCTTAATTGTGCTGTGCATGCAGCATCCAGCTTTCCCTGCATCCCTGAGGTGCAGCCCTTGCCCAGTGTGGGAACAGACTAAGCTCTGTGCTCTGTGCAGGCCTCGGAGGAGCTGCTGAGGGAGCACTACATCGCCCTCCGGGACCGCCCCTTCTACGGCCGCCTGGTCAAGTACATGAGCTCCGGGCCCATCGTKGCCATGGTGAGTGCTGGACAGGGCCCCTGCACCAAGGAATGGGGAGGAAGTGCAAGACTTGAGTAGAACTGGCTGTTGGCATGATGGAAGCAAGGTGGCTTCTCTCCTCAGAGGGTCTCCTGAAGCTGTAGTGAAGTGCAGGGATGTTTTCTGTGGTAAATTAAATCATAGAATGGTTGGGAGGGAACTTCAGGGTCTTGTTCCCACCCCCTGCCATGGGGGGGACATGCAGTGACACCTTCCACTTGAGCAGGTTGCTCCAAGCCCTGGCCAGCCTGGCTTTGAACATTTCCAGGGATGGGGAGAAATCCACAGACAATTCTGATTACTTCCCAAAATGAACTTTTGAAGACATATTTGGAGAGACCCTTTCCTGTCTGTCACCTAGGTGGATCTGGTGGGGAATTCAGAGGACAGATGTGACCTGCTGGGGCAGTTGTGGAAGCTGATCCTGATTTTGCTCTCCTGTAGGTCTGGCAGGGCCTGGATGTGGTGAAGACAGTTCGCACCATGATCGGGGAGACTAATCCAGCTGAATCCAGGCCTGGCACCATCCGAGGGGACTTTTGCATTGAAGTCAGCAAGTGAGAGCTTTGATTTTTTTTTTCCTCCCCTCAGTGTTCCAGGGCATCCTGTCCAGGCATTCCTGTGCCAGGCCTGCCCAAGTCACAGGAGTCTGCATTCTCAGACCACAGCTGAGCTCTGCTTCCCAGGGTTGGCTTTAGTAGGAGGAGCCTGGGTTGTGTCCTTCCCTCCTCCCGAGGCCCCTGTCAAAAGCAAGCTTGCCTGTGTTTTCCTCTGGGAATTGGGACTGTCAGGCTGTGAAGAGGAAGGGAGGAGCCCATTCAGTCCTTTCCTGGGCGTAGGTGAAGATCCGTGGGTGGTGACCTTGGGGGGCCACAGCCTGGCTTGTGGTAGACACAGCTCTTATTGAACCCTCCTGGCTTAGATCTCTGTTCTCTGGTGCCTGATACCAAACCTGCTTTGATGGAAAGGGGAAAATCTGGAGGCACAGCTGGAATCACTGACATAAMAAATGCAAATCCTAGACCAACAGCCACTTGCAGCTCTTCCTGTAGCAAACAAATGGCTCCTGAGCATAGGAAGGAGTGCTGGGAACTGGCACTCCTGGAAGGAGGGGTGTGTGACAGGAATGGACATTGTGGCATGGAACTGGCTCCACAGGTTTAATTAAATTGGTCAAGGGGAAATTTTCCAGACTGCAGCATCCCTCTCCCACCTTTCCCTGCTTATTGCCAGCTGCTCCCTTTCTCCTTGCCCACAGGAACGTGATCCATGGCAGTGACTCAGTGGAGAGTGCCCTGCAGGAGATCTCGCTGTGGTTCCGCCCGGAGGAGCTGCCCTGCTGGGAGGACACGGCCGCACACTGGATCTACGAGTGAGCCCCAGGGAAGTGCATCTTCCTGTGGGACTCAGGACATTGCCATCCATTTCATGGCAGCTGCTGRGGCTGGCTGCGGATCCTGCTCCGGGATTCCTGTTCTGAAGGGGTCCTGGGAGCTGGGCTGTGTGTGGAACTCTGTGGTTCAGCTCCCACCAAGAGGAGCTGTTTCTTTTTTTCTCTCTGCTCTAGTAAGTAGCTGGTATTGTTGCTCTGTTTGCTGCAGCATCATAAATACCAAGTAGCTCAAGCTGATTCATTGAAGTAAAACTTGGGCTCTTGGCCCGCTCCTGGGTGTTCTCATCCCTGCCYGGAGCAGGAGAATGTGTGTTCCTTGCTGCTGGGAGAGGTGCTGGTCACTACAAGGTGATGGGATTGACAGAATTTACCTGCATTTCTAGGCTTTTCACCAAAGGCTTTTAAAGAATTGGGCTGCTGTAGGATAAGGGGGCAAATTCTMATTTTATAGCTCATTCCAAGACAAGGAATGAAGGCTGGGACAATCTCTCTCCCTTGGTGGGAGCTCTGCATGCCAGGGCTGGCACAAGCTCCCCTGGTTTCAGATGTGATGAGYAAGTCCATGGAAGGAAGGTTCTCTAAATGCTGTTAAACACACAGTTCCTCTGGCTCTGGTTCCTGGGCTGTGGGTGCTGGGGGTGGGAAGCAGCTTCTCCAGGTGCTGTGGGGGGAAGCAGCTCCTGCAGGTCTGCTCTGGTTCTCTGGGGCTGCATGGCCCTGGCCTGACCCGGTACCCTCAGTCTTACACTGTCCCTCCATGGTGACTGACACATGCTGGTGGAGCAGCAGCACTGGGGCAGCCACAGGAATAGAAGGGGGAGAGTGAGGCAGGGAAGGTTTTGTGGGTTTGGGGTTCAGGAAGGACTCAGAGGAGCATTTAGTCCTCTCTTGTGTGCAGCACAGGCTGTGGAGTCGCAGCACTGAGTTATTGTCCCAAGATCTTCCTTGGCTTCCCAAGAGCTTCCAGTGGAGCTTTCCAGCTGGGAGGGTTTCTGGAAACCAGTTTGTAATGGGCTGGACACCACCTTTGAGCTGTCCATGGGCCAGCCAGCTCCTCACAGTTGTGCACAGTTGAGCTCCCTGTGCAGCCCCACTGGAGCATAAGGACAGGGACAGTGACACAGCATCCTGGCATGGAGCAGGGTTAAACCTAGGGAACAAGATCCCTGGGGCTTTCCTCTGTGTAGGTTGAGTTTTATCTGTACCCTAAAAGCCTCTGGCTCCCCAGCTTTGTAGGTGCTGGGGAATGAGGGCAGCTCTCAGGGGGCTGAGTAAAATCACCCCCACTCCCCTCTGGGCTGGCCAAGGGTGGGGGTCTCCCTCTGAGTGGGGCCTTCCTCAGTGGCCCCACTGCCTCAGCCAGGGCTCCTCCTACCTCGGGGCCTTCTCCAGGCACCTGTGCACAGCCCTAAATACCTGACAGATCCCGTTTGTTCCTGGAACTTGTCCACTTGGCTGAACTCGGAGTCTGGCTGCAGCAGGGCTGCAGGAGAAGAGGCTGGCAAAATGAAGACCAAGGTGTGAAACGAGTGGAAGGAAGGTTACATTTGCTGTTTAACAAATGCATTGAGAAGAGCTGTTGGCTCCAAGCGCTGCCAGCTCTGACAGAGGAAAACTGTGGCCAAATGCCTGAGCCTCATTTCTTTCTGTTGCCTCTTCCTTAAGGATCCCTCTTCTTCCTGTCCACACAGACAAGGTTTAAGATGCCCTCCCGGTTTCAAAGCMCACTGGATTCCATTCAAATAACGGACCTGACTCATCAAGGCACAATCCCAGCCCAATCCTCTCCTCTCGCTGTGTGTAGGTTTGGTGTCTGCCATGACCTCGTCCCRCTGTGGGGCACGAYGGAGCAGCAGCTGTAGGGAAAGGGGCCCAGAGCCACTGCTGGGAGCAGGTACAGGAGCTGAGCTGTGGGAGGTCTTCCTCGAGCCTGCTGGGGACTTTTAATTGCTTTGCATGTTGGTTCCTGCTGCTTCTCCTCTGTCCAAGACTGTGTTAAAYTGTAAAAATAAAAGTAGAAACTGTTTATTGTTCCTCGTGGGGCCCTTGAAGGCAGGAGTGTGCAGGTGCTTGTCAGAAATAGCCTGGGCAGCTGCCTGGAGGGGAGGTTTTGGGTGCAGCAGTTGTGTCAGAGCTGGAGGAGGTGGAGGCAGSASAGATCCCCTCGTCTGTGCCCTGTGCAGGGCTCTTGTGCTTCCACCAAACCAGGGGCTGGGATGATGTTCAGTGGAACCAAACTGATGCTGCAGAACTAGCAGGCTCTTGCTCCTGCAGGACTTGGAGAACCCCAGAACAACTGGGGTTGGAAGGGACCTCTGGAGATCATCCAGTTCAGCCCCACTGCCAGGGCAGGTGACACAGGAATGTGTCCAGGGGGTTTGGAATGTCTCCAGTGAGGGAGACTCCACACCCTGCCGGGGCAGCTGTTCCACTGCTCAGCCACCCTCAGTATAAAAAAAAAAAAATTCTTCCTCATGTTGAGGTGGAACTTCTTGTGTTTTAGTTTCTGGCCATTGCTCCTCATCCTGTTGCTGGACAGCACTGTAAAGAGCCTGGCACCATCCACTTGTCTGGATGCCAACCCCATGCCAGTCCCCGCAGGCTTCTGCTCCTAGGGCTTTTTCCTGGATTTTGAGCAGCGTATTTGGTGAGGATTTAGGTCTGAGCTGGTGTCATCAGCCAAACACAAAGAAAAGATATTGGAAAGTGGAAGAGGGTTGAAATTTTTATGGGATGAAATTTTTATGGCTTTTGACCTGTTCTCTCCATGTTTTCCTCCCAGCACTGTTAGTGGGGAGGAAACAACCCCAGGCACCAGCCCAGGCTGGGGCTGCCCTGCTGGGCAGCAGCTCTGTGGAGAAGAGGGTGACACCAGCTGTCCCTGAGCAGCTGGGACCTGGGGGGTCCTGAGGTATGTGAGGAAGGGAGGGTCAGGGAGGGGATCCTGGCCCTCTGCTCAGCCCTGGGAGGCACCTCTGGAGTGCTGTGTCCAGGCTCCTCAGCACAGGAGGGACATGGAGCTCCTGGGGCAGGGCCAGCGGAGGCTGCAGAGATGAGGAAGGGTCTGCAGCATCTCCCTGGCCAGGAAAGGCTGTKCAGCCTCGAGACGAGCCTCATCTGAGAGGGGCCCTCATCCCTGTGTGTCCCTGTGTGCAGGGAGGGCTCAGAGCAGGGACCAGGCTCTGCACCGGGGGGCCCAGCAATGGCACCAGAGGAATGGGCAGGAACTGATGCCCAGGAAGTTCCACCTGGACAGGAGGCAGAACTTTCCTGTGCACTGGAACAGGCTGCCCAGAGAGGATGTGGAGACTCCATGACTGGGGATGTTTCAGAACCCTCTGGACACAATCCTGTGCCGTGTGCTCTGGGATGGCCCTGCTGGAGCAGGGAGGTGGGACCAGATGAGCCTCTGTGGTCCCTTCCAGCCTGAACCATTCCGTGATGCTGAAAACAATGCCTGAGCTTGTCACAAATGGGAATTAAGCAGAACCTTCCCCCTGTGACCAATAACTGTGTTGTCTCCAGGGATTTTCTGCAACTCCCTGAATAACCTTCTCCAGGATTTTACCAGGCACTGAAGTGGGACTGACAGGCCTGTAGGTTGTGGTGTTTTCTTTCTTACTCTGCTTCAGAACTGGGACATTTATCAACTTCCAGTCAACRGAGACCTCTCCAGACTCCCCAAAAYGCTGAAGAATAATGGAGAGAGGTCCCACGACGACATCAGCCTGCTCTACCAGTACCCTGGGATAGACCCCATCGTGTCCCATCCAGCTGGAGCAGCGACTCCTGAGCAGGTTCGGGGTGTACTGGGACTTCGTCATCCCCAGTCGGGGTCTTCCACCACAGGATTCCGGGGGTCCCAGTGCCTCCAGCCTCATCCACAACAGCCCCTGTTTAGATATATTATATGACTCTGTTGACCCTTACCGTTACACACATTTCCTATTTCATTCTACGGAAGAAACTTGAGCTTGTTTAAATGCCGCTGGGACACGAGTATCAGGACGAACGCGGCTTCCTGGAGGCTTCACGCCATTGATTTCTACGAGGCTCCACTAAACGCTGCTCGGTGAGTGACGAAGGTGCGGGCAGCCGCTCGGAGAGCATGGGCAGCCGCTCGGAAAGCACCGACAGGCGCCGCTGCCGCCGCATTATGCCCCTCCCGAGCCACCCCCACAGAGCCAGGCGCGGGTCCCCGCGGGTCTCGACGGCTCCCTGAGGGGCCGCCGCCATCTTGCTGCCCCTCCTGCCCAGCGCCGCGCGCGGGCTGCCGGGACGGGGCGGTGCGGGCGGCGGGGATTGGTCCTCCAAGGTCACGTGGTCGGGGGCGGCCGCTGGCTGGCCGCTCCCGCGAGGTGTGGCGGCGGTGACGGCCGTTGATTGGCCGGGATGCGAGGCGTGACCGYTGGGACGGTCGCTGATTGGCTGCGGCGCGCGCGGCCCGGCGCGAGGGCAGCGCCGCCCACGTGACGCGGGCGCGGGGCCGGAGCGGGCCCGGAGCGGCGGCGGCGGCCGCGTCCCGCCGGCGGTGAGTGAGGGAGGGCGGGGCCCGGCCGGACCCTGCGCGGCCCCGGCCCCGCCGCCACGGGCCCAGCCCCGCCACCGCGGCCTCGGTCCTCCCCTCAGCTCCGCGGGCCGCGCTCCCTCCGGCGGCGCTGCCACCCCGGGCCCCGCTCAGCCCCGCTCTCTGCTCAGCCCCCAGGCCCCGCTCAGCCCCCAGGCCCCGCTCAGTCCTGGGCCCCGCTCAGCCGCCGCCGGGGCCGCTATCCCAGGGACGGCAGTGTCCGGGCCTCCGTGCAGCGGGAGATCAGGCGGCCAGAGCGCAGCCCCGGCCCCGGGAGGTGCAGCCCAGCTCGGTGTTTGTGCCCAGGGCTCCTGGGCCGCGTCACAGCGAGGCTGGTGGGGTCGTTGTATTTCCCCGGCAGCTGGATTTCCTTCAGTSCTTATCAATGGAGCGATGTGGTGTGAGGAGAGAGACCTGCGATGGACAGCAGGGATAACAGGGAGCTGCCAGTGTGGAGGGAATTCTGGTAYAAGGATTGACTTCTTTCTTTCTTTCTCTCTAATGATTGCAGCAAGCGCTCGCAGCACGGCCCTTTGCCATTTCCCAAGAAAACTCCAAAACCAAAGCACTTGTTCTACTGCCAACATCTTCCATTATCCTTGGTGAAATCCATTAGTGCGGCCGGACAGACCTTTCCTAATGCAGTGGGAACGATGCCGTGAGGCCTGGTGACACTTGGCCATAGCCATGACAGAGCCCCACAGGGTTTCGTTCACCACTCTGCACGGGCCACTGAGCAGCAGCTTCCTGAAGAGGTCTCGGAAGGACGATGGAGAGCAGCCCCCGGAGCCCGAGCCGGCAGCCACGGCCGTCCGGATCACTCTGACCCTCTTCGAGCCGGATCACAAACGCTGCCCGGAGTTCTTCTACCCAGATCTCCTCAAGAGCTGTCGAGGGAAAGTAAAAGGGAGTTCTTCAGGTGACAAGGTGAGTGTCCCTGCGGCCTGTGGGAACCTGTGCTGTAGCTGAAGGTCTCAAAGGCTGTTTCAGCGTTGCTGCTTTGAGAGTTGGGTCTGTTTGCTGTGAGGTGCTGCAAGGTGGGAGGAGGGTGGTTGAACATCCTGCAGGCGGGAGAACTGAACCACAGGAGGCTGGGGTTCTTGTTGTCAGGCCACACTGTGTCACTCCTTTGCTTTGGCTGGAATTTCAGGTTGAGAATGTGTTTTGTTGGTGGCGGAGTGTGAGATGTGATGCTCRTTTAGTTTGGAATGACTTGGTCTAAAGTGATTTTTGGTACCTGGGCTGCTGGCAGTGGTAAGGAGGTGTTTTCCAAAGAACACCAAAGGCAAACTCCTGTAGCATCTAAACTTTGAGTTAGGAGTGTTTGTCTATGCGAAGAAACTTATTGGATTCTATTCGTTTTTATTGTTGCTCTTCAGAACTGTTAGCAGTCAGTTGATGTTTCGTGCTGCTTGATTTGGGGGTTTTTTTTGAGAGTTAGGAGTAGCAGAGACAGGTACAGAACTAGCTGAGAGAGCATCCAAATCACAGAGACATCCTCAGAATCTCAGCATGGTTTGGCTTGGAAGAGGCCTTAAAGCCCATCTCGTCCCACCCCCTGCCATGGGCAGGGACACCTTCCACTRTCCCAGGTTGCTCCAAGCCCCATCCAACCTGGCCTTGGACACTTCCAGGGATGGGGCAGCCACAGCTTCTCTGGGCAACGTGTGCCAGGGCCTCCCCATCCTCACAGGGAACAATTCCTTCCCAATATCCCATCTAACCCTGCCCTCTGGCAGTTTGAAGCCATCCCCCCTTGTCCTGTCACTTTATGCCATTGTCCCAAGTCCCTCTCCAGCTCTCCTGGAGCTCCTTTAGGCACTGGAAGGGGCTGCAAGGTCTCCCTGGAGCCTTCTCTTCTCCAGGTGAACACCCCCAGCTCTCTCAGCCTTTCCTCAGAGGAGAGGGGCTCCAGCCTTCAGAGCCTCTTGGTGCCTCTTCTGGACTTYTTCCAGCAGCTCCATGTCCTTTTTGTGCTGGGACCCCRGKGCTGGAGGCAGCTCTGCAGGTGGGGTCTCAYCTGAGGGGGGCAGAGGGGCAGAATCCCCYCCTCCCCTGCTGCCCASGCTGGGGMTCAGCCCAGCACAGGGGRTTYTGGGTGCTCWCAGCTGGGGCAGGTCCAGCTCTCACCCACCAACACCCCAAGTCCTTCTCCCAGGGCTGCTCTCGATCCATTCTCTGCCCAGCCTGGATTGATCCCGGGGGTTGCCCCGGCCCAGGTACAGCACCCACACTTGGTCTTGTTGAACCTCATGAAGTTCCCATGGTSCCACTTCTCCAGCCTGTCCACGTCCCTCTGGATGTGCCATCCCATCCCTCAGATGTGCCAACCATACCACACAGCTGGGTGTCAGCTCCAGGCTGGCTGAGGGTGCACTGATCCCACTGACCATGTCACTGATGAAGATATTGATCAGCACTGTCCTAAAGGTTGATTTATTTGAGCTTCTACCTGGCTGCTCCAGTCAGGATGGGTTTAATTCATGGGGTTTTGGTGGCACTGTGACAAGATTGACTCTCATGGTTTTCTCTCTTTTATTTTTACAGAAGAAAGACCCGGCTGATCCCTTCAATGATGAGGAAAAGGAAAGGCATAAAGTGGAGGCTCTTGCTAGGAAGTTTGAAGAAAAATATGTAGGTGTTTCTTCTTTAAATATTGTTATTCCTTGGGCTGGACAGTGCTGTTCAGCTCCCAGGCAGTGCTTTTAATGCTCACTGGTTCTCAGGTTCCTGTTCTCCCCAGTCCTTTATCCTGSCTGCCACATGCTGGTTTTTATGTTCCTTTTCTGTCTCAGGGCTGCAAAAATAGTTCAGATTCATTCTTAAATGAGATGAGTCTGATTAAAGTGAAYGACATGAACTAAAGTGAGCAGCAATTGACTTACTGTAATTGATAAAATGGAATTTCCTTAAGCAAAAATTCATTTCTAGGCCTTGTTGCTGTGGCAGGATGGAATCTGCCAAGTCTCTGAGCACGGGGCTGTGGTGAGTCCACTGCCCTCAGGACACTGCTGCACAGATCTGTCCTACCTGTTCCTTTCTGTTCTTCCTTTTACCTTATTTCTGTAGTTGGCAATAAAACCACACTGTGTTTTACATCTGGCACTTTTGGGCAGCAAGTTGTGTGCTGTTTTCTGATACCARTTTGCCTCATGGGTCACCCTGACACAGTCTGTGTGTGTTTGATGCCTGTAGTACTGAGTCTGTACCCACTGTAGCACTTAGGGAAGAGCAATCCCTATGGGAGAGAGCCGTGGCAGGAATGTTGAAGGGGTGCAGACCCAGTTTGGTGTGCAGCCTGGCTGGCAGTTTGTTTCATTTGGCTGCACTGTTTTGGTTCTGTGTGACAAGGCCTAAAACTGGATTTAGCATATCCTGGGAGTACAGTGTGATGGGAGCCAGCCCTGGTTTGGGTCTGCTGCAGCTCATTCCCTTTTCTGTCCTGGAGCCAGTTGCTGTATTTGGACTATCTCTGTGGTACTGGAAAAGAAAAGTGATCACAGTATCAATGTTTCCATGTTCAGGGTGGGAAGAGGCGCAGGAAGGACCGGATTCAGGATTTGATTGACATGGGCTATGGCTATGATGAATCTGACTCCTTCATCGACAACTCAGAAGCTGTGAGTGCTGGGATGGGTGTGAAGGTGGCTAAAGGTGGCTGCCTGGGGGGCTGAACCTCGACTGGGAGTGAGCCAGGAGGATGCCAGGGCCAGGGAATGAGAGATCCTGGTCCAGCTGTGGGGCATGAGATGCTGGTTGGCATTCCAGTCTGTTTTTGGGGGAGCACGATCTCCTCACTCTCATGAGCAGGGACAGGACCTGAGGAAATGGCTGGAGCTGAGTCAGGGAGGTTTAGGTGGGATATCAGGAAAAGGTTTTCCACCCAGAGGGTGGTCAGGCACTGGAACAGACTCCCCAGGGAAGGGGTCACAGCTCCAAGCCTGTCTGAGCTGAAGGAGYATTTGAGCAACGCTCTCAGGGATGCTCAGGGTGGGATTGTTGGGGTGTCTGTGCAGGGCCAGGGGTTGGACTCAATGATCCTGATGGATCCCTTCCAACTCAGCATATTCTGTGACTCTATGAATCCCACTCTGTTTTCCAAGCTATGGAATGAAGTACCCAAGCTCCCAGTGCCAATAAACTGCTCTCTGTTATTTCCAGTACGATGAGCTGGTTCCTGCTTCTCTCACTACGAAGTACGGAGGGTTTTACATCAACTCAGGCACGCTGCAGTTCCGGCAGGCCTCGGAGTCTGAGGATGACTATGTCAAGGAGAAGAAGAAGAAGTGTCCCAAGGTCAGCAAGGCAGCTTTCCTAATYGTTTCCTCTGTTAGTTTGCTGCGTGAAAGTGTGTTGACCTTCAGAGTGGGAGAGATTCGTGACTTGGTGTGGACAGAATAGGGATGAGCACTTGAAATCCTATTTTATCCCAACATTTAATAGTAAAATGAAGCATGTCTGGCATGGATGAGACTCTGGTGGGGTTGCCTGGTTCCTGGAACAGAGGTGACAGCAGCTCCCTGTCACCCTGAAGTCACAGGATTATGGGGGTGCAGAGGGTAGTGTAGAAGCCAGGTATGCTGTCAGATGTTGAAGGCAACATRTGCCAGAACTGTGGTGATAGGGGGGTTGGGTTAATGTGTCCTGTGTTTTCACATTCTTGGGACAGGTCCCAGAGTGGCTCTGGGAGTGCTGGTACTGTTGTGGGAAACTCTTTGATTGTGACGTGTTTTTAACCCTCTGCAGAAGCGGAAGTTGAAAGATGGGGGTGAAAAAATGAAGAAGAAGAAGAAAGATGATTCTTACGACAAGGAAAAGAAATCAAAGAAGTCCAAGTTTCCAAAAGCTGGGTAAGGAGGGGAGGAGGGAATCCTTGCTGCTCTGCACCTTATTCCAGGGTTACAGGTGGCTGCAGTAGGGCCTGTGGCAGTGTGGGGTGGCTCGAGTGCACACTGCAAACACCAGCAGGAAAACCCCACTGCTTCCAAGGTGGGAAAGAAAGGCAGGGGGTGATCAGCTCCACAGCAGGAGTGCCTGAGCAAAGAGGGGCACAGCTGGCTGTAGTGGTGGTGTTCTTGGAGCTCTGTTTAGGCACTGACAGTGGGAACTGATATGGACAGTGGAGACAAAGATAACAAAYGCTGGGACAGAGCTGTGGGAGGAAAGGCAGGTGGGAATGGCTTGAACTCGGGGCTGCACTGGTGTCGGGCTGGCAGGGAGGGAGAGGTTACAAGGCAGGCTGTGTTACTGCTCTCACTGGGCAATCCTTTGTACTCCTGCCCAAAGTATTTCTTGGATGAGTGCTCAGCTTTTTGATAGCTTTTGGGCTGTAAAATGGAGTGGTTTTTCTTTTTGTTCAGAGTCATCTTGTCCTGTAGCTCTGTCCTTGCTTTGGTCTGCCTGGCCTGTCTGTTTCAATGTCTATATCTGTTGCTTTTCACTCATTTCCTATATTTTCCTCCTAAGTTTTTTTCCTTCTTCCTTTAACTATTCTYTGTGATTTCTTTTTTCCTGCATGAATCAGCCTTTGGGCAAAACCAAACCATGTGTCTGATGTGGAACCATCAGCGTGAGATKCCTTCAAAGCAAGGAAAAGTTTGCTCTCCTGGTTTTAACAGGCAGAAACTTCGCAGTAACTCTGTCCTGCCTCAGTTCCTCTGTACTAAGTGTGCATTTCCCAATCTTCCTTGCTGGATTAATAATAATAATGTGTAGCTAAATGAAAGCAGAGCTCTGTGGAGGTGCTTTAAGTCCCAGCACCTCTCTGCAGTGAGGTAGGACAGCCTCCTCTGGGCTGAGCTGAACAGACAGCAGGACCTTAAGRCCTTCAGCAGCTGTAGAATACTTTTTCTGGTGTAATTGGTTAGGGGGCTAAGACTTTTCCAGGGAATTGTGCCTGAACCGGGGTCAAGGGACCCTTTGTGCTCCTCGATCTTGTATTCAGTTCCCTTTCCTCYTCTGGGCTTTGTTTGCAGCTTCACAGCATTAAATGCAAGTAAGGAGAAGAAGAAGAAGAAATACTCTGGAGCTCTCAGTGTCAAGGAGATGCTGAAGAAGTTTCAAAAGGAGAAGGATGCTCAGAAGAAAAAGGATGAGGAGCAGAAAGCGGTGACTCCTTCCCCAGCAGACCCTGCGGGCCCGAGGGAGGCGGAGGCCATGGCCGACCCTCTGCTCTCGCTCTTCGGCCACGCCAGTGACAGCGACCTGCTCCAGGCAGCCACAGCCATGGACTCCCTGAGCGAGCTGGACCTGGAGCGGCTGCTCAGCGAGTCCCCAGAGGGCAGCCCCTTTCCTGAGGTGGAGGATGGCAGCGATCCCGGTGGGACGGGCTTGGAGCAGGAGTTCAAGCAGCCGCCGTCCCTCCCGGAAGGGCTGCCAGCCCCTCTGGAGAAACGCATCAAGGAACTGGCTCAGGTACAGCAGCTCCTGGGGACAGTGGGACTGTTGGTTACTGGAGAGGGGACAGCTCTGCTGGGTGTGTGTGGCAGCACCCAGGGACAGAGCACATTCCAGCGGGRGAGTTTCTCAGGGCCACTGGGATCACACCTTTGTGTCACCTGGTTTTCTCTAAGTCACTGTCTTGAAGRCCCAGATGTCAAGTGATGTCCAAATCCTGGGCCTTGTTATCTACTGAATGTAACACTGAGGATCACACCTGTTGGGATTCCTTCTTTACCTCTTGGCAAAGTATGGACCTGATGCAAGAAGTAACTTCCAAAGTCAGTTTGACATGAATGAACTGAAATGTGACCTACTGAGGTTGGAGCACTGGTTTGGGCTGGGCTGGAGTCAATTTTCTCCACAGTGGCTGGTATGGGGCTGTTTTGGAAGTGTGCTGCAAACAGAGCTGATAACCCAGGGATGTTTTTGTTATTGCTGAGCAGTGCTCACCCAGTGCCAAGGCCTTGGCTGCTCCTCACCCCACACTGCCAGCGACGGGGCTGGGGGGGCACGAGGAGCTGGGAGGGGACAYAGCCAGGACAGCTGATCCCAACAGGGATACCTCAGACTGTAGTGGGTCATGCTCAGTGTACAGAGYTGGGGAAAGAAGAAGGAAGAGGGGGATGTTTGGAGTGATGGCATTTGTTTTCCCAAGGAACTGTTACGTGTGATGGAGGCCTGCTGTCCTGGGGATGGCTGAACACCTGCCTGCCCAGGGGAAGCAGGGAATGAATTCCTTGTTCTGCTTTGCTTGCATGGCTTTTGCTTTCCCTATTAACTGTCTTTATCTCAACCCATGAGTTTTCTCACTTCTACCCTTGTGATTTCCTGCCCCTGGATGAGGGAGCAAGCAACTGTGTGGGGCTGAGTTGCARGCTGGGGTTAAACCATGACAAGGACAAATTCCACCATAATATTTTTAAYGTGCTGTGCTGGTCAGGACAGTGAAGGGGTGCACAGTGTTCTGTGTGTAAAAGAAGAGGGTGCAGCTGGAAAGCATTTCCTGTTCTAGTGTGAGAAGGCCTGGAAAGCCCTGTAGATGGGGCTTGAGGATCTGCTAGAACCATTTACATGTCAAACACAGGCAGATCCTTCACTGAAGCTTGCATACCATTTGGCATTTCCCACATTGGAGCTGCATCACTGTCAGTTGGAGTCCTTTTCCCATCTTTAACATCTCAGTGTTGGGTACCATTTAGGGAGTGGAATATATTAATTTCTAGAAGGAMGAYCCCATGTGTTTTCACCAGTAGCTYCTCCTSCAGCTGCACTCCTGTAGGATTCACCCATCTTCTCCAAAATGTGATGTACTTTGGGAAGCTCCATTCTGTTCTGGAGAAGGAAACACCGGGTGCTGGTCAGGGATCCCTCCCTGGCATATCAAAGTGTGCTTTCAAAGCCTTGTGGGGTGAGGGCTGTTACCATCAGCCTGTCACCAAGTGCTGGGAGGTTTTGTTCCTGCTGCAGGTGTGGTTTTAAACATTGATTTTGAGTCATAAACATGTTCTTGGAGCTCTGTGGGTGTTTTGCCTTCTGGGGCACTTCAGTTTAGAGCACCTCTTACTTAAGTAAGAGATGCTGAGTAACTCCTGTTACTAAAGATAAGCTGCTCTTGGAGCACTGTTCTGCTGAGTTGTGCAGTGAGGGTGAGCAGATGGCAGGGGAGGAGGAATTGAAGAAAGTATTGCCAYGGCTGATAAAAATAATTGGCTCTTTGTGGATGTTTCTGTTTCAGAAAGCACCAAAACAGCTGTTCCTGACTCTGTCTGAGTTAAAGGAGAATATTTTGGAGGTTCCCATGATATCAGGTTAATTGTTATGGTGTAGTGAAACAGTGTAACAGCAGAGTCCCCACTGATTTTCCCACTTAGGCTTTCCTGCTGCTGTGTCTCTCCTTGCTGGATGTTAAGAAGGGAAACTCAGATGAAAAGTGCCAGATTTAACAAACTGAAGCCTCTGGGTCAGTTAGGATTTTGGGACGTGGACTCAGGTGGGAATGAAGAGGTGCTGTACCTCTGCCTGAGAGTCAAGTCTCTTCCATCCCAGAGGTGGGAGCATCTCCTGAGTTAAATGGAGCCTCCAGGCATTTCCTCTTCTACCTGAACTACTTTGACTTTAACCCTCTCCTTCCTAAAATAGTTTTCCTGTTGAGGATTCTCCTTAGCATTGAGCCTTCTCCTTTGATATCACCAGCTGTCTGTGGCCTGCTGCTGGCAGGGAGGAATGTGCACCTTCTGGGCATAAATTAAGTGCTTGCCAGCCTCCACTTTGGAGTGGTAAATCATGAGATTTCAAAATCCTCTCCTGGTCTCCTTTCCCATGCAAGGAATCACTAACTGGTTGTGGTGCCTTGTGCCAAATCCCAGTTTTGTTTATATTCCCACTCAGAGAAGACTGAAAGCTCTTGGCAATTTTGCTACTATCTCATTCATCTCTTGGAATTATTTTCCTGCTGGACATATTTTTCATGGGTGTGATGTTTTTGGGCAGCACTGTGTGAGCTGCAGTCATAGCTCAGGAAGCTTCCTGAATGGGATTTTTTTTTTGTTTCCATGGTGTTGACTGGGAATAACACATCCCCTGTGGCTGTGACTCTTTGCTGTTGGTTTCTTGGCTTAGTTTCCAGATTGATGTAGAAAACCTGGTGATAAGTCTCCTCAACCCTCACTGAATGSGATTAGGATGATCTTTCCTTGTCCAGGACAAGCTTTGTGCTCGTATTSCTCAGTCTACTGGGAAGTTAAAACCTTGCCCTGAAACTGGTGTTCTCCCCATGGCAAGTTTGCCAAAGAAGCCAGTGGCCACCAAGCCATCTCCTTTGTCCCATTAAACAGAGGAATCTTCACTCCAGAGTAGTAACTCCAGTGCATCTGGAGAGGAGAATCCAGACTGGGAAGGTCCCAAGGTATGCAGGATGTGATGTTACCAGGCCAGGCAAAGTTGGACTTGAACTGAGGAGAGGACAGGGAACAACCTCACTTCTGCTGAGGCAGCCTTTGGGTAATGCAGAGTTTATGTAATAAAACTGTGCCTTGTTGTGCAGTAATTCTGTGGTGGTTTAGAAAACACCTGGTTGCTTGTGCCAGCTGTGAACTGCTGATGATTTGTGTCATTTCCTCACTTGCAGGCTGCCAGAGCTGCCGAGGGAGAAGGCAAGCAGAGATTCTTCACTCAGGACATCAACAACATCATACTGGAGTAAGTGCTGCCAGCATAGAGGTGTGGGAAAGCAGAATATCAGGCAGAGCATTTTTGGTAAATTCAGGAGCAGGTTTAGTTGTGAGGGTGTCCTTGTACAGGCCTTCCAGGCAGAACATGCCCAGGATAATAAGAAAGTCTCCTAGAAATGGCTTTCAGCTGAAATATGATGTGGTAGGAGAATGTTGGAGGGGATGTATCCAGGCCTCCTGTTCTCAAGATGCTGCTTGATATTTATGTACCTAAATTGATCACTTGACCTGTGAGGGTCGCTTGATGCAAGAGCAGTAAATCTCTCCCTGTGAGAGATGTCAGGCATGTTCTTTGCTGTTTAACCTACATGCTCTATAGAACAGCTTATAGCTGGGATAAGGCTGCTGTGTTCAACTGGTTCTCTGTGAAAACTGGAGGAATTCCATTCCTGCTCTGTGTTTTTGAGGCCCCAAATTACAGAGTGCCAGTGTTGCTCAGGCAGCTGCTGATAATGGCTTCATTCTTCTGCAAGTGCCTGGAGAAGGCTGATGAATGCACARGGCTTTGTGATCAGTGTAATAATACTGACACACAGGCTTTAATTTCATTGAGGTTTATCCAGGCACTTGCAGGGAAGTGCCGAGGGGAGGTTTGGGAGTCTGTTTCCCTCTCATTTGGAGGGGTGATTAGCACCTGCCAGCATTCCAGTGCTGGCTGCACAAACAGTCCTTATCTGTGTTCAACTGATCACTTCAGCCTCATGCAGAGGAGATTTAGGGAGATTTGTACGACTTTGCTGTACAGCTTGGGTCGGGGCAACCCCAGACATGAATAYAGACAGAGAACTCACTGAGAGCAGCCCTGAGAGAAGGATTTGRGAKGTTGGTGGGTGAGAGGCTGGAAATGCCCCAGCAATCCAGAAACCCCCCTGTGCTGGGCTGAGCCCCCAGCGTGGGCAGCAGGGGAGSGGGGGATTGTGCMCCTCTGCCCCCTCAGGTGAGACCCCACCTGCAGAGCTGCCCCCAGCACTGGGGTCCAACAGCAGGAGGATGTGGAGCTGCTGGAGAGAGCCCAGAGGAGGCCACGGAGATGCTCCAAGGGCTGGAGGCCCTCTGCTCTGGAGCCAGGCTGGGAGAGCTGGGGGTGTTCACCTGGAAAAGAGAAGGCTCCAGGGAGACCTCAGAGCCCCTTCCAGTGCCTAAAGGGGCTCCAGGAGAGCTGGGGAGGGACTTGGGACAAGGGATGGAGGGACAGGACAAGGGGGAATGGCTTCCCACTGACAGATTGRATGTTGTGAAGAAATTCTTCCCTGTGAGGGTGGGGAGGCCCTGGCACAGGTTGCCCAGAGAAGCTGTGGCTGCCCCATCCCTRGAAGYGTCCAAGGCCAGACTGGACAGGGCTTGGAGCATCCTGGGATAGTGGAAGGTGTCCCTGCCCATGGAGATGGTCTTTGAGGTCCCATTCAACCCATTCTGTGACTGTGATGATGGTGGTGATGAATCACTTGGGGTTTTTTACACTTAGTGACACCAAGAGGCACCTTAAAAAGCCAGGCCCCTAAGTTCTGTATAACTGTAGATGGGTTTGGCTGACCTCTCTCAGCTACCCATGGGGAAGTAAGTTGTAACCCAAGGGACAAAGTTTGACTTTGTATCATCCYGAGTTCCACTGCCACAGCATCTGACACAGCCAATGTGCACTTCCCATCTCATTGCCTGACCCTCCTGCGATTCAGCTGCCAGGGAGCACTGCAGCACGAGTGAGACTGCTGACTTCCGCTTGGTCCTTCTCCAGCTACTCCGACACCACATTCAAAAAGGCATAGCCTGGGCTAAAACCTGTCCATTCTAGAATCCACASAACCTTCACAGGGCAGTTTGCCTTGTCCTTTGTCCCTCTGTCCCTGCCTCCAGCCCCTCAGGGTTGCCCTGCTTGCTGAGGGGCTCGCCGCTAACGCTGTGTTTGTGTCCCGCAGCATCGAGCTGCAGACGCGGGAGCTGAGCAGCCAGGTGCGCTCGGGGGTCTACGCTCACCTGGCCGCCTTCTTCCCCTGCAGCAAGGACACCCTGCTCAAGAGAGCCCGCAGGCTTTACCTCTACGAGCAGGTGAGGGACCTTGCCAGCACGGCCCCGCGCGTGTGTGGGACCCCTGAGCTCCGGAGCGCGGCCGTTGGCCCCTCGGCGGGGCACCGTTCYGGCACCGCTGCTGGGGGTGGGTTTGGAGCTGGGCAGGTTTGGGTGGAACTCGCCCTGCGGAGCTTCAGGCTGTTCTGTGCTTGCTCCAGGGGGGCCGACTGAAGGAGCCTCTGCAGAAGCTGAAGGAAGCCATTGGAAGGGCCATGCCAGAGCAGGTGGCCAAGTACCAGGAGGAATGCCAAGCCCATACTCAGGCCAAGTTTGCCAAGTAAGCTCCTCGTTTGCTCCTTCACCTGTAGCTTTTCCCAGCAGGCTCCCTGTGGCCTGGAGGCTGCTCTCCTGAAGTTCACCACCTCTTTTTGCTCTGTAGGCAGAATTTGCAGATGGGCATTGATTGGCCTAATTAAGCTGTGTGTGTTCTTTGTGCCGTCTGTAGCAATGCCAGCTACAGCAGCACTGATGGGATCAGAGCTTAGCTGATGGGTTTCACGTGTGCAGGCGTGTCTTTAGGAACATGGCAGCCTGGGAACAGTCAGGCTGGAGTAGTCCCRTGGTCTCTATTGCAAAATATTGGGAGATTTCTTAACCTTGAGCCCGTAGCTCAGCTTGCACCCTGAGCCAGAGATTGCTGATACTGAGACCTCTAACCAGCACTGTTCAGAGATACTTAATCCTCCACTTGAGCCTGCAGGACAATGACTTCCACATTTTCTGTCTCCATTTTAGGATGCTGGAAGAGGAAAAGGACAAAGAGCAGCGGGATCGAGTTTGTTCTGATGAGGATGAGGATGAAGAGAAGGGAGGGAAGCGCGTCGTGGGGCCGCGGAAGAAATTCCAGTGGAATGATGAAATCAGGTTTGAATAACTTAGATATTAAGCAAACCCATGACTTGTCTTACTCTTTGCAGTTGGCAGTGAGGCATTTTGGTGTCTGTATCTTGCTTCCAGAGCAGTGCTGATCACCTGTAGGAACAGTCAGCTTAGAGGTTCGTGGCACACGGTGCTGTTTATGGAAGCCACAACTGCATTTATTAAATCTCACCCCGAAGCTGATTTCAGGCCCAGGCCAACTCTGAGGGAAGTGCTGAGAAGCTTCTGTGCAACGTCCAAAAGAGAGGGACGGATCTTTGGGAACAGAAGGAACTCAGCTGAATTGCTGAAATCCTACAGCCCAGACTCTTAACACGACCAGGCTGTGATTGTGGAAGCAGTTGAAGCTGTTGGGGTTTGCTGCCCCTGGCACTCAGGGGTCTGACAGAGAAGGGAGTGCTGAGAAAACGGGAGAGTGACAAAGGGTAAAAGGAGAATCAATCCTGCTGTCTTCTTCATCTTATTCTGAAACAAATTGAGGTGCTGCTGCTTCTTAGGCAGCTGACTCGTTTAGGACACAGCCAGCTTTGCTTCCTGCCTGCTCCTTGCTGCGAGGTTCAGTTCTGTGGTTGTTACTGGTGCCTGGGACTCTGGCACTGGTTTCCTACCTCAGCTGTTTCAGGAGATTAAACTGGGAAGGGGTAACAAGGCTTTTCTCCCCAGTGCCCATACAGAGTGAGGAATGTGCCTTTCTCTCCCCCTTTCTTGGGGAGGTGTGCCCGTTGTATTAGCAAGAGCCAGGTGTGCCTTGGTGTATTTATCCAGCCTGGATAAAGAGAATGATCTCCAAGTGGGAAAGGTCAATCTGCGTAACTGTATCTGAAATCTTCCTGTTCCTCAGGGAGCTGCTTTGCCACTTGGTGAAGATTAAGTTGGATGGTTATGACCTTGACAAGAATAAGGCTCAGTCTCTAGAGGATTATGTGAAGACCTTCCTAGAAGGAGAGGTGAAGCCCCTTTGGCCAAAAGGCTGGATGCAGGCCAGGTGAGCAAGAACCAAGGGATTCCTTGTCCCAGGGGACCTGGGAAGGTCATTAGTCCTGCCCCTGCTCAGGGAATGGCTGGCTTCAGGGTTAGATCAGAGTCCTCAGGGCCTTGGCCTGTGGAGTTTTGGAAATTCCCAAGGATGGAGATTACCACAGCATCTCTGGGCTCCTGTTCCAGTACTTGATCACTCTTCATGAAATCTTCTCTCCTTATTTCCAGTCAGAATTCCCCTTGCTGCGCCGAACTGAGTATTCCCTCCTTTTGCTTTTTACTGTGCACCTTTGAGGAAGGTCTGGCTCCATCTTATTCATGTCTCCCTGTCCCCACCACTCTTTAGGTAGTGGAAAACTGCCAYTAGATTCCTCTTGGGGCTTCTCCTTTTCTAGGCTAAGCAAACCCAGTCCCCTCCACCCCTCCTGGGCTGTCATGTYTCCCTGTTCCTCAGGATGTCTCCAGCTGGCAGCATCTCTCTTGTATTGTGAGGACTCTGAAACTGGATGCAGTGTCCAGAGGTGCCCTCCCAGGTGCTGAACAGGGGATAGTTTGCTCTCAGCAGGACACCTTTGCAGCAGTGACTCCCCTGCAGCTTGCCCACCAGGACCCCCAGGTCCTTTCCTGCAAGGCTTGCTGCCTGGGGTTATTCCATCCYAGCTGCAGGATTTYGTGCTGGACTTCATTGAGCTTCACAAGGTTTGTGTTGGTCCCTTTCTCCTGCCTGTGAATGGCAGCCCTGCCCTCCAGCATATTCTCCCCCCTCCCTCTGTCCCTTTTCACCTCACAAACATCCTGAATGCAGTCAGGACTGTGAAGGGCAGTGCTGAGTAGTCTTGGCCCTGTGCTGATCTCAGACAGATGCCACTGGCAGGTAGGACTGGTACCAAGGTGAGGCTGACTGGCCAGGTTGTGCTTTCTTAGCTCTGTATTACAAAGAATCACTTTGTAATCACAAAGGATACATTTTTCAGATACTTTGGGAGGTCTTCTCTGAAGTATTCCCCAAAGAAGGCAAAGCAGAAAGTTTAAGAGTTTATTAGAGTCAATAGGAATTTGGTGTGGTTAGTGTACCCTCACTGCTGTTTCCTGCTCCTTCCTGCCCTCCATCATCCCTGCACTTGAGCTGGAAGTGGCAGAGTCCTTCTGCTGGGACTGTTAYCACCTTCTGGCCTGCTTTGTTTTGCTCAAGACTTTTAAAGAAAGGACAACTGTACAGTTTTACTTCTGGAATCTTTAAGGTTCCTTCCAACCCAAGCTGTTCTATGATCTCTGTCTCTTTGTAATCACAAGCTGGGCAGTGCTGTCTTCTCTCTGCTGAATTTGCTTTTTGGGTGTCAGGGGGGATAGAGGAAGATGTAGGTACCTGTTCCTGAGAGCAGTAAGTGTGAGGAGCACATCACAGATCCACTTGGAAGAGTCCATGGCTGTTTGTTGCATGTGCACAGGAGCCCAGTACTGAGCATGGTTGTAGTGTGGTGGTGCAGCAGCTCAAAACTGGCAGTAGGAGGTGGGGGAAGATTCCTACTTAGTTAATGAAGATATACCCAGCTTGAGGGTCTTAGCTTGCCAAGTTTTAAAAACTTTTCTTTGAGTGAAAGGAAATTAAAATCTCTTACCCTGAGTTTGTTGGTGAAACTTGTTGGGTATTCAGRTGTTCCCCCAAGACTCAGTGTAGGAGGCACTTCCAGTGAAGTTAAGTACAGAATGACTCATTAAAAGTGGGTTCCCTGGTTGCTTTCCAATGGCTCAAGGACAGTGGTTTCTCCTGCTGGGATTTGGAGTTGGACTTGATCTTTCTGGGTCCCATCCAACTTGAGATGTTCTATGACTTGGTGGTTTAAAGACAGAGGGCAGAGTGACAGCCACGGGGAGGGATTGGTGACTCTTGGCAAACTGTGACAATTTTATGGATAAGTCAGTTTAATTCACTGTCATCATGATCACAGAAGTTCATCTGTAAGAGGAACCTGAAGGTGGACAGAGCAGCAATTTTGTGTATGAGTTCAGAGAGGCCCTGCCATGAGTCTGTTTCCTCGTTAACACTAAGAGATGATTAACAGAATATTAGGTTAACATAAGCTTGCTTTTTAAAAGAAAAAGGGTGACAAAATTCAGTTAATATCAGACAGGAATCACATTCCTTGTGCCAGTACTTAAGGAGTGGTTATAACTCCTCACCTGACATGTAAGAAGGCAGCTGAGTGGCAGCTGGTTTGGGTCAGATAGTGTTTGTGGGGGATTCTGGTTGTCCCTCGGTAGTGCAGGGGTTTGGGGGAAGCTCAGTCTATTGTTTGTGCTTAGTCAGTCCTTCCAGAAAGGGTTGTGAGGTAAGAAGTCAGCCCAGTCTTGGCTGGAGACATCAAGGCAACACAGACCTTTCTCTCCTTTATTGCTGTGTGAGAGGCATGGGAAGGGAACCTTTYTCCCTGGAAGTTGAAGAGCTCTTGGATGATCTGTGGCAGCAGTAAYGCCCTGAGTGATGGTCCTGCCTCTCCAGTTGGCTTTTTCAGCTGGCAGAGCTTTTTCCTTAGGTACTGTCCCACCACTGCCTTAATGGCCTTTCCAGCGCCTCCAAGCGTAGCTCCCCGGCGAGGGAATTGTGTGGGGCACTTGAGGAGGATCTTCCCGGAAAAGGGCTGAGTATTTGTTTGCTCTCTGTGGTTTCAATTTCACCAAGTCCCCTGCTGTACTGTGCAGCTCTGTCTCCAGTGATCCCAGCTGCTCTACTGGGTCTTGCTGGATATCACTTCTCATTGCTCTCTTCCCTTCTTAGGACACTGTTTAAGGAGAGCAGGCGTGTACACGGACACCTCACATCAGTCCTGTGAGTATCACAGCATTCCTTCGGAGTGATAACTGCTGATCTCCATTCCCTGGGGCCTGGGTGGATCATGCAGGAGCACCTGAGCTTGCTTGGCTCCCCCTGAATATTCTGGCGCTGCTTCCTTTGGGGAGATCTAGGGAGAGGATTGTTTGTGTGTGACATCTCCCAACGCTTTCCTGAGGTGCTTGAGCCTTCAGTAAGCTCAAAAATAAGAACTTGGAAGCCAGGTTGTCCCCTGGAGTCAGGCCCCTGTGCTAGGCCTGGGAGGCACAGGGAGGTGAAGCAGAGTGTGATGGCAGCAGTGTGATTACTGCAGCCTGTTCAGTCRGTCCTTCCTGGATTCTGGATTCCCTCTTTCTTGTTGCCTGGTTCAAGGAGGGACACAACAAACTCAAACCAGTGAAGGTGGGTGTAACAGGCTGGTGGGTGGCAAACYAAGAGCCATCAGAATCCAGCTGGGCAGGGGCTTTAATCCAAAGGGTCTCACAGATCTTGCTGGTGGTTGGTAATAGCTGATGACACGGATTTAGGCTGATGTCTGTTTGGCAGACAGTTCTGTTCTTGGCACTGGATGAGTGAGGGAAAGTGTGAGAAACACTGTGGAATAGGGTTAGAGTCATCCTTCCCTCAGCCACACCATTCCAGCAGCTCAGGGATGTCTTGTACCAGAGATTGCATCTGACCAGATCTATTCTCTGGGAATTTGGCAGATGCTTTTGCATCCTTGGCTTCTTCTGGGAACCCAAAATAAAGGTATAACTTCAGCAGAACAGTTTCTGTGCCAGTTTCTCTCTGGGYGTTGCTGTAGGAGAGCAGCAGTGGGTCCTGCAGCTGGTGCAGGATGTGTGTGGGGGTGTTCCACTGCTCTGCTGCCATTCCAAGACCTGCTCTGCTCCCTAATCCATCCCCTGTGTGGGAGCTGGGGCTTCCAAGAGCAGCAACCGAATGTCACGTGGTTTTGAATCCTAGCAACCTGAGACGCTGCCTCTGTTCCCCGGTGCCTTGCAAAGACTCAGTGGATCATCACTAACAGGGCCCAGGTGTTCTCCCGAASTGGATCCTTCCCTGGGGGCATTCACTGAGCCGTGTTTCTTTTGTCTCCCTCCAAACAGGGCGAAGAAGAAAGTTATAGCTCCYACTAAGGTCAAAGTGAAGGTGAGTTCTGTGTTTTCTGGTTCTCATGGTTGCCATATGGCAAAAGTCAAGTGACTGCCATCCTAAATCCTKTGTCTAAGCCTTGTATCTGTACATCAGCTGCTGTGAAATGGCTCTGCTCAGTATTTGGCTTGAAAAACCAACTGGAAYAGCAGCTAAAATTGATGGCAGCAGCAGTTGGGAGGGAGGTGCGGGTGGCTGACAGGCACAGAGTATGTGTAKCCTGCCTTTTATCCCCAAATTGTGRAGCCTTCCTTTTCAGCAGTAAACTCTGACTCTCTTCTGACTGTGCCTTCTCCTGTGATGCTGTTCCAGGACTCTTCCTGCAAGCCAGATAAGAAGCTCTCAGTGTCTGTCCCTTCACTGCACTCGAGCAGCACCTTGGCTGTGTCCTCCGAGCCCCAGGGAGGAGCCCTGGGCATCAGTGCCCAAACCAGGGAACTCCTGTCCCTTGGGWCAGCCCAAGCTGCCAGCAGCACTGGCACTCCTGCCACCTTCAAGGATGACTCCTTGGATGAGGACTTGATTCACAACCCCACCTCCTCCCTCGAAGCGGTGTCCAAGGAACTGGCTGTGCTGAACAGCAGGGCGGGAGGGAGCCCGGACTTTACTCTTCCTGCAGCTCCAAAAGCTCCACCAGAGAAGATCCCAACTCTTGCATCCTCAGAGGAGAAGAGGACATTTCCAAAGCCCAACCCTTCCCCTACATCATCCTCTGGTTCCCTCCAGTCTCCTCTAAACTTCCTGGCTGAGCAGGCCCTGGCGTTGGGCCAGTCTTCTCAAGACAAGAAGACAGAGAACTCTAATTACAAAGAGCATTCCTGCCAAGCCTCCCCCAGCAAAATCCTTCCCGATGCCCACCAGGCTAAGCAGAAGCACCACAGCCTGGTCAGGCCAGGCCACGGGCCCCCCGGCTCGGCGCCGGTGCCGGGCTCCCAGGTGAAGGTGTTCCACCCTGGTGCTCAGCTCCAGAAAACCTTCACCTCCCCAGCCCCCTTTGTCAAACTGCAGAATCCCAAGTCCTCCACCCCTTTGCCCCAACGCTCCCTCCTCCAGCAGGTCAAGTCATCAACCAAAGCTCAGAGCTTCCATTCCTCCGCGTCCCCCAGCAGCACCCAAAACTCCAGCAGCTCCCACAAGAACCAAGGCTCATCCTCATCATCTCTCAGCTACGCCGGGAAGCACTCGAGTGGCTCCAGCTCTTCAGGACAATCTTACAAATCGCCTTTCGTCGCTGGGTCCCTCTCCAAGCACGGGGCTTCTTCCGGCAGCTCCTCCTCTGGAGCTCCTGCCAACCAGGGCAGCTCCTCTGGGASTTTGCTTCCCAGCGTCCCGGCCCCTTCCCCGGGCTCGGCCTCCAGCCGCCCGGCCTCGGGCTCCTCCGTGAAGAAAACTCCTGTTTCCCAGAAACTTACTCTGGTGGCACCTCCCGGAGGCTCCAACGGAGATTCCAGCGGGGGCACCCAGGGCGTGGCCAAGCTGCTGACCTCGTCCCTAAAGCCAGCGGTGGTCAGCAGCACCGCAGCCTCTACCTCTGTGCCGGTAAGGGGGCTGTGCTGGGAGCTCTGCCCGGGTCACACCTGCCCTAAAGGGGGCACTGCAGAAGCAGTTCCTGAAATTCTTGAATGACTGGATTTTGGCTGCTTAGGCTAGGAAGTTGTGGCCTTTGCCATGGGCTTGCACTCCAGAATTCCAGCTTTCATTTTCAGCTTAAAGTAACAACTAAGCAGAGTACTGTGGTACCTTCCACACTGCAGTTTTTGTGTCATGTTCCTGCCCTGGCTCTGCGCGTGTTGGGGACAGTAAGGCTCCCATTTGGATTAAGAGAAAGTGCAGTAAGGTAATTTTTCACAAGAGTTGAAAATCATTGCATAAACTAAAAGCATAGTGAGGAATTCGTTATTAATTAGATCTACAAACTTTGCCTTCTTTAAATTACTGTGAGTCATTTTAGTATTATTGCCACTTTTGTCATGACTGGCCCACAGAATAAATAACCTGTGGTCATAGAATCATGGAATCACTAAGATTGGAAATRCCCACTAGGATCATTGAGTCCAAGCACTGCCACAGCCACCACTAACCCCTGTCCCCAAGTGCCACATCCAYRCGGCTTTTAAATCCCTCCAGGGATGGTGACTTCCCCACTGCCCTGGGCAGCTGTGCCAGTGCMTGACCACCCTTTCAGTGAAGATATATTCCCAATGTCCAATCTAAATCTCCCCTGGCACAACTTGAGGCCATTTCCTCTCATCCTGTCCTTTGTTCCCTGGGAGCAGAGCCCGAYCCCCCCTGGCTGCCCCCTCCTGTCAGRGAGTTGTGCAGAGCCAGAAGGTCCCCCCTGAGCTTCCTTTTCTCCAGGTTGAGSTCCCCCAGCTCCCTCAGTCGCTCCTGCTGCTCCAGCCCCTTCCCCAGCTCCGTTCCCTTCCCTGGACACACTCCAGCTCCTCAATGCCTTGTCATGAGCYCTGATTCTGGGCCATAAGCTCCAAATGCCCTCCCCCACTTTGGTGCTTATCTCTGCCCACTC
Organism: Amblyornis subalaris; assembly: GCA_018881555.1. Lineage (NCBI taxonomy): Eukaryota > Metazoa > Chordata > Aves > Passeriformes > Ptilonorhynchidae > Amblyornis > Amblyornis subalaris. Next base: position 1,504,285 of record JACAXG010000057.1, on the reverse strand, counting down.
TCTGTTGCTTCCCAGTTATTCCCATAAGCTGCTGAAGTGATGTTTGGAATGGAACTYGGTGACACTGCAGAATTCAGGGTCTGAGTTTGTTGGGATAGAACATTTCAGGAAGGACTCCTGGATTGTCAATACARACTTGTGTTACTGTAATATTGTATTATTTAATGGTATAAAGGCCTTAATTTTTATCTATAGCAAAAAAGTGATAGTTCCTAATGTTGTTGTATTCATTTGGTGTTGGCTGCTCATCCCTGCCTTCCTTTGTGGCACATGGAGACACCTGGGAAATTCAATGAGTATATTTAAATGGAAACCATGTACTGCCCAGCTCCTGTACCTTGTCTGTTACTGAGCTAGGGAGCTGGGAAGCACTCCCCAGTGGTGCCTGTCTCCATGGGAGAGATCTCCAATAACATCCTTGGGTGCCGAACCTTGGTGCCTTGAGTTGTCAGCAGTGCTGTACTGCCAAAAGTRAGTAGGAAGCATCCCCCTGGAACTCACAGGCAGTGTGGAAACTTTTCCTCTGCCTAATGGAGGCACAGYTCCAGAGCAAGGGAGTAGTGGAGGCAAATCCAGCATGGCCACATTCAGAAGAGCTGGATTGCCAGCRTCCATCTGCAGATGGCCTCAAGTGTTGGCATCTCTTGGGCCCTGGATGGGAGGGTGCTTTTTCCAAGGAGGAATTCTTSAGCATTCCATGTTTTGCAGATCTTTAAGTATGAATGATGCTGTGCCTTGGTATTCCCACTCCTGACTGACCTTTTCCATTGCTTTTCAGAAAGGAACTAGTGGAGCTGTGCTGCTAACGAGTTCTTCCTCCTTAAGTGTACTGGCTCCATCCTACAAGTCCAACAATCCAAAGCTGCCAGCTGCCCTGAGCTCCACCCCGTTAGGTATTATCTCTCCTATTCATTCTTTCCCTCTTCATGTCATCTCCTTCAGTTCCGACTCCTCCCCCAAAGCAGGAGTTTCCAAGGATGCAATAGTTACGGGACCTGCTCCGGGAACTTTCCACCACGGCCTTGGGCACAGTGAGTATCCTGCTGGTCACGTGTGTGTCACTTGTGCCTGTGCTGTCCCATAAAACATCAGTGCTCTGCTGTGCTGCCCCATTGCACACCAGCCCATCTCTCTGGCTGTTGCTTCCTGCTGTAGTCCCTGCTTTTGTATCTCCAGCAGTTGCCTTTGGAGAACCTTGGGCACATCCCTAGAGCGAGCCCTGAAGTCCCAATAGCTGGAACCCGAGCTCTAAGCTAACTGCTGCAGYTCCTCTGCTCATTTCTGTCTTGGATGTGTATTTGTTCCTTTTTTCCCTCTCCTTTCTTTGTTTTTCTCTCTAGGTCTTCTGGCTGGTTTGCACTCCAGCCCCCACCATGCAGCGCCACTCCCACACTCTGCCCTGTCCACTCATTTACCACAGAGTTTGCCAGGTAACTTGTGTTTGTCTCCTGCCTCGTGAGTCACCCTCTATCTCAGCAGATCCTTCCTTCAGGGCTGCAGCCAAAGGGGTTGTCCATGTTTTCCAGCTGTGTGGTTGTCACTAAAGCCTCCCCGAGGTACAGGGCGAGGGGCTGGCAGCAACCTGGTCTAGAGGAAGGTGTCCCTGCCCATGGTGGGGGTTGGAATGAGGTGGCTTTAAGGTCCCTTCCAACCCAAACCATTCCATGAYTAGGAAGAAATCTTTGCCTGTGAGGGTGGAGAGGCCCTGGCACAGGTTGCCCAGAGAAGCTGTGGCTGCCCCATCCCTGGAAGTGTCCAAGGCCAGGTTGGACRGGGCTTGGAGCAACCTGGGATAGTGGAAGGTGTCCCTGCCCATGGCAGGGGGTGGAGTGAGATGGGCTTTGAGGTCCCTTYGAMTCAAACCATTCCATGATTCTGTGATTTCTGGAATGTTGCGTCCTCAGTGCTTTTAGCAAGTGTTGGTTCCTAGAGATACTCAGAATTATCCTGCCAGGATGAAAGCTGTGCCTGTTTGTGCACAGCCTGCCAGGACTGCCCTGGAATGAATATTCCAGCTCTGTGGAGTTTTGTTCCTGGTGACCTACATAAAATGTGTCAGACCAGACTGTCTTGTGTCTGTGCTCTGAGTTAATTACCAGCATCTCCTTCACAACAAGTTTGTAGTGTAAATGCAGATTGCACCACTTGCTGCTCACAACATGAGGATTTGGCAGTTGAGCCTGTTCCTGCCCCAGTTTGTGCCTGCACAAGTGATGCATAAAACAAGAGTTTTCCAAAGAGGGAGAGAAGTAAGGAAAATGGAAATTCAGCGCCAGCAGATGGGGCTTACCTGCTTCAGGGAGCTGCTCATCCCACTGCTAACTCCTATTTCTGCTTTCTCAGGGGTGTTCTTTAGCACTTCAGTGCTGTTCAGTGCCACTGTCTTAGTACCTGCTCCTGTGGGATGGTCTTCCTGGAYGATATGAGTCTGATTTAGGAGTGCTAGCCTGATCCTSTGGCTCTGAGGCTGCRTGGATATAACCATGTGGCCTCCTGGAGCAGTCATGGAATAAATTGCCCTTGACTGCTGAGCACAGTGCTTGTTGGCTGAAGAAAGAGGAGTGTGTTGTGCACTTGTGAAAATGCAAAGAATTGGTTGTCTTTGCTTCTCTTGCTGAGGTTTGAGGTGGGTTGTGCCACTCCAGTGTGGTAGAGCTGAAGAAGGTTCTAGCAGTGATCACTGGTGTGACAGACCCTTCCTTTCTGTTTGTAAATCACATTCACTGGAGAGTGAGAGCAGTGATTTCAGTTGGAACATGGATTGTRGAATGGATTCCATGTCACTGAGGAGGAGCTCTTCGCCCATTAGTTGAGGGAATTTGGAGTGGGTACTTCACTGTTGTTTATAGGGCTTGTAACAGAAKCATTTCTGGATGGACTCTTCAGCAGGATGTAGTGCCAGAAGACAAAAGATYGCTGGGAATAAGTTAAGGAAAACTGACCACAGATACAGCTTCAGCAAGGACTTGCTTTTTCACTTTAAGCCTGGAGATTGAGCCTAGTGCTGCCATCTCTTGGAACATTCCCCATTTTGGTGTTTTGTAGAAGAACACAGTAGATATTTAAGTGACCCCCATAACCTTAAAATGAATTCCTGTTTTGTGGCACAAGCTGCGTCTGGCTGTGTGAACATCTGGCCAGAGCTGCACTGCTGTGTCTGAATGCTGTGAGGTGTGTGGGAGGTTGCTGCAAGTGCAGGGGAATGTTGATGCCTTAAATAAAAGTGCTGTAATGTCAGCGTTCATCCAAAAGCCTCTGAGCAAGGAGCATCCAGTGCTTGCCTGTGTGTGGTGGGTGCTGCTGGAGGTGCCGTGTGCTGGGGCTGGGAATGTGGTGCCGGTTCTGTGGCAGTGGGATGTGCTGGGCTGAGCTCTTGCATGGAATGAGCTGTTCTTGGCCTGGAGGGAAAGCTGCCGCTGCACTGCTCGGTGCCACTGCTGCTTAGCTGCACATCTCAGTACTCCCATTTGTCCATCAAAGTCTAAAGTACTTTTAATTGCTCCTGGAAAACTTCTGCTTCCTTAAACTTACTTCCTTTTTCTCTCTTCAGTTCATTTTCTCTTTTCCTCCACATCCTTTCCTTTCTGTTCTGTGGTTAGGTTCCTGTGGTTCCTGTTGCTGTCAGTGGGCACCTAAAGCCTTAATTTAAAAAGCATCTAATTAAATAATTAAAAAATCATTAATAAAGCACCTAAAGCCCTACCTGAAAGGAGGTTGTAGCAAGGTGAGGGTCAGCCTCTTCTCCCACACAACTAGTGACAGGACAAGAGGAAATGGCCTCAAGCTGTGCCAGAGAAGGTTCAGGTTGGACATCGGGAGGAATTCCTTCATGGAAAGGGTGGTCAGGCACTGGAAGGGGCTGCCCAGGGAGGTGGTGGAGTCCCCATCCCTGGAGGTGTCCAGGGAAGGACTGGACATGGCACTCAGTGCTCTGGGCTGGTGACAAGGTGGGGATCAGTCACARGTTGGACTTGATGGTCTTGGAGCTCTTTTCCAACTGTGATTGCAATAGCAAAAATGTACAACAGGTTATTTCCAACCACCTGTAGGTGCAAGGCAGCCATACCATGTATTTCTGGTTTGCTGGATGGGGAGATGTGGCAGGGTGGATGTAGAGAAGGGCCCAGGCTGAGGACTCTGCTGGCAGTTGGAATCTGTGCCGTGGGAGCCCCCAGGGGACCCTCAGTGCTTCCCTCCTCCCTTACTCAGAGGCTGGGCTGCTCCCAGTGGTGAGATATCCCCAAGCACGTCCTCTTCCCCCCATTCYCTGGTGCTGGAAGGGAAAAAGAGGTCTTTCCCTCTCTTCAGAGAGGCCTGGCTGTCCCAGCTGCCCTCAGCTCCGTGGGCTGGTGCCAAACCCCCTTCCCAGCCGGTTTTGTTTTCTTTCAGATGCGTCTCAGCTCCACGGCAAAGGGTCCAATGCACAGCAGCGCAAGTTGTGACGCCTGCAGGGAGGGGAGCTCCAGCACCCGTAGGATAAAACCCAGAGGAACAGGTCATGGACTTTGGATACCAGCTGTGTCTTTTGATTTCATTTTTTTGTCTTCTATTTCCTTTTTTTTACGATAACTGGAGAGACTGAACTGCAACGAGGAGCTCATTGGGGCRTCTGCTCAGCAGCTTTCAGAGCTGAGCCCCTCACAAAGGGCCACCTTGAGCCATGCCCTGATGAGAGAAGCCTTTTGTAGCACTGTTTTATTGCTGCTGCCCTTCCTGCATTCCCTGGCACTGGCAGGAGCTGGAACTCCCAGGAGACTCGGGTGGTCCTGCAGTGGATTCCCACCCACCTGTGTCTGTAGCTGCCAAGTACCTCCAAGGCCAGTGACCTCCCTGATATCCCCGTGGAGGGTGTGAAAGGTGCTTCTTTCTTCTGCTTTGGATTTACTTGGATAATTCTAGCACTGCCAGTGCTTTCTTGAAGACATTTGAGTAACTTTCCAATTGTACTATAAAACTGTGCTACACTTAATTGGAGGAGTTAACATTTCTGTGTGGTGAATCTGAGGAACCACCTGATGTTCCCCTCTGGAGGAGAAGGAAGACTCTTTAGAGAGACATTTTTAGATGCAGTCATGGACTTTTAGAATTCTACTTCTTTTAAGTTTTTGGATTTTTTTCCCTCCAAAGGGATGCTTTTTTCCTGCTCAGTTTTATCCTCATTGCCATCGAATGCATTGGATTGAATGGGACACGTCTTGGCATGTCACATGGATCGGAAGACATAATTCCAGTGCCTTTTATGGTGGAGCAAGAATGGACTAGTGACACACATTTCAGCCCTATTTTGTGTGCTCCTCAACCCTTTTTTAATCATTCTGTATTTAAAATGTATTCTGGTTTATTTAATAGAGCTTTTTATGGTTGCACATCAGAAAAAAAAAAAAAAAGCTGCACTGTCTGGACTTCAGTGGTGTCCTGGTGACTGAGCACAGTCCCAAATCCAGCAGGAGCACCAGTTCTCATCCCAGTATGTGCAGGCGGGTTCCAGGCCCTCCCCTAAAGCCATGCTTTCCTAGGGTCGTGAGTTAGGATCAATTTGGTGGGCAGAGGGAACGAGTGAGATGAACCAAGGTCACTACCAGTCAGATGAACTCCAGAGAAAAATACTGCTCTCCTCAGTGATACCTGCACCAGGATCATGTGCTCGGCACAGCTGCAGGAACAGGGACCAGCTCCGGTTGGGGGGTGTCTTTTCTTGTTCACTTTTTAACTTTCAGACCTAAATACTCCCCCTGAGCACCCCCTTTCAGGCTAAGGGCAGGCTGAGGCTCCACCTGACCTTTCTGAGGTTTGATTTCCTGCTCTCCCCAGTCTGTTTTCTCTCAGGCCCCCACAGCCATGTCCCTAGTAGTGCAGCGGTAGTGCTGAGCCATGTGGAATTTGCTGCTATTCCAAGGAAAAGCTTGCAGCCTCCTCCTTGAGCTTTGGGGAAGGCTGCTGACCCCAGGATACCAGCAAATGCCTCCTTTAGTTTCCCCTGGTCTTTGTTAAGATCCAAATAAGACTGTTTTCAATTTGAGCTGATGCGTAACTTCCCAAGATCAGTGAGTCGTTTGCCTTTCGAAATAATGGATACAGCTCAGATTTCCAGCCTGTTTACAGAAAATACCTAGGTTGTAGCAAAAGAGCCAAAGACAGAACTCGTGTTGGTGAAAGGAAGCACAGCAGCTCTTGGTGGACTCTGAGCAGTGGATGTCGCGTGGTTCCYGTGGAAGGCCTCATCCTGAGGGGTGCTTGGCACCTTCACCTTCCCYTGGAGCTGGAAGCTTGGGACACGTGGCAGGACAGGGGCTCTCAGCGAGTGACTCGAGGTACTGGTTCTCCTCCCTCTCTTTGCTTTCACTTGAATGCTCCTGCTGGGAAGCCCCCGTGAGCGCGGCCGGAGCAGAACGCCCTCCTTCTAGGAATTTAGCGAAGCCTCTTGCCTCAGGGAAATGTTTATTTGGTGGGAATTCTGTGGGATATTTTTTCTTTACGTGCTATAATGAATGAGTGAGTGGTGTGGAGCAGAGTGGCAGCAAGGCAGGCCCACGCAGAGCCCCGGCAGCTGATGGGGAGCCAGGCTGGCACCTCTGCCTTGGCGAGGCAACTTGCAGCGCTTCCGTGATGGAATGGGGAGGGAAGGCTCCCATGGCACTTACTTGGGAATGGCAGTTCCTTTTGGGTGTAAGAGCTGCGGTTTCCTATTCTATTTTTTTTTTTGTGTGTGTTGGGACTGTCTTGCTGAAGATGGTGGGGGTGGTATGAAAACTGTTAATCTTGTACAGAACAACTGAATAAATTGTTTCAAACTTTCCAAAATGCTTCTTTTTTTTCCATCTCCTTACCTCTAGTTCCCTGACTTTGTTTTCAAGAATTTGTGTTGCAGCTTGGATGCTCATCTGTTTCTTGAGTGAGTAATGAATTATTGACTGTTTTAAAGTCTCCTATGTGGTGAGTGAATCACAGCTCTGTTGCAGCTGTTGTAGGGGTAGGATTTTTTCTTCTCATTCCCTGTGCTCCTGCTGSTGCTTGAAGTTGGCCTCTGCTGGAAAGCATGTGTGGGGGTCAGACCCTGGAGCAACAGTGTCATTCACAAAGGTAAAGGAGTGGTGTTAATCCCCAGAGCCAGAAGGGATAAGCAGGGAATGCTTGTGGCTGCTTTTGTGGATATCAGAGTTTACTGGGGTCGGGTATTAGCTGAAGTTTGGGAAAAGAGAAGCAAATGGGCTCTAGATGTGGAAGGCCCTGGTACCATCCCCGTGTAATCTGCTGTTTTCCTGCAGCTTCAGTCCCATTCTTTAGTGCACTTCACTCCCATCTAGTGCTGCTAATTAGTCCCAGCTCCAATGCTGCTCCAGCAATTTCCCCCTTGGAAAAGAGCCAACAGCTAAAATGAATAACCTTAGTGCTTTAATTCTGACTTCAAAATGACAACTTCTTGTGCAGCCAAAGATCAAGAGGCTGCTGTAATTAAAAAAGACCAACCACCTTCTGATTGGAACCACTGCGTTTTTATTTTGTACTATAAATAGAATTCCCCTCTATTCCCCATTCCCTTACACAAGTAAATGAATCATGTAGCTGCATGTAACTCCATCCAGGAAAACACCAGCACAAACAGCTTTTAACCACGAGGGAAGGAGCTGTGTGTGGGAGGCCCTCTGCGTTGGGTTCCCTTGCATGCTGCGCACAACCCCTTGCGTCCGGTGGTCCTGCCATCTCTTCATGTCCCTCTCCTTGACCTCTGTGGTGTGGGAATGCTCCTCCTGGGYTGACAGCCATCAAAGCACATCTTCACTCTTCCTCAGCAGCACAGGCACGGAGGTGAACGAAGGGTGGTGGTGGGTATTGGTGTGGTGATTCTGGACTGACGTGTGCAGCACACCTTGGTTTCCACAGAGCTGGTCTTCTCAAGAGGACGAGCCCATCACTGAATCAGTGGTCCACAGTGGGACTGTCTGGCTTATCAACATGCAGCTGATGTACCCAGCTCCTGCTGGTCACCTCGGAGTCACCTGGACCTTCAGTCTCTCTCCTGACATGGCTGTGTGAGTAGGAGCTGAGGAAACTGCAGGTTCCACCGAGTCTTTGGACTTGAGGCACCTCACTGTCCTAAGGCTTTCTCTTGTTTCCTGGCAGGCAGGGAGGAAGAGGGGGAGAAGGTTTGGCTGTAGTTCTGGCAGATGTTTTCCACTACTGGTGGTGCTTTTCTGCGGTGTGTGACAGCAAGCGGTGTGGCTTCGTAGCATGGCCGGGGCAGAGGCTGTAGCGGTTGGGAGGACGCGAAGGAGGGCGAGGCTTTGCAGTGATCTGGTTGTCTACAAGGTGCTGCAGCTCTGACTTGCTGCTCCTTAAGTGAAGTTTCTAAAGTGGAGGGAGCGCTGTGTAATTCGTTCCGGACACCAAGACTGCCAGCTCCTGGATGGACATCTCCTTGTTGAGGTAACTGTCGTACTGGGCCATGGTGAGCCTCCCGCTCTTGAGGGCGTCCTCGATGGAGAACTCCCTGCCAGACTTCCTGTCCAGGATCACAGACGATTCCCCGTTGGGACCCTTTATGGAGATCTCCTCCCAGTCACATTCCTGGCTCTTCAGTTTGACAAACAGGCTCCATTCAATGAGGCCAAACACGTGAGCTTCCTCTGGAGACATCTCTTTTCCTGTGTCGGGGTCAATGACCACGATGGAGCGCCTCAGGTGGTTCTCTCTTTGCTCCCTCTTGATAGCCACTGTCTTGAGGCGGTTCTGGAGTTGCTCAATCTCTGTGTCTTTTTCTCTGGACAATTGCTTCAGATCCTCTAGCTCTCTTTCCAAAGCTTGGAACCTGGAGTCCAGGTTTATTCCACTGTCCACGTGGGTCATGTTTCTTAAATCTTGAGCTTCTGTTGCGGTGAGTTCAATCTCTGACTGCAGTCTCCTCGTCTCCATCAGCAGGTTCTGTTTCTCGAGGTGTAGTTTGTGGTTTTCCTCCCTTAACAAGTCTAGCTCCTTTGATGACTTGGAGTTGTTGAATTCCACCTCGGACAGCCTGGTTTCCAGGCGGTTGATATCTGCGTCCAGCTCCCTCTTCCGTCTACTTTCTTCCTCCAGGTTGCTCTTCAGCTTTTGAATCTCGTACTCCGTGTCTCCTTTGTCCACTTGGACACTCTCTGAAAAGACCACTTTCTCCTTGACCTCCATCTTCTCCAAAGAAAGGAGCTTCTTTCTCAGGGCTTCTAGTTCGGTTTGCAGGACTTGTCTGCGGTGCTTCTCTTCTTCTAACTCCAGCTTGAGGAGGGAGTGCTCCTTCTCCTGCTGGGGATCTTGCTGAAGGATCACTTTCTGTTTCACAGTCACTCGCTCTGTCGTTTCTCTTTCCTGTTCTTCCAGCTCGTTCAGCCGGATCCTGAGCCTCTGCACCTCCAGCTCGGCCTCCCTGCGGGCCTGTCTCTCCTTCTCCAGCTCCTCCAGCTGCCGCTCCAGCTCGGACCTTCTCCTCTGCAGCTTGCGCAGCTCCTCGCGGAGGCCATCGATCTGCTTCAGCTCGCTCTCGATGCTCTGGGAGAAGGAGTTGACTTCGGCTTTCAAGGCAGGATCCTGCTCATACTTCACTACTTCCTGCTGGACCACTTTCTCCTTCACCTGGGAAAGTTCTTCCTCCTTCTGTCTTACTTTTTCTTCTTGGAGAAGTCTCTCCCTCTCCAGGTCAATGTGCTTCATCTGTTCATCTGCCAGTTGCACCCGCAGTGACTCTACCTCCTCTCGAGTCTTGGGGTCTTCCCGGAACTGCAGGATTTCTTGAACAACTTCCTTCATCTGCACTTGAGGTTTGGTATCTTTCAAAGCTTGTATCTCTTGTTTCAGCTGGTAGATCTCCAGGTCAGCTCTTTCGATGGCTCCGGTCCTCTCTATGATTTCCTCCCGGAGTCGCTGTAGCTCCTTTTCGGTTTCTGGATCGTTCTTGTACTTAATGACCTCCTTAATGACTTCTTTGACTTCCACCAGGGGCCCTCTGTTCTTGAGAGCAGCCAGCTCATTCTGGCAGCTCTTCAGCTGTTCATCACCACCGCGGTACCTCCTCTCCTGCTCCACCAGCTCCAAGCGAAGGTTGGCAACTTCATTCTCAGCCTTGGGGTCCGGGCGCACAATCTCACGCACCTTCTCCTGAACCACCACCTTGGAGTTCTCTTCCTCCAGCAGCTGGATCTTCCTGAGCAGCTCGGCCTTCTCCCGCTCGTTGGAGCGGCCCTTGGACTTCTCATCTTCGTACTGGCGCCGCAGCTCGTTCACCTCTCTCTCGATGACCAAGTCTTTCTCCACCTTCAGCACCTCCTTGACAGTGATCTTGCCCTCGGCGATGGCCCGTTCCTTCTCCAGACGCTTGAGCTTGTCCTGGAGGAAGCTGAGCTCCTCCTCGTGCTTCTGCCGAAGGGCGCTCTCCCTCTGCTTGGTCTCCTGCAGCAGCCGGAATTCCATCTCCAGCTGGGGGTCGTTCTGCAGCTTCAGCACCTCCTTCTCCGTTACCTTCTCCTGCTCTTTGTTCTTCTCGCTGGACAGCACAGCAATTTGTTGGCGTAAGAGGATGACCTCGCTCTCCCTGGTCCCTTCCTGCCTCCTGAGCTCTTCCAATTCCTCTTTGAGCTTCAGGATCTCATCAGCTTGAGCCTTGTCTTGTTCAATCCTCAGCACCTCTTTCACTATGTACTCCTGCCCTCCTTCCCTCTTCTCGTGCTCCAGGACACGCAGCCGGGTTTTCAGAGCCTCCAGCTCTTCCTGGAGCACCTGGTTCTTGCGCTGCTCCTCTGCCAGGTTTTGCTGCAGTCTGTGGAAGCTCTCCTCCAGCTGAGGGTCAGGCACCTTCTTCACCAGTTCTTTCTTCACCACAGTTTCTTGGGGCTTCTGGTTTTGCAGCTGGACGATGTTGCTCTGAATGGCTTTGATCTCCGCTTCGAGCTGTTGCCGACGCTGAGTCTCATCCTCGAGCTCTTTCTTCAACTTCCACACCTCTTCCACGGGCCTTACAGACTTTTTGGTCTGGGCAAAGTCTTGCGTCACCTGAATCTCTGGCTGCTGTTGTTGGAAAAAGAAYGTCTAGTCAAAAAAACCCCAGTTAATCATACTTTTGGTGCTTATCATCACAGAATCACAGAATCATTGAGGTTGGAAAAGAMCTCCAAGATCRTCGAGTCCAACCTGTGACCAATCACCACCTTGACAAATAAGCCAGAGCACCGTCACATCCAGTCCTTCCTTGGACACCTCCAGGGATAGGGACTCCACCAATGCCCTGGGCAGCCCCTTCCAAGGCCTGACCACCCTTTCCATGAAGGAATTCTTCCTGATGTCCAACCTGAACCTCCCCTGGCACAACTTGTCCTGTCCTTTGTTCCCTGGGAGCAGAGCCCGATCCCCCTGGCTGCCCCCTCCTGTCAGGGAGTTGTGCAGACCCAGAAGGTCCCCCCTGAGCCTCCTTTTCTCCAGGCTGAGCCCACCGAGCTCCCTCAGCCATTCCTGGTGCTCCAGCCCCTTCCCCACCTCCGTTCTCYTCCCTGGACACACCCCAGCCCCTCAAYGTCTGTCTTGTTGCGAGGGGCCAGAACTGACCCCAGGAYTGGGGTCACAGAGGGACAGTCACTGCCCTGGTCCTGCTGGCCACACTAATCCTGACACAGGCCGGGATATCAGTGCCTCTGACAAAACAACAGGAGGGAGTTGAGCTATGGCAAACTCTGAGMAGGGGGTATTTGCAAACAGAGTTCTCTTGAGGGTTCCGAGCCCGAGAAATCCTTTCTGCAATGTTGCAGATTGTGTTGGTGTGAGATCAAAGTTTTTAGCCACAAGGGACACTCAATTCTGGCATGGAATGGCAAAAAGAGGGTTAAAAATTATGTGGAGCTCCCTAAGAGGAGGGGGAAATAGGACTGGGAAGCACAGAGGGGTGGTCTGTCTGATTTAACTCTGATTAATGATTTAGGGTGACAAAAGCTAGACTTGTTCCCAGTCCAAGCTGTCACAGCAGAGCCCACGTGTGTGTTCTTCACACATTTCCACGTGTCCAACACGTCTGTGCCTTCAGCCTCAGGTGCTCCTGTGATCACTCACCTGCCGCAGGAGGCTCTGAGCAAACTCCAGGTTCTGCAGCCTCTGCTTGTTCACAGCGTTCACCTCGGTGTATTTGGCTGCCAGAACAGCTTCCTACAGAACAAAAAYGTGTTGGGAAGGGGTTGAGAAGACCAGAAACAACACAAGAGGTTAACCCTGAGTGCTCCTCTAAAAACCTACAGCAGTGAACTGCCAAGTCTTGGGGGAGGAAGAGGGATTCTCATGCACAGACGCACTCATGGTCGTACTGTGAGTTTCCTACTCAAGACAAGCAAAAAAAGGGGCAGGAAGAACCAGCTGAGGAAGCTGAGGAAGAACCAGGTGTACACTTTTGCCTGCCTCCATWGGCAGAATGAGTTTGAGGCAGGTAGCAAACAGATCCTGCATAAATAAATAGCTTGTGGCCTCATCTCACTTTAATTTTTTCTGTCTTTGGGGGTGAAATCTCTCTGAAAAYCTGGAGAAGAGACAAACTTCCAAATTTTTTACTTTTCTCCTCCTCCCTGCTAAATCCAGCATTTTCCCTCTCTCATTCTGGCCAGCAYAGTCCAAAAAATTGATGGGCTGAGAATGATGAAAAATCCCTTCCTYCTGATTCTCTGCCCTTCCCTGTGGTCCCCTGTGGGAACACGGTCCTGACAGTGAATGCAGGTGTTGGCAACCCCCCAGCGACCCCATAAGCTGCCATCTGCTTTAGCTCTCCTCTTGCTTACCTCCTCCTTCACCTTGGCAGCTGGGGACTGCAGCCTGGGCTTCTTGCTCATGTACCCATTCCGGCCGTTCTCCAGGTCCAGGATGGACCGCAGCTTCTCGGCCTCCAGCTCGTAGTCCTGTGGAGGACATTCCCAGGAGAAACRTGGAATTACTGGGTCCCCTTTGTGCACAGGCTCCTCCTAAGCTGCCCTGGCTTTAACAACTTCATCCCTTGACCCGTTTTTTGGGGAGGCCACAAAACCCCACCCTCTGCTCTGGAGCCAGGCTGGGAGAGCTGGGAGGGCTCAGCCTGGAGAAAAGAAGGCTCTGGGGAGACCTTAGAGAACCTTCCAGTGCCTAAAGGGGCTCCAGGAGAGCTGGAGAGGGACTTGGGACAAGGGGTGGAGTGACAAGAAAAGGGGGAATGGCTTCCCACTGCCAGAAGGAAGAAATTCTTCCCTGTGCGGGTGGCGAGGCCCTGGCACAGGCTGCCCAGAGAAGCTGTGGCTGCTCCATCCCTKGAAGTGTCCAAGGCCAGGTTGGACAGGCTTGGAGCAACCTGGGATAGTGGAAGGTGTCCCTGCCCAYGGCAGGGGGTGGAATGAGATGGTCTATAAGGTCCCTTCCAACCCAAATACTCTGTCTCTCTGCTCTCTCACAGGCAGAATTTCAGTCCTTACCTTCACTGCCTGCTGGTACTGCTGAGCCGTGGCAGAGACCTTCTGCACCTCCTGTTCCTTGCTTGCAATGTCACTGAGCAGTGCCTGGGTGCACAGAGATACAGGTCAGAGGGAACACAACATCCAAATGCATCCTTCAGCCTTTTGGGGGCTACAATGCAAATCACAGCCCCGAGAATTACAACCTCCTCGAGCCACCCTGCTGTGTGTAAACAAGGCACAGGGGGACAGTGGGACCCTAGAGCACAAGAATAAAYATAAGAAGTATTTATATTTTTCTATTTTATGTTCAGGAGCTATCTAAGTTCTGTTTCTTTTAGCTCTGTTCCTTCTCCTCCCCCTGTGGAGCCCRGGGTGCTCTGGGAATTACCGCTTGGCTCTTCAGCTTCATCTCCACTTGCTGGATGTTGTCAGTCTCCTGGGGCTCGTAGTTGGGGATGTTGCACAGGAACTGGTTCACCTTGTCGTAGTTGGYGCGGTAGTTGGAGTAGGCACTTTTGGCTTTCTGCAGGGTCTGCGTTCTGTGGGGGAAATCAGCTCAGCTTCAGTCCTGTCACATCTCCCGCAAACACCTCTTAACCCATCCCCGCTTCCCCTGCTCCCCAAAGACGTGGATTTGAGCCAGAGTTGTTCTCTTGACAAAGTCCCGGCCTCTGCTGCAAGAGAATTAATCCTAAAGTTTGCCCAGATCTACCCAGCCAGTGCCTGCCAGCAACCTCTCCCTCTTCCTCCTTACACCTCCCTTTCAAGCCCTTCTGCAGCTCCTCCTTCCCAGGATGGTGTTGTGCCCCTTCCAATTTCAGCGCGGTTCCAACTCCACGGCAGATACCCCATCTCTCCCGGCAGCCCTGCCCTGGAGCCTCACCTGTGGTCGATCTGCTTGCTGAGGTTGTTGAAGCGCTGGTTGAGCTTGTAGAGCTCGGCCTCCTGGCGCTCGATGTCGGGGCAGTGCTCCTGGAACTTGCTGGCCAGGGCGTTGGAGCACGTCTTGGTCCTCTGCAGGTTCTGCTCGGCTTCACTCAGCAGGAACTTCTTGGACTGGAGCTCGGTGCCCATGGCCTGCGAAAAAAGCAGGAGAGAGGGATTCTCTGGGGTTGCAACGCCGACCCCAGCAACTGCACTGGAGCTGCAGGGGATGATGAGGCAGGCCTGAGCTGCAGCAGGGCCACCAGTGGCAGAGAAAACCAAATTTGAGGCTTGCATGGTACCAGAACCACCTGGTAAACCTGACAGGGAGAAAAGTGACCTCTTACTCCTTCCTTGACCTGCTGACCTTTAAAAGCAACCTTACTATGTGCAAAATAGCTGCTGCTCCTCATGCAAGGCTGAAACCCTGCTCTTGCCAGTGCAGCAGCTCTGGAAGGAGCTGTGAAAGCTCTTCCATGCTAATCTGAATTTAAGACTCCATGGAAAAGCTGAAGGAGCACAGAAAATTCTGGCTTAGCCAGTTCTTGGCCTTTCTACAGCAGAAGGATTGCCAGTTTGGGTCAGTAGCTTCTCCTAGCAATGACTGTTCCCAAAGCCTTGCCAAGCCCATCTCTGTCCAGTATCAGGCCACTGAGTTGCTTTTCTCAGACCACTTTATCCTTCACATCTCAAAGAATCACAGAAGGTTTTAGGTTGGAAGGGACCTTAAAGCTCATCCAGTTCCAACCCCCCGGGCAGGGACACCTTCCACTATCCCAGGTTGCTCCAAGCCCCATCCAACCTGGCCTTGGCCACTTCCAGGGATGGGGCAGCCACAGCTGCTCTGGGCAACCTGTGCTAGGGCCTCCCCACCCTCACAGGGAAGAATTTATTCCTAATATCTAATCTAAATCTTTTCTCTTTTAGTTTAAAACCATTCCCCTTGTCCTATCACTATCACCTGTGTAAAAAGTCACTCTCCCTCTTTTTTATAAACCCTATTGAGGTACTGGAAGGGGATCTAAGGCCTCCCCGGAGCCTTCTCTTCTCCCGGCTGAACACTCCCAGCTCTCCCAGCCTGGCTCCAGGGCAGAAAGGCTCCCTTGGAGCATCTTCTCTGGACCTGCTCCAACAGATCCATGTCTTTCCTATGCTGAGGACTCCAGACCTGGACACAGCACTGTGGGTGGGGTCTCACGAGGGCAGAGTAGAGAGGGAATTAGTCTGCATTAGTCCATTTGTCAAATCGCAAGGCTTCAAGTGGCATTTGATTTGATTTGATTTGCTTTGATTCGCTTTGATCTGAATCGGGGATGGGGTAGGTGGGGATCACTGCAGTCAAGGTGAGCTCTCAGCCCCAGCTGGGGGAGGCCATCCTTTCACCAACAGATTCACACTTGTGAGTTAAGCAGGAACTAGCACAGCTTTTGGAAAGTGGTTCTGTGTGTGGAGCACGTGAACAGGGCAGGAAACCCACCAGCAGCTCTTCCTTCTTCCTGTCCACCACCCTCAGGTCCTCCGGCACCGTGTCGTCCGTCACCAGCTTGTTCTCATAGGTGGACAGGAGGTCTCGGCCTTGCTGGAGGCTCCTCTCGAGGTTTGTGGCCACCTCAACTCTGTACCGGACACAGAGGAAGGTGTTTAATCACAGCTGCCCGTGCCTCCTGCGGGACCCTGCGCGAGGCCGGGCTCCGGCCGGGGTCTGGGCGCGACTCACTTCTCCTGGGCGGCGCTGAGCAGCTGCACCACGCGCTCGTACTTCTTGTGGGTGTTGTCCACCTTGTTCCTCACCAGGGTCGCGCTGCCCGTGTTGGGCACGGACTCGATGAAGGCCTCGCACTCCTGGATCTTCCTCGTTTTCTCGGGCTCGATCCGTCGGACCTCGTTGGTGATGTTCTGCAGGAGGAACAAAGCCTTTAGAGCAGCTGAACAGGGGCCTGGGGCTGCAAAGGAGCCGCCCTTGGCTGCCCAGGGTGAGCAGGGGGGTCAGGGCTGAGGGTTTGTGTTAGGAGGAAGGTGCCTTTCAGCCCTGCAGGGCTCAGCATATTTTTAGCTGACTTTCTGTTGATTTGTCTCTCCTGGGGCAGGCTTTAGCAAGGAAACTCCGGCTGGGGAGTGGTTCCCAGCAGCTCTAGCTCTGTCAGGGACAGGCTGGGTTCATCTGGACTGTTGGGCTCTGCTGGATGAATCCATGCCTGGACATCAGAGTGCTGCAGGCAGTTGGAGCAATTTGCTTTCACTTGTGGTGGCACCTGGATTTTGACACAGCCCTGGGCAAGCGGTGTAACCGGGACCTGAACTTCCTCCTAACCCAAGGGAGGTTTGTGGCACAGAGCCTGGCTTAATTAGGGGTCTGAAGGAGAGGAAAGGAGCTGGATGTTACCAGCACTGGAGCCTGAAGGAGCAGGTCCACAAGGAGAAACTGCCCTGGACCAGAAATATTTTCCTGTTCCTCTCTGAGCTGGCGATGGTGGCRGCAAAGTCCCTGCCGTGCTCAGATYGTGGGCAGGATCAAAGCCTGAGGGCTCCCCTCTTTTCCTCACAGCCACCACCTGCAGCCACCACCTTTTTCCCATTCAACTGAGCTGGGCCAGGAGCAGGCAAAGGTTTTGGGCTTCTGAGGCTGGAGGAAGCAGCCAGCTGCGAGCATCACTCCATCCCCCATGCTCCTGGGCTCAGGAAGAACTTTCAGCACCCAGAACACCAAGGACCACCCTGGAGAGCCTCTGGGAGCACAGTCCCTGTATGGCACCACCCCTCAGCTCCACAGCCCCCACCTTGAGGTCCTTGGAGCGCTCGGTGCTGTCCTGCACTGCCCGGCTCTGCTCCAGCGGCGGCCGCAGGTTTGCTGTTATCGCCTTCTCCTGCTTGTCCAGGTCACTGTTGACCTTCTCCAGCCCTGCCAGGAGCTGGCGGCCCCGAACCGAGGCAGCATCTGGAAAACGAGGGGAGATGAGGTTAAAGCCGGTTGGAAGCTGGGTCTGGGCTCAGCCCCACTGGTGAGCGCCAAACCCGCATCCCGCTGCACTCCCTGAGCCCGGCCTGCTGCGACCACGGCCTGGCCGCTCTGCCCTGCACCCATCCAGCACCCTTAGGATGTGGGAACACCCCCATAAGATGTTCCACCACCTAAATTCAAGCCTTTCTGTGCTGGGAAGGAGCAAGCTCTGGGCTGCCCTCCCGACCCACACCTCCGATGCTGTCTGCCTTCAGCCCCTCGTAGCGCTGCTGGAGGATGTTCTTGCAGTTGTTGGTCTTCTCCTTCACGRTCACGTAGTGCTTGGCAATTCTGCAAAACGGGACAGCGGGAGGTCAGCCAGACCCTCGGCCCCTCCCTCACCCCGTCACCCACCCCGTGCTGCTCCGGGAACGAGGTGCAGCTCTGGAGGGGTTGTGGGAACTGGTCCTTCGAGGCAGCCATGAAGCAGGTGGGGAAGARGCACCTTAACCCCGTGTTGGCAAAGGGAATGGAGTGTCTTCGTCAGTGGGGCAGAGGCAGCACAGGCAGGAATCTGCCCGCTGAGGGAGGGGTGGGCGGCTCCCCCTGCCAACACGGCCCCCCCTCGCCCTGGATGGCTCTGAGCTGGCCCTGCTCTGCCAGGTGGGATCTCGTGGGCAAGTAGGAAGGGGCAGGAATCCCTCCCGGAGGAAGCCTGAGGCTTCCAGAAGGCAGGGCTTCTCTGTGGGAATTAGGGCAGGAGCCCTTGGGGTGCCAGACAGGGGTGCAGCGCCGGAGGCAGGGCCTGGGGCAGTGGGATGGTCCTGCGCAATGCCAGGGGGCACGTACTGGTCTGCCAGGGCTATTGCTTCTGGGTCGGGCGGGGGGATCATGAAGCAGACCCCGGGGGCGCTGAGCGTGTCTCCCGCGCTGTCGGCCACTTCCCAAACGTCTCCGCCGTTCCTCCGCAGGGTGTAGTGGGCTCCGCGGCTGATCTGGCCCTGGGGGGCAGGAACCGGTCACAGCGGCAGCTCAGGAATCCCCGCCCGCTGCGCCCCAGCGCTGCGGGGAGGCAGCACCGGCGCAGCCCCGATCCCTTCTCCCGGCTTCTCCGAGCGGCTGCCGCTTGCCAGAAACTCATGTGCCTGCTCCTCCCTGCCCGGAGCCTCCGGGCACGGGGCCATGCCTCTTGCGACAGCCGCGGCCAGCAAATTCCCACTCGGGCAGAGATGAGGAGGCGTTTCCAAGGCTGTGCTCTGGCTTTCCTTTTCGGAGGAGCCGGCAGCTGAGTCAGCTGGAGCTGCTGGCTCCCGTCCCACCCCTGCCGCTCCCGTGGGGGCTGCCGCCTGTGCTGTCCCATCCCTGCAAGGACCGACACGGTGCCGGTGGGGACGGGGGGATGCCGAGCGGGAATGGCCGGAGGTGTTGGGGTGTTCCTTTGGTCAGGAACACGCCGGGACATCAGCACAGGGAGCGTGGGAATGTGACAGCGCTGTGCTGTCGCAACCTCCCGAGGGTGTGAGAGGCACGGAGGCTGCGTTTGCCCCAGACCCCTCCTGCTCCTCCGCTGCAAAACCTGCTTTTCCCACTGGGGCGAGCGCGACCTTTGCCTTGTTCCCGCTGCAGGAGCTGCTTGGGCACTGGGAAAACCTGCTCCTTGCCCCAGTGCCTGTTCCATTCCCGGTGTCCCCTGAGGAGACGGTCCCAGCAGCACCTCTGCCTCGCTCCCGGGACGAGGATGGGGTTACCTGCTCGCCCTCGTACTCGCACAGAGCCTCCACGGGGATGGGCTGCGGCGGCGTCTCCCGGCGGTACCGCAGGGGCAGGACCTGCTGGCTGCGCTCCTGCAGCGACCTCACCACGGCCTCGTATTTGTCCAGGGCCTTCTCCTGGTCCTGGCACGGGGCGCAACAAAAAACAGTAAGAAAGCACGGGAAGAACGAACTCCTGGGCTCTCACAGCCGGGGACGGGCTCACAGCCACAGCCAGGAAGGAGACTGCGGCTTCTCTTGTGCTGATGCTACTGAAAACACCTCCTGCAGCCCTGTGTTCCCACTCCAAGTGCTCCTGCAGTCTCCTGCCTCCTTTTGTAGCCAGGCTGAGGACGGRGACTGTGCCCAGGAGCTGTCATGCCAGCGGGCAGTGACAGGGTTCCTGGTGCACGGCCCACATCTGTGTGGCCGYGTGTTGGTGGACAGCCCCATTCCCAGCCCTGGTTACAGCCCTGTGCCAGGCTCTCAATCTGTTCCTCTATTTCTAGCCCTGCAGGTGGGGATCCCGAAATGCTGAGTGGGATGGAGCACGCAGGAGGAGAGGCACAGCTCTTGGGAAGAGCTATCAGGTGTCCCGGGACACCTGCATCAGCTGAGCCTGCTGCAGCATGCTGGGACTTGGGTTTGGGTTTAGGTTTAGGCTTGGGCTCGGGCTTGGGCTCGGCTCAGCCCTTCCCAAGTGGGCGATCTCCAGCCCGGCTCCCGGCAGCACAGCGAGTTCCACAACCTCCTCTGGCAGCAGGTCTAATTATGCTCCCACCCTTAACGAGCGCTAACTCAATGAGAGAACAAATAAAAACCAGCCCAGTGAGCAATTACGTTGCTAGGGGAGAGGCAATCTCTAGCCAGAGGGGAAGGAAGAGCCGGGGGAAGGCCGGGCAGAGGGAGGCAGCAGCGCGGCCCTGCTGCTCCCCMTGGAGAAAGCTGGGCCAGGTGCCCACACGGGCGGGGCCGCCCCTCTGCCAGTGCCATGGGGACGCTGGTCCCTGCTGCTGCCTCCGGTGCAGCCCTGCCGGCACCGACACTCACATCCAGCTCCCGGAGGAGAGACTCCAGCTGGTATCTGTCCTTGAACTCCGGGCTGAATTTTTGGTCCAGGTCTGTATCCACCTTCTTCAAAAGCTCCTGAGCGTCCTTAGCGTCTTTCTGAAACTGCAGAAAGGGAAGGTCTCTTGTGGGAGAGGGTCCTGCTGAAACATGGAGCAGACCCACCGTGGTCCTCACACAGCCACCAGGAGCCACTCTGGACACCCGGAATACGTGGAGAAAGGCAAGGGATCGCTGTTTCCCATGCTCAGGACATCAGATCGAGGGAAACAACCAAGAGCAGCTATTCCCTGGTCTTCTGCTGCAGAGTTGAGTCCCACCTTTCCCTGCTCTCAGTTTTGTTTCGCTGGGGCAGCATCACCACGGTGGGTGGTGTCTCCACTGCCAGCACAAAGAGAAGGGAGAGCCAAGCCCTTCCACACACAAACCATCCCCTGGGGCAGCCGTTCTGGCACATCCCCACGAAAGGCACAGCCTGGGCTGGGCACCACAGCTCAGCTTTGGCAAGAGACTCATGGGGCTGTGCACACGCCCAGGCTGTGGGAGAGGAATCCAGCCCGACCTGCTCCCCTGCAGAGCCTCCCTGGCTGTCGGATGCCATTTATCCAGCAGACATCTGTCTGCCCCGCTCCGCTGGGACACTCAGCCCTTGAGCCGGGCTCCCCGGGGGGCAGCTCTGCTTTTGGCGGCTGGGATTTCCTCACAGGGACCTGTTCTGCTCCCGAGTGGAGCGAGGTGTCCCCATGCCACGTTTTGGGGTGAGGGATCTCCACTGTCCTGTGGACAAGGATGCTGACACTGGCCTGTGGCTCAGGAAGCTCAGTGTTGGAGCAGGAGCTTTCTGCAAGTCATGCTTTGTCCAAGCAAGCACTGAGCAATTATGACTTGTGCTCTATCAGCTCAAGGTACCCTCCTAGCCTCAAAAATCCTGATTTTAGAGGACTCGATCTCTTCTACCCAAATTTCAGAACAGCAGGGGTTTTTCTACTCTGGGATCTCCTGCAAGCCAGCACCCGCTCCCCAGCCTCGAACAACTCACTGCCCCCAGGGTCCTGGTACCTTGTGGAATTCCTCCATGAACTTCAGGTGGCTCTCCTCGCAGATCAGCAGGTTCAGGTACTCCTTCCAGTCGGCGTGCACGGCCTCGATGTGAGCCTGCCACACAGGGACGGGAGGGGGACATCAGCGAAACCCCCATGGCAGGGGGGAGCCTGAACTGCCCACCAGGATGTCCCAGCTGCCATCCTGAGTGAACAACRCCTTGGCTGCCTCTGGAGCCACCCAGATGCTCTCAGGGGAAAGCTAGGATGGGAATACCCAAAGCTGGGATGATCCCATGGGAATGTAGGGCTGTGTGGAGGTGGCAAATCCTTGTGTCCATCCTCCCATCAAACAGGGAAGGGTTCCACCATAATCTCTCCTTTCTAGGTGGGCACAGGGTAATTGCCGCGGGAATGAGGAAGATGGGAAGAGCTCCTTAGGTTTATCTTCGCTCCTCCAGTGGTTACACATTTACAGGTAAAGGAGGCTTTTTCCCACTTGGCATCTCAGGAACCAAAGTCACGAGTGGTGTTGGCACCAGGTCCCACTCTGGAGAGGGGCTGGGCGTGTCCCTGTGCTCTGGGGTGGGTGGGGGAGCTGGGACCCGTGGCTGGTGCTCACCTCRATGGCATTCTTCCCGGGGTGGTTCTGGGCCAGCAGCTGATCTCCGTCGGCGTGCAGCTTGTTGATGGCCTCCTCCTTCTCCTCCAGCTTCCGGTGGATGAAGTTCTGGATGGAGAGAGGAGAAACATTGATCCCCACGCAGAGAGCGGCTGGGACTGAGCAGCTCTGAAAGGGCCTGAGCAGCTCTGCAAGGGCCTGAACAGCTCCACAAGACAAAGTGTGATGTTCCCCCACTGCAGCTTTCACTTTTCCTTCCCTTGCAGATGTTGCTGAAGATGTGACTCCTGCCAAGCCAGCGCTGAGATAAGGGAGGGAAGAGTGAGGAAGCTGCTGCCTCCTCCTCACGTTATCTTTGGCACACGTAAGGATTAACCTTATCATCCATTTACTATCAGCTCTACATCTCCAAACGCTTCATACTGGGCTGGGGGAGACTGAGGCACAGGAGAGGAAGATTTCCTGCCCCCATCCAGCTCCCCTGGCCCCGTGGCCACCTCCCCTTTGCGCAGCCCCAGCCCGARCGGGGCCAGGGAGCGCACGGACCTCGTACTGGCGGCGCCGGCTGGGGTAGTCCAGGTTGTGGTCGCTCCAGTCRTAATGGGTCCTGTCCTTGGCCTGCTGATCCAGCCAGTAGAGCTTGTTGGTGCAGCGCTGCATGTAGTCCTGCAGCGAGTTGAGGTCCTGCTGCCGCTGCTGGGAGCCGGCCTGCGCGGGGCACGGGGCAGAGCTCAGCCCGTGGGTCCCTCAAGGGTGTCTGGCCACCCCAACAAGGGACCCCAGCGAGGGGCTTCTTCCCCCAGGATCCCAGAGGCTCTTACCAGCAGCTTCTGGTATTTGTCTTGGAAGTCACTCATGTTTTCCTGGAAACAGAGGAGAAGCAAGGCAGGGGTTAGGAGTGGTGTCTGGAGAGCAGTGGTCTGGCAGGGGCTCGAGGGTGCAGAGGGATGTGGATTTATGGGATTTGCCTCATTGTAAAGCCAGAGCTGGTGTGTGATGCTGAGCTCTGAGGCTGGGTGTGGATCTGGGAACCCACCCAACCCAGTCCAGGCTGTAGCACCCTGGAAGGTGGGATGGCCTTTATCCACGGCTCGGGGCAGGGCTGACCCTGCAGGGCAGCAGGGAGAGGGGCAGGAGAGCTGACCTTGCTGCCGTCCTTGACGATGTGAGGCCCGATGGCCATGACCTCGTTGTGGAAGATGTTGTGCTCTTCTACTTGGCTGTTGACCAGTGGCAGGTCAGTCCCAAAGCCTTTGCTGCTCAACGCGTCCTGTGGCGCACGGGAGCTGGGGTTAGCGATGGGGGCATGGGGGGAGGCCCATTCCAAGACCTAGGAAACTCCTCTTGGAGGAGGCCGTGGAGCAGGGCTTGGATGGGCTCCGGTGTCTGCAGTGCATGGATGCCCAGGAGCACGTGGGTGAAATCAGCTGTGCTGGGGGGCAGCCATGGGAAAACCAGTTTGGGGGGTTTAACCCTTTTCTGGCTGGAAGAGTGTAGGGAGTGGGATAAAATAAAAAATAAAGGCTGTGGAGTAGAGCCTAAAGCAGGTGGTGACTGGGGATGCTGAGGCCAGGACTGGTGCCACCTCGAGCACTGATTCCTGGTGCCACAGCAGCTGGCAGTGTCCCATCACTTCTGCCCTTCCCTGCCACCCAGTTGCTTGCTGCTCCCAGAAGTTTTCCAAGAGCCGGTTTCTCCACGGGGAGCTGCACGAGGTCCTGCCCAGCTGGTGCTACTGGCCAGGCAGTGGCACTGGTGGCCTCCTGGGTACCTGTTTCTCCTCGATGACTGTTGACCAGTTGACCTGGGGCTCGATGTGCTGCAGGGGGAAGTTGTAGATCTGGTTGTGCTTCACACGCAGGTTTGCCACTCGCTCCTTCAGCTGCCGGATGCTGCGGGAAGGGAAAGGTGAGGGTGGCATGCAGGATGTGGGCATGGGCTGGCATTAGCATTGATGGGTGTAGGTGATCCTCTGCCAGGCCCCCACGAAGCGGGGGACAGTCCTTAGTGGGGAGCCCAGGCGGGCTGGCGGCAGCCGCGTTGTGCAGTGGCTGGGGAGGGAGAGGGCAGAGGTTCCTGCGCTCCTGTTCCATGCCATGGGCTGCTCCCGTGGCTGTGAGCTCAGGCCAGGCTGGGTGGGGGACAGAGTGTGGGGCACAATGGGCAGGTGCCACCCTGCCATGCTGCCATCAGCTCACCCTCCATGTGCCAAGGATGGCTGGGGGTTACACACCTTCATGGGAACTGGGATGCAGAGGAGCCCATGCTGACCCCCCCGCTGCAGGCGGGAGCTGAGCAGAGCCCCTGGAGAGGCCTCCCCCCTCCTCCAAAGGCTCTGGGGACATTGTCCCCCGTGGTACTCACTCTTCTGTGATCATGTCCCCCTGCGGGTGCTTCATGTGCCGGGCCACGGCCGCGTCCCCGTCCAGCACATAGAGCAGCTTGTCGGACTCGGAGAGTTTCTGCGCCGTCAGCTCCTTGTACTGCGCCAGCTGGCACGCCTTGATCTTGTGCAGGTCCTGCCAGGTGGGCACGGGAGGAAGGGTCACAGAGTGCTCTCCAAGAGGCCATCCTGCCCCACTGCCCCTCGGCACGGGAGGTGGGCGGGAGCTCTGCTGTCTCCAATCCCCCGTGGGGTATTTTGCTTTCCCCTCGCCCATTGTACAATCCCAGGACCATGGGATGGTTTGGGTTGGAAGGGAGCGTCAAGACCATCCAGCTCCAGCTCCCCCGCCACGGGCAGGGACACCTTCCACTAGAGGAGGTTGCTCCAAGTCCCATCCAGCCTGGCCTGCTGAGGAAGGGCTGGGGGGGCTGCATCACCTTGGGATGCATTGTACCCTTTGGGAAGAGGAGGATGGTTCAGGCTACTCCTCCTCCATCCCAGCTGCCTGCTGGGATGCACATCCCCACTCTGCATGGTAATACCCACCCTGGGTGTGGGAGAATTTTGGGGCCTTGTTGCCTGTTACACCCTCCCACCCTCTTCCCATGAGGAGGGGGACCCCAACGTCCCACTGACATCATCATAACCCAGGTACCACCACAGGGCTGGGCAGCCACCCACATGTGCCGTAGGAGAGGAGGTGAGACCCCAGGAAGCGGGAAGGGCTGGGGCAGGAGGGAGAGGGGAGGCAGGGCTCCTGTGTGTGGGACCGTGCCTTGCTTACATTCTGCATTCGGGAGTCAGTCTCCACGATGTTTTTCTCCACCTGGTCGGCATTTTTCTGCAGGCGCTCGATGAGCCCGGTCAGCTCTTTGCTGGAGATGCTGGGGAGAGAAGGGGACCTGTCACCCCACAAACCCGGCCCCGGCTCGGGGGTGCCCGCGGGTGCCGTGACCCCAGGGGTGGCCGGGGGCCAGCCCAGCCTGCCAGGCCCTGCAGCTGTGTGTGACTCACTGCTGCCTTCCAGCACTTTCCAAAATACTCGGCTGCTGGGCCAGGAGGGGGTGGGGGACGTGGTGTCTCCCACGGGTGGAAATGGGAGAGCTGCCTGAGCCTCCCTCGGCTTTGGAGCAAGAAGGAAAAGATCCGTTTGCAGGGACAGGGAGAGGATCACGGAATATCCTGAGCTGGAAGGGACTCACAAGGATCATCGAGTCCAACGCGTGGCCCTGCACAGGTCAACAATCCCACCCTGTGCGTGAGAAGGTCGGTCCAGCGTGCAGATGGAGGAACCTGAGCGGCAGGGAGTCCCCGGACCCCCATGCCCACAGGGAGCTGTCCCGTTTGAGGCTGCTGCCCCTCGGCAGCCCCTCCCTGAATCCCTGCTGTGCCCCTTCCTGAATCCCTGCTGTGCCCTCCGTGCCATGCTCAGGGCTTTCTTCTCTGCAAGGAGTTATTCCCACTTTAAACCGAAGAAGGGGATGGGGTCACACACGTTGCATCTCTTTGAGTGCTGGGCCCTGGTTTTGCTCCCAGGGTGACAGTGGCCTGAGCAGCCTGAGTGGCTGGCAGGGCGCAGGGCCAGCCCAAATATTCCCATGCAAGTGTGGAGCTGGAGCGGAGGCAGAACAACCCGTGACGCAGCCTCTGCATTGCTGGGGTTATTTTAAACATTTCATCTCCTTGCTGTCACTTTGGCTGCAAGGAGAGGCTGCAGCCTGCCAGGGCCAGCTCCAGGGACCGTGTGCCAGGCACTGCCCGCAGCTCTCCCGCCCCTGTCCAGAGGCAGGAGCAGGATGTGCTCCCCAAGTCCCTGCAGCCGGAGGGTGCACAGGCTGCTGGCAAGGCTGGGGTGTCCCAGCGGTGCTGCTTTGCCATGTGGGCTTAAACCAAGGGTTCAGTCCAATCTCAACCACCATATGAGCCTTAATAACCTCGTTATGTGGTGGCAGAATTAGCCTTTGTATGGCACTTGGAGCAGCTGGAGAGGAGGCAGCAGGGCAGGCTGGGGAGAGCAGGGCTGGCTGGGGGAGCATCCCAGCAGTGCTGGCTCGAGGCATGGAGAATTCCTGCATCCCCAGGCAGAATCATGGAATTGTAAAGGTTGGAAAAGCCCTCTAAGAACATCGAGTCCAACCATTCCCCCAGCACTGCCAAGGCCACCACTGACTCATGTCACCAAGTGCCACATCCACATGGCTTTTAAATCCCTCCAGGGATGGGGACTCCACCACTGCCCTGGGCAGCTGTTCCGGTGCCTGACCACCCTTTCAGGGAAGAAATTTCCTCGATATCCGGTCTAAACCTCCCCTGAAACAACTTGAGGCTGTTTTCCCTTGTCCTGTCCCTTGTTCCCCGGGAGCAGAGCCCAACCCTCCCCCAGCTGCCCCCTCCTGTCAGGAGTTGTGCAGAGCCAGAAGGTCCCCCCTGAGCCTCCTTTTCTCCAGGCTGAGCCCCCCACTCAGCTCGCTCAGCCATTCCTGGTGCTCCAGCCCCTTCCCCAGCTCTGTTCCCTCCTCTGGACAAGCTCCAGCACCTGAATGTTGTGCAGGTCCTGCCTGAGGGACCCAGAACTGACCCCAGGACTCTGGTGCTGAGTTTCAGGACCTGTTCCTGCCTGCCCTCTGTGCTGTCACTTCAGTGCAGCAGAACAAACCAAAACCCCGCTCTGGGCTTGTTCCTCCCTACCTCAAACCTGCCCCAGGCTGCAGGAGCCTCGTGGCATCCTGCAGCTCCAGGAAAGTTCACACTTCCCTGGGAAGTTCTGGTATGGGCATGGTTTACATCGATTTTTTTCTTTTTATAGAAGCTGCATCACCAGGATGGCACTCAGAGGTTTGTGCCCTTCTCTCTGGCTGCTGCCTGCCTGGCACCTCCTGCTCAGGCATGGCAGTGCCTTGCATCAGCAGCAGTGAACCCAGTGGGCATTCCCGAGCTGAGGAGCCAAGGAAGGGGTCCCTGGGAGTGACAGGGGCAATAATTCCAAGGGTGATTCTCATTGTGTGTTCAGTAATCACAGCTGGAGGGTGCAGGGTGCACCGGGAGTTGGGATGTGGGTGGCTGGGTCCTGCTCCAACGGTAGAAGCAGCTCCTCAGAATCCACTTTGGGGGTTCTTCCAACCCTCATCATCCCACAGAAACCACGGAAAATGTCAGATGGAATCGGTGGTTTGAAGTGGGTGACTGGAACGTGCTGCACGTGTTTGGGTGTCTTCAGGTGATGGTTGCTCAGAGCTGGCATCTCCTGCATCCTGGGAGAGCTTGTGGCCACCACGGAGCCTTCCTCACCTCCCACCCATGAACTGGAGCTTTGAGGGCGGGAGAGGCTCATTATCCAGGTGGGAGCTTGGGATGCTTCACCATGAGAGCCGGGAGCTGGATGGGCACTGAGCTGGAGAGGAGCTGGAAGCTCATCCTGGCTCCTCTCCATGTGCCCTACCTTGGTCCTGGTGATTCCAGCAAGCCCAAGGATGGATCTCCAGGGTTTCAGTGGATCTATAGCACGGATGGAGAAACCATCCCAAAAATCAGGAGAAGTTTGGGGCTCTTCTAGTTCTGGTTTTGACTGAAGCCTCTAAATTGTAGGGAGGAAATAAAGCCAAGCCAGGGATTTTTTGGATCCATGGCAGTGCCGTGGTTCAGCCATGGCTTCCCGAGCTGTTGCTGCTGACCTGGTCTGGCAGAGCTGAGCCTGGAGCCTCGGCCTGGCCTTTGTGCTCCCTTTGCATCAGCAAAGCTGACCTCAGGTGCTGGAGCCAGCGAGTGCAACAGCTGGCCCTGAGCCTCTCACTCCGGTACCAGCTTTGCCAGGCCGGTTTGGGGTGGGGATGATGAATCCAGGTGAGGATGAGCCCCTCATCCCCCTCTCCCTGCTCGTCCCTGAGGTCGGAGCCGCGAGCTCTCCTCATCCCCGTGGTCACCTGTGCCCTGCCAGCCGCTTCCCAAGCTGGGGGTGCTGCCCCTGGACACCCTTCCCACCTCCCACCCTCTCCATGACTCCAGGAACTCAGGGCCAGGGCAGAGCCGCCCCCCAGCCCCGTGGTCCCCGGGGATGGTGACATCCCTTCTCCATCACTGCAGGGACTGGGAGCGGCTGTCGGGGCTGGGGAATGGGAGGGCAGGGAATGGCAATTCCCTGTGTTGGAGGGGATGGTTCGCCTGATAATCCAGAAACTGCCGCGGTATCCGGGTGACCAGGGAAAAGAAAGGCAGTGCTCGCCCAGAGCAAGCAAGGACATGCTGGGGTGTGATGTGGGCATGGCTGGGCTCTCCTGACGCACTCCAGGGAAGCTGTTTGCTCTCTCCACCTCTGTGGTTTATGTGAGAGTCACCAGCTGAGGCTGTGGGACAGGGAACTCCAATAAAAACTCCCATGGGAGCTGCTTCTCAAAACTGCAGCGTCGGGGAGCTGCTCCTGCGCACCCCATCCTGCCCTGAGCTGGGGTTGGTGTGTGCTCCGCTCATCCCACTGCTGCTGGAAATGCAGGGATAACAAGTGTGCAGAAATAAGAGAGAATGAGAACCTCTCATATGAGATGTCTCTTATTTGTGTATTTATTTCCCCGTATTTGTCACTTCTGTGCCACTTTGTCAACCAGCTTGGACATCACTGATGTGAGCACCCTGTTAATTATCCGCCTGTCCCCTCCATGGCTGGGTCTGTGTGGATAAACCAGGGGATGAGCAGGGTCTCTGCATCCATCTGGACGTCAAACAGGGGCTGGGAAAGCTGAAGCCTGGCTGAAATCAGGGGATGGAGGAGTTTGGCTCCCCTGTGCCCTTCCTCTGTGAGGGGGAAAATGSTGGAGCGACAGGACGAGGGGGAACGGCTTCCCACTGCCAGAGGGCAGGGTTAGAGGGGATATTGGGAAGGAATTGTTCCCTGTGAGGGTGGGGAGGCCCTGGCACAGGTTGTCCAGAGAAGCTGTGGCTGCCCCATCCCTGGAAGTGTCCAAGGCCAGGTTGGACGGGGCTTGGASCAAGCTGGGATAGTGGAAGGTTAAGGTCCCTTCCTTAATTCTGTGCAGGAGAAGCACAAAGTGATGGGCAAAGCAGCCAGGAAGCCTTGTCCATCCCGGGAAAGGTGTTTGGAAGGTATTGACAGGACGTGGCTCTTTCGGGAAGCTGCTGGGAAGAGCCGTGGGTGCATCCAGGCTTTGGAGCGGAGCTGCTGGCAGGGTAAGACAARAGGAAGCCAGGGCCAAAAAACAGGCAGGAGGGGGTGGCTGGAGCATGGAGCAGAGCTGGGGAGGGAGAAGGGTTTGGCCAGAGCCCAGCTGGGATGGGCAGCACACACGAGACTGAGCAGGGCCAGGAGTGAAGGTGCCCAGGGCACGGCCCCTGCGAGGCTGCAGCAGAGGGGAGGGAGTTCTGTTCCAGAGCTGTTCTGCTGGAATAGATAAGGCTTTGTTGGAGAGATGAAAAAAAGGGAAAGAAAAAAAAAAAAAAAGCTTGGAAAAACTGGCTTTGCCATTTCTGGAGAACTTTCACATTCTCTGATCAGGAAGGAAAAAATGATCTCTCTCATGGAAGGCTGTGCTCGGCAGAAGGGTTGTTTCTGGTCAGTGCCGTTGCCTGGCTGGGGTGAAGGACCCCAGGTCATTCCCATGGGGAATGGGAGGGGTTTTTTGGGTTTCTTCCAGCTGGGGGGCCGAGAGGAAGCAGCTGCTCCATGGCAGACAGCACTCCATCCATGTCCCACAATTCAGACCTCAGGTGATGCTTTGTTTTAGAGGGGCTTGGGTATTTCTAAACGTTTAGGAGGTTTTCTTAGGGTTCAGRGTTTTTTTCTTGTGTTTTCTTAGGGCTTTGATGTTTTTCTTAGTATTTTAGTTCTGATTTGTTGGGTTTTTTTTATTAAGAGAGGTTCTCAACAGACAAATATGATGATAATTATTGTGATAGGGAAACTTTGCTGCTAAAAACTGGACTTTTTTTTCTCTATTCCTGKTTTTTTTTCTCCCTTCTCCTTAGGTTGCACCTTAGGTAAGAGCAGTTTTTGGAGCAAACCTCCCTAAGATCAGTATCTCCAGGATGTCTGAAGGTTTTGTGTTTGCTGGCAGGTGGTAGAAAATCCCTTTGATTTCTCAAGTTTCCTTTTTTTCAAAATGACGAGTCTGTTTCCTTAATCCCTCCCAGGGAGGATGTTCAGACACTCCTGGAGTTTTGACTGCTCCAGCTGACTGAGGTCCTGCTGGGAGCTTGTCCCRTGAACCTGATCCTTGCTGGGAGGGTTAATGGGAAGGGCTCTGTCCTGCTCAGTGATGCTGCCACGGCCYTGCTCTCCTGTTGGGAAACTTCCCCATCCCAGAAGCTTCTCCTGGTGGGATGGCTTGGCCAGGGACGGGGGAGTTGGTTGAGGATGGGATCTGAGCACGGAGCCYGGTCCTGCTTGCTGCATCCCACCACTGGGRTGGACAGTCRCTGCATCAGGCAGTGACCCTCCTCTGCTGCTCTCAATTCCATCCCCATTTGATGTCCATTTATACAGATTTCATGAAAACACCCCCGGGTCGGCGCCGCTGCTGGAGGCTGGACTTTAGGAGGGATTAAACTGCACGAATCCTCCAGAAGGCCACAGCACAGAGCTAGAAATGTCCCTAAAGCTCCCCGAGCSACAGCTCCCACTGCATGAAATTCTCTTATGCTGCCTTTAATGACACTGGAGTGAAACTGTGGCAGAGCAGAGGGCACAAGGGCTGGGCTCTGGCTACGGTAATTCAGGTTTGGGAGAGATTAGGATCTGGCTGCAAACTCAAGAGCTGAGTGCTGTCAAGCTGCCCACGTCAGGGTGTAGCTGGACAGCAGGGTTGCTGTGCTCAGCCCAGCTTGTTCCAGTTGTATTTATCCTCCCTCGTAGGAATGGTGCTATTTCACTGTAATGTGCATGGAAATGAGAGCAGAAATAGGGCGGGCGATGGGAGGTTTGCTCCGCCCTCAGCACAGAGCRGCTCCTGACTCACCTGCTGTCTGGGCCTCCTGCTGACTCCAGCCCTTCCAAACAGCCTCTGGAAATGGGTGCCAGCCCTGCAGGCAGAGCTGTCCCAGCTCCTGCACCCCCTCTTACGTGGGGAGTGGATCTCCTGACACCGTTAAGGGTCTCCAGGGCTGGGAGCCCTCCTGGGTGGATGCTCTCACCAGGGACCCCAAGGATGAACATCCTTCCTGCTGGCAGGAGGGAGTTTCAGCAGCAACTGTGAAGGCTGAACTGGTTTTTATCATAAAATTATCAARTRCTTTGAGTTAGATGGGCAGGAACAACTTCTCTAGACCAGGCTGCTCCAAGACCTGTCCAACCTGGCCTTGGACATTTCCAGGGATGGGGCAGCCACAGCTTCYCTGGGCAGCCTGTGCCAGGGCCTCACTRTTTTCTACTCCCCAAGCCTGGACTATCCAAGAGAGAAGCCAACCTCCTGTTTTCTAAGCGTGGCAAGTGTTTGGGGAAGATGATGTGGAAGGAGGCTGATGGTTTTCCCCCACACTATGGATCTATTCAAGACTTCCCTTCCAGGGACACACACCCATGCTAACAACTCACTGGTCATGGCTGAATCCCCAAGGCCCTACGGTATTGAGATGAGAGCAGAATAAAGCAAGCAAGTCCATGGGACAAAAGAAATGTCACCATCMCCCTCCAGGTTCCCCAGCCAAGGCAGGGAGATGCCCACACACACACTGATGTACCCAGGGTTGCGTGGGGATGGCTACTGAGCCTGGAGACCACAAGCCCAGGCAGACCACAGAGCTGCAGGAGGTATTCCTAAGGCGAGACCTGGACCCTGGTGCCGCTGGATGGGAGGCTGATGGCCACTTTGGGGTTGGGGCAGGGTGGCTGTCACATCCAAGGGGACAARGAGTGTTGTTTGTGGGCAGATTGCAGCACCTGGCTTGGGGTTCTTGACTCTGCAGTGCTCCTCATCGAGACGTTCCCATCCTGGAAGGGCTTTTCCCAAGGCTGAAGAAGCCACCAAGCCTCCCACGGCTCCTTATCAGACTGACCTGCTGCCGGACGGTGTTCCCGGGCAGCCTCTGCCTCAAGCAGCCGGGCTCGTGGCCCTGGCTCCTGGTGCTGGCAGGACACGCTCCAGTGCCCCCCACTCTTGCCAAGCCGATGCTGGGTGCTTGCCCTGTCCCTCCGTGCTTCGAGGGCTCCGTCCCGCGCGGCGCCCTGGCACCGAGCCCCGCCCGGGGAGCAGCCCCTGCGCGGCCTCGGCGGCCGCGGGACGGGGCCGGGCTCGGGCGGTATCGAAATCCCGGTCCCTGCTGCGGCGGGGGCGGGCGGTGGATTTTAGGAGTGTTGCTCTGTTTTCCTGGCAGCAGAGCTGGGCGGGAGCCGGCTGGGAGCCCGGCAGTGCCTGGAGCAGGGGACGGGGCAGGAGCTGCTCGCTTCTTCGCAGTCCTCCTCCAGCGAGTTGCTTAACCGGTCGGGCACCGGCTTCCCCGTCTTGATGGTGGGGCTGTTTCCACACGGCGGGAGTGTTCCCTGGATTCGCAGATGTTTGTAAACTCCGAGGCAGGAATTAACAAATTGGGGCTAATAGGCACAGCTCTGCCCGAGGTGCGCACGGACAGCCGGGGCGCGGGCAGGGAGGCTGGCCCCGGGCACAGCCCCGCGCTGCTTCCTCAGCCGCCACCAGCCAGAAAAACAGAGGTTTCGGCCTGGCCCGCAGCCTACGGAGGTGCTTTGGCACCTGCCCAGCGCCGCTGGGCTCCGGGCAGGGCGGCGCAGGGAGGGCTCCTTCCTTCCTGAGCCCATCCGCCGGCGGATGACGAGAGCACGGGGTACCCAGAGCTGCCAGGRCTCGGAGCGCAGCGTGGGGACTCCGGCCGCGGCCCCAGGGTGGGCACCTGGCACAAAGCGGGTCCGTCTCTTGCTGCCTGCCTGCCAGCGTCCTGCTGCTCTCGGAGTCCTGCGCTGCCAGCCCGGGTGCGGGGTTTCTCGCTTTCGAGCGGCCCAGTGACACCCCCGAAGATTAGAGATGCGACCGGGTACTGGCACCAGACCGGGTATCGGCGCCATCCTTCACCCATGGGAACGCCGGGGCCACCAGGGAGGTGCAGAGCCTCAGAGGGCTYCGTGCCACCCCCGTCTCCTCCTGCCTGCCCTCCCCGGGGCAGGATCTGGCAGCAGAGCGTGCCCCGGGCTCCGGGAGCCTGGGCGGCCCTGCCGAGCCAGCCAGGCTGCCGGGGGAGCCCTCCCCAGGGCTGGAGCCGGAGCCTCAGCCCCGACAGAGGGAGCTCGGCGGAGCCCCTGTGCCAGGGCAGCAGCGGGCAGAGCCTCCCCTCGCGGGGAACACCCTCCTGCCGCCGCAGCCCCGCTCCCGCGGGCAGGGAGCAGCCGGCGGCTCCCCAGCTTGGAAGGTGTCGGCGCCTTCTGGGCTGACCGGTCCTTTTCTGGGTCCTGGAAGGCACCTCAGCCCCTGCACCAGCTCCCGCGTTTCCTTCCCAAAGGAGGATTTTTGGGAGTAGGGCGGCTGCTCCGAGTCCACCAGCCAGGACTGGCGCCGATGGAGAGGAAAGGAAAGGGGCGAACAAGCCATGGGCTTGGATCTTGAATCCCTGAATCACTCACAATCCTGGAGCACTCCACATGCTCCAGAGCCCCTGCAGCTCCTCTGGGAAACACAGGGCACACTTCTGAACTAATCCCAACATCCACCTCTSCGGAAAAACAGGCAGGGGCTGGGGACTGCCCAGCATCCAGCCCAGAGCGGGGCTGAGCCTTCTTGGGGAGGGATTTTTACACCTTTTCCCTTTTATCAGTGACCTTTCACAGGGCACATTCAACACGCTACTCTTTTTTTCTTTTTTTTTCCCCGACGAATACGAACGAAACGCGTCCCCACCCCACCAGAGRAAGCCGAGGAAAGGACGATGGACCGAATCCTTGGTCCTGAGGGAACAGGGAGAAGAACAACCAAACTACTTTTCCCTAAGATCTAACCCAGCACACACCTGGAAGCGAAGGAAACTGCTCGCCGGAGCTGCTGCTACTGCCATGGGAGGGGAATTGCGAGAAACGATCTCTGTGCCCCTGCCCGGCGCAGGAGGTGCGGACCCAGCTCGGAGAGGAGCTGACACCTCGCGGGGGGAAYAAACATCGGGGTTCCCGCACGTCGGGAGGGTTCCCACAACCCGGAGAGTGCCCACACTTCGGGGATGTCACACTTCGGGGTTCCACACCTCGGGAATGCCCACTCCTCAGGGAGTTCCCACACCTCGGAAGGTGCCCACACTTTGTGGTGTTCACATCCCACGTGGTGCCCACATCTCCAGGGGTACCCAAACCTCGAGGGGTGCCGACACTTCGGGGTTCCACACCTCAGGGGGTTCTCACACCTGGGGGTGTCCACTTCTCCGGGATGCCCACAYCTCGGGGGCTTCCCACTCCTCGAGAGGGTTCCCACACCTCGGAGGGACTCGGCTCCGCCAAGCCCCGGCGCGGCGTGGGGGGGATGCTGCGGGACGGGATCCCCGGGATTGGCGGCTCTGCTCGTCCCGGGAGGAGCGGGACTGCCCGGGGCCGGGTCACTCACCTCTTCTTCTGCACGGAGGGGCTGTATTTCCCTTTGTTGCGTTTCCTGAAGAGCGAGTGCATCGCGTCCCCGCACGGCGCCCGCCGCGCTCCTCCTGCCCGTCCCCGCGCCGCCCGCAGCCTCTGCGCCGCCACCRGGCCGGGCCCCGCCGGGAGGCGGGACGGGGCTGCACCGCCTCTGCCTCCTCCTGCCTCCTGCCTCCTGCCTGCCGCTGCCCGGCCCGCCTCTCTCCACCCCGCAGCATCCTCCCCTGGCTTTGTGCAGCCCCGCGCTCCCCGCTCCAGCCCTGCCTGAAAGGGGTCCCGGCAGGGTCGGACCCCCCAAATGGGCAGGGTCAGTCTGACACCCCTCCGGAGTCAGGGCATGGGCGGGGAGCAGCCAGGGGTGGTGGGCACGGAGGGACCGTCACGGGGTGGCTGTGGCGTCTCCCGGGTGGTCTCTGTGTTTAGGAATGCCTGGTGCTCCGRGCATCACCGCCCCTTCCAGGTGCATCGGCGCTGCTGAGGCACCTCCCGTGCTSGGGTCAGTTCTGGGCCTTTCATGACAAGAGAGACATTGAGGKGCTGGAGCGAGTGCAGGGAAGGGAACGGAGCTGGGGAAGGGGCTGGAGCACCAGGTGCGGCTGAGGGAGCTGGGGAGGCTCAGCCTGGAGAAAAGGAGGCTCAGGGGGGACCTTCTGGCTCTGCACAACTCCCTGACAGGAGGGGGAAGCCAGGRGGAGTCAGGCTCTGCTCCCAGGGAACAGGGACAGGACAAGAGAAAACAGCCTCAAGTTGTTTCAGGGGAGGTTTAGA
Organism: Amblyornis subalaris; assembly: GCA_018881555.1. Lineage (NCBI taxonomy): Eukaryota > Metazoa > Chordata > Aves > Passeriformes > Ptilonorhynchidae > Amblyornis > Amblyornis subalaris. Next base: position 1,468,809 of record JACAXG010000057.1, on the reverse strand, counting down.
CTGGATATCGAGGAAATTTCTTCCCTGAAAGGGTGGTCAGGCACTGGCACAGCTGCCCAGGGCARTGGTGGAGTCCCCATCCCTGGAGGGATTCAAAGGATGTGTGGATGTGGCACTTGGGGATGGGGGTTAATGGCAAACACGGTGGTGCTGCGGGAATGGTTGGACTCCATGATCTTAGAGATCTATTCCGACCTAAAGGACTCCATAAGGCACTGCGATGCCTCCCCCAGGCCCCCCGCAGCCTAAGAGGTTTTGCTCACACATGCACACAGCAGTCAGCAATTAGGACCAGCTCTGGCCTTTTTATCCTGGGATTTTGTGCCCATGCGGGATTAAAGCCCTGATTGTAGCTTCCCCACCAGCCCCAAATCCTCTGCTGATTTTCATTCTGGGGGCAAGTCAGTGCACGCCGTGACCTATTGATCCCGATCCCCTGCGTGTGCCGGATCTCCTGCGCTCCGGGGCGCCCTTAAAGAGCGCGGAGCCTCCGGCCGGCCGGACATTCCCGCCTGGGTCCTGCCCGGCTGCGGGGAGGCTGCGGGTCCCGGCAGCGACAGCGCAAGGCAAGTGTGTGTGTGTCTGTCTGTATGTCTGTGTGTGTGTGTCTGTGTGTCTGTGTTTGTGGGAGTCTCCTCCATCCCGGTTCACTGTGGCTTGTCCTCCTGGCTGCGTTTTGGGGGCGAGAGGTGGCTTCCCTGCTGGAGCTGAGCGTGCCCAAGGCTCCGTGGCACTGGGGTGGTCTGACCATGCTGCCCAGCTTTGCCATCCCCTTCTGGGTGGTGAATTAGTGATCAGAATCCAGCTGGGCTGTGAGGCTGGAACCCACAGCCGATGCCCCACGGAGCCTTGAACCCGCTCGGGGCGGGGCTGTCACCCTGCAAAAGAGCAGCACTTTGTGTGTCCATGGCCTCGTCCAGCCCAGCACCTTCCAGCCTTTGGCGAGCAGGGACAGATTTAATGTGCTCCCAGGAGCCCAGGGCTGTGCTGAAGGTGGTGGTGGGGGTGACAGGGTCCTGCTGGGCTTGAGTTCCATGGAGTATAACTTGGACCCTGTTGGCTGCTGGGGGTGATGGGGTGAGGCTGGAGCAGCCCCACAGTGGCAGCGCTCCCACAGCAGCCCCCAAAGAGCCAGAACTGGGACTGGAGCCTGACCCTGCGCTGGCTGAGGCCATTTCTGGGCTCTTCCAGTTACCAGCCACGGTACCAGCTCCATTTGAACTGTAGCTGAGGTTATGGCTTTCTCTTCRTGGTGCCCAGCTTCCATTTTTGCTTCCAGATGGATTGTGAGAATCCCTTGGGTAGGAACCATTCATGTGATCCCCAGGATCYGTTGGTCCCTGTGGGCTGGCAGTGCCTGGAGCCTGGCACACTCCCTGCCACGGCCACACATCACTGCCAGGYTCCTGCCCGTGCCGAGGAACAGACCAATGTTCCCCTCCTGTTTTCGGGAGGTGGATTTTTCGGGTTCTGTGGTTCCTCCAGAGGCTGTGAGCATCCCAATGTAACCTGCCCGGGCAGCACCTGCATCCCCATCCTCCCTCTGATCCCGACACAAGGGGAGCTGAGGAGGGAGGAACCCAGCCCAACTACTTTTATTTCACCGCGTGAAGTCCTGCACGTCTTTATTCAGCACCAGAAACWCTTTCTGGTTTTTGGGCTTTTCAATCCCCCCCGTCTCTAGCAGCAACACATTCTGGATGCTCAAAGGACCGTTTGCTCCTCTTCCAGCTTCCAGAACCATCCCAGAGCCCCCCTCCTCCTCACACCCTGTGTGGAGGTGAGCAGAAGTTCAGGGATGAAATGCCTGTGCCTACCAGAGGGGCTTGTGTTCCACCTCCTCCTGCACCAGCTCTGCAGCCTTAATCCTCCTAATCTCCCCGCATCTCCGGCGTGGCTCATTTTTGTGTGCAAATGCCCTTGAGAGCAGCAAAATTGCAGCTGCCGGGCGAAACGGCAGGCGGAGAGAAACTCCGGCGTAGTGGAAAACTATGTCTTATGTAAACTGCCCAGGTACTCTGCCTTTACCTTGGCTGGGGATCAGAGGCCCTGCACAAAGCCTCTGTGCACAGGGAGCTTTTGGGGACCTGGGGGCCTGTGGTTTGGGGGTGCTGGCAGCTCTTGTACGGGCTCTGGTGCCTGCCCAAAGCACCGCCCGCCCCGTGCTGAGGTGTGCTCCTCGGCTGGGGTCTGAGGGGGTTGGTTTTGCAGCATTTATTTTGCAAATGAGCCTTCTGGTGGCTTTGCTGATGCAGCTGGTCCCTGCTGTGCTCTGTGCCCCCCCCGTGTCCYGCTGCTGCCGGGCCCGGCGCACCCCGTGCCGGTATCCAGACCCGGTGCCACCAGCTCCTTGAGCCTCTTGAGCACCGAGCAGCAGGGCTGTCCTGCCAGCCAGGAGCACGTCAGGCCCAGGGAGCTGCCAAGCGGGTGTGGGCCCCTCTGCAGGGCGGTGGGGGGCTCGTGGGAGGATGCTGAGCCCCAGGGTGCTGCAGCCCACCGGCACCCCCACCCAAATGTGTTCCCTTGGCTCCTTTSCAGCCCTTAAAACACCCACGGAGCTCCTTCCACGGGGCCGAGCACCTCGACAGAGGCAGCGATGTGGCAATATTGACTTAACCTGGGTAAGAAGCTCTTGAGCTGCTGCTGCTGCGGGAGGGGAGCGGGAGAGGAGCACGTTTTATGCAACGAGATGACATTTTCCTGGCAAGCCCTTCTCCGGCATGCCACACCCTGCTCCACCCTGCGCCAGCCCCACCACCCCGGCCGAGGCCGACCCTGCTGCCGAGAGGGGCAGGATGGGCACCAGCTCCCGGGGTCTCATCCCCTGCTGGGTTCCCATGGGTTTGGCCATCCCACCGTGTCCCACATTCCCACCCCACACGGCCCATCCTAATTCGGGATGGCACCAGGGCTGGGTGGGCCAAGCCAGCAGTGGGGTGGTGGCATCCCCTTCCCTGCATGCCCCAAAAGGCACCGTGGCAGTGCTGAGGGGTTTTGGGGACCTTTCGGAGCAGMGGAGCCAGGCATGGGGATGATCAGCCCTGACAGCTCTTTGGCAGTGTTCCTCAACGAAGAATTTTTGGATTTGACTTAATGGGGGGTTGGGGGGGGGGTGTGGAATTGAGGCAAAACAATTTGGAAATCTCTTCCAAAAGCTCGGTGGAACACAAACAGCAGAGGATGAGCCAAAACCTCATTTATTTTCTGGGTGGGGCTTTTTGACAGCCCTCGGAGGGCCCAGCTGAGCTGCTCGCCCCCATGGCAGGGGTTTGGGGTGGGAAGGGAKCTCCTGCGGGCAGCACGGCAGGAAAGCAGGGCGCTGAAACACCTCCGTGCTGCCGCTTCCTCCTGGCGGCTCCCACGTGCGCAGGAATGCGGCCGTGCTCGTTCCTAACTGGTCCTGTGCCGGGCGAAACCTCCCCCAGCTCCCTGTAAGGCTGGGCTTGCTCTGGAATCAGCGGCCAGCCCGGCCCCGTCCCGTGCTCCGGCCCCGTCCCGCAGCCCCTGCCAGCCCCGATGGCTGCAGGTGGGTCTGGCGGGACGTGGTGGCTCGAAGGACCAAGCTCAGCGTTCCTCAAGCTGCGAGRAATAAATCGAATAAAACAAGAGCCTTGCTCCCGAGGCCGAAGGACGGGAAAGCTCCTGTCCCAGCAGGGAAGTGGCTTTTTCTGCTGCACTTGCTGGTTTGAGCCCAAGTGCCATCAAGGGAGTTAATACTGAACAAACACCAAGCGAAAGCGGGCGCAGGCAGCCAAGCAAAACAAAGGCTGAGAGAGGCCGGTGCTCTGACTCATTTGGCATGAAAATGCAGCATGGAATAAATTGAGTTTGGCTCTTCCTCGTCCTCCCGGCACGGTGCGGAGCGGAAGGGCTGTGTTGTCACCGGCGCTGAGGTGGCTTTGGGGTGCTGGTGCACACAGCAGGCACTGAGGAGGGATGGGGGCGTCTGCACCGAACTGGGCGGGAGGGTGGCAGACAGGTCCCCATCCTGTGTCCCCAGGCATGACTTTTGGGGCTGGTGGCATGAGGATTTTAAGATCACAATGTGCTCGATGCATCCGAGGGGGCAGCAGCTGCCCTTGGTCCTTACTCTCCTGTCTCACGAAGGGATGGGGAGAGTGTGGGGGGGTCCCAGATCCCCAGTGTGGGCACACAGCTGTCATCATCATCGTCATCATCACAGAACCGTCACAGAGTGGTTTGGGTTTCAAGGGACTTAAAGCTCATCTAGTTCCCCATGCCATGGGCAGGGACAGCTTCCACTAGACCAGGTTGCTCCAAGCCCTGTCCAACCTGGTCCTGAACACTTCCAGGGGCATCCATAGCTTCTCTGGTGTCCCCTCTGCCCCCGCAGTGGCAAGGTGCTGCAGCCCTTGGGAGGAGCACTGGTCCTGGCTGGGATGTCCCATGGCCGGGACCACTCTGTCACAGTCCCACGAACACATGGAGAGGATGAAAAAGGTCAGGGCTTCACTGCAGGCTTTGGCCTGTGATGTAAAGACTGGGAATTTCCGGGGTGTAATGTTTGCATCTCTGTAAATATGCAGCTGGAGCGCACCCAGGGGCAGCTGCCTGCGATGGGCGAGGGAGATAATGCCCCGCTTCCGCCGGCACGGAAGCTCGCGGGGGAAAGAGACAGGCAGCGCCTGGCCCCGCAGCGCGTCGGGTGATTCACCCCAGAGCCCGCCCCGGGCGATGCTGTGACCCCCGGGGCCGTGGGCGAGGGGGGACACATCCGTGGGGTGTTCCGGCAGGCTCCCGGCAGCGGCAGGGASGGCGGTGGAAACGATGCCCCGGCGCCCCGGGGGCCTCGGCAGAGCCCGACCGGTGGCACCAGGGCAGGCTGAGCGTGGCCTCGCCGTCCCCGCGGCTGCCGAGTGCTGTCCTGCCCCAGAGCGGGGTGACACCGCCTGAGACAATCCCGACTGGTGAGACTGGGAGAGGCCGGCCCAGCCCTGAGCCGGCCGCGGCACCCGGCACCCCGCGGTTTCGGCAAACCCTGCTGCCCGTCCTGCCCCGGCGGCACAAACCAGTCCCGGGGCTCACACCCAGCACCGCCCGGGCCCGCTTGCGACAGCGCTGGGAGCGGGCGGCTCTCCCCACACCAGCACCCCTCCGAATCGCTGGGCTGGGGAGCTCGGGCACCCCAAACCCACCCTAAACGCACCCCAAACGCACCGCGGGCTGTCCCGGTGGATGGGGGTCCTGGGCTGGGGTGCGTTGCAGGGCTGGGCCAGGGTGTAAAGCAGAGATGCACCCTGCAGGGGGGTAGGGACAAGGTGGTGGCTGTCCTGGGTGGAGGACCGTGCCTCCTCAGGGGACCTGTCACCGGGCTGGGAGGYGACAGGTGAAAAGGATTTTGGCACCGGCACATCCTGCACAGTCACTCGCAAAGGATGCCGAGCGGGATGAGCCTTCATTCCGCCCCTTATCCCGGGAGCAGCGCCTGCGGGTGCGCCCCGGGCACGGCCGGGCCCTCCCYGCCCTTCGTCACTGCGTGGGTGGCAGGGGCTGGGGCGGCTGCACTCACCCCACGGACCGAGGTGACCCGAGTCGTGTCACACGGGCGCTCGGAGATGCCACCAGCCACCCCTGAGTTCCCAAAGCCCTGGCAGGCCCAACACCCGTGGGATGCCCCAGCTCAGGGCTGGGGGCAGTGGCTGGACAGAGAGATCACCATCATCTCTGCTGTTCAATGTTTTCCTCAGCTAGTCCCACGTGTCCCATCCTGAGGGAACGGCTGGAGCTGTGTCAGGGGAGGGTTAGGTTGGATATCAGGAAAAGGTTCTTCCTCAGAGGGTGATTGGGCATTGAACAGGCTCCCCAGGGAATGGTGATGGCCSCAAGGCTGCCAGAGCTCCAGGAACATTTGGAYRAYGCTCTCAGGCWTGGGRTGGGATTGTTGGGGTGCCTGTGCAGGGCCAGGAATTGGACTGGATGATCCTTGTGGGACCCTTCCCCCTCAGGATGGTTCTATGTGCCAGCCTTATCTGTATTTGGGGGGAGTGGTGAGCACAGGACCTGGCCCTGGTGGGGCCGGAGGCTTTCCCAGGCCACGCTGGGGGCAGACAGATGCATTTCATAATCCCCAGGACTCACCTAATCCCCAGGTCCCGGCCACCCCAGGCTGCTGCCCTGGGATCATGGCTGATGGGGACAGGGAGGAATAAAATACTCAAAATGCAGTGGTTGATGCACATTCATGGCTTTTCCATTGCCTTGAATCAGGGACTGTCTGCCTGTCCTGCTGTCTGTCCATCCCACCCACTGCTGGATACGGACAAACAGGACAGGGTTGGCTGTGCCTTCATTGCTCTGGGATAATTCACGTTCCGGGATAATGCCCCACTTCAAACAGTTTCCACCTGCCCACCAGCGCTCACTCCCAGGGCGTTCCTAATACTCTAAAGGATCATTTGGGTGCTGGGGTAGGATCATAAAACCTTAAACGGGGGGGGAAATACCCAAATTCAAGACTTGTGCCGCATATTAAATAATATATTTATACATATATAATATTATAAATATGTMATATTATGCTGCGGTGGCCAGGGAGGAGGGGAGCTCTGAGTGCCGCTACAGCCCAGGCTTAGTGCAGGTCAGAGATGCCTACAATTGTCTTTAAATACTTTGTGGTGGTGGGTTAACCATGGATTATAACCATCATTAATGATTGTAACCATCATTAGCAGCCACTGCAATGCAAGGTGGGGGGGGGCTCGCTGGTAGCAGGGGCGAGGGGGTCATCGTGCCAAACAAATGCTCAGTTTATTCAATCAGGGCGGTGGTGGATAGGGAGAGTGGGACCTGTGTCCCGCTGACGGTGGCACAGGGGTGATGGGACACTTCGCTGGGTGCCGTGGCGGTCCCGCGGTGGAGGCACTCGCCCCCAGGTGTGGCTCGGACCCGCCGGTCGGAATCAGCCGCACCGCAGCATCCCGGCACCGCCGCTCCGTGCCCGCCGGAGCCACGGGCAGGGTTTAGCCGGGGGCAGCCGGCAGAGGGGCGATCACATGCTTGCCCGCCCGGGATTAGATGTAGCCGCCGCGGCGGGGAGCCGTGCCAGGGAGCCGCGCCGGGGAGCCCTGCCAGCCGCCGGCACTGCGAGCCCATGGCCCCGGGCGGCAGGAGCCGGCCGCGGCTGCCCTGAGGGCCCGGCGGGACCGGCGGCCCCGGATGATGTCCTACCTGCAGCCCCCTGGCCGAGCCCTGGAGCGCTTCGATGGGCTCTCCCTCATTTACTGGTAAGCGGGCCGGGAGCGGGCCCCGCTCCGCCTCCTGGGTCCCTTCTCCAGGGATCGCGTTAGGGAGGATGCGTTCCCTGACCCCGTGGCTTTCGGCGGGGCTTGATTCCATTCATTTTGGTGGCCCCTCTCCGGAGGGCACGGCCTGGCGGGGGTCCCTCAGCATCTTCAGGGTCAGCGCACAAGCGAGGCCGGTGGCAGCCAGGGGTGGGAAAGGCATTTATTTTCCGGGCAGCACCTGGGGAAGCGCCTGCAGCCCCCGGGACGGTTATGGGCGCTCCTGCTGCGGCCCTGGCGCCGGGCTCTCCTCTCGGACAAAAGCTCCCCGCGAGGACCGTGTGCCCCGTGGCGGTGCCGGGGAGCGGGGGTGCGGAGCAGGGCCCCGCTGGGTGCGGGGAGGGCGGCGGAGGGGACGGGAGGTGACGGCGGGCGCTGGGCGGCTGCAGATGTCTATGTAGGGCAGGGAGAGCCGGCGGGAGCACGGCTCTGCCGGGGCCAGGGTTCAGAGCGTGCGGCTTTAGCCGATTAACTGGGGTCAGTGGGCCGGAGCCAGAGCCGGCGTGGGCCCCGCCGGGGTCTCGGGACCACCCTGGGGTTTGGCGGAGGCCTTCTCTGGCTGGCCAAACCCGGGCTTCTCCCCAGCCGAGACCAAGAGCCCAGGGCGCCCTGACTCCAGCAAGGGACCGTGATCCCTGCCGCTGCTGGGACATGCTCCGTCTCCGGCTGAAGTAGGTCATTGGAGCGAGGGCTGGGGGGCTGCGGGGCGGCTGCCCCCCGAGGGGGTGCAGGCAGGATGGTGGGGGCAGCACCYGGGGTGACTGCGACCGAGAGGGTGGCTTGAGTTGCTGTGTTGGTGCTGCCCCGCTGGTTTTGGGTGTAGAAAAGGCAGAATCAGTTGCCGGTCGGAAGGAGGTGGTGCAGGACAGGCGCGACCGCGTGGGCTGTGTTTGGGGGAGCGCTGCCGGGTGGGCGCTGATGTTGTGGGGCCGTGGGGGGTGTGTGTGGGAGCAGCACCGTCACCTCATTGGTGTCCCCTGGGCATCCCTGGCTCCGCGGGGCTGCTGAGCCCTGCTGCCCTGCCCTTGCGAGGCAAAAATGCTCAAGCCTCATTTTCTACCTCAAAAATCTGCTCATATGCTGGAGTTTTGGGTTGACCCCTCCCTCGGCTTTGTCCACTGGGCTGTGCTTGGTGCGGAAGGACGGGGGTGGTCAGCTCTGAGCCGGGGGACTGTCCCCCACATGTGAAGGCTGCCAGATGTGCGGGCTGGTGCCCGGCTGTGTGCCGGCTCCGTCGGGACGCGCGGAGGGTGGCGAGCAGATGGCGGGGAGATAACACCTCCCCGGCACTCCGATAAGCATGACCGCGCTCTGCCGCTGATTAAAAGATTAATTTTGGAGTTTGAAATAGGAATTTAATAAATAAACACGAGCCGTCAGCAGGACCTCTCCCGGCAGCAGCAGGGCCGGGGGTGGTGACTGCCGCGGCCGGARCAGCGGCTCATCCCTCAGTCCCGGWTTGTCCCGATGGTGATGCCGGTGTGACCCCACGGGGCTCTCCCGGAGAGCGGCTGCTGGAGGCTCTGAGCAGGTGTTGCAGTGGTGGCTTTCGTGCAGGAGCTTTGCCAGAGCCAGCAGGAAATAAATGAGCCCCGAAGGTGCCTTGGGTGCCGGGCAGGTCTCGTGGCTGGACCATGCTCTGTGTGCCAGGTGGGTTTGGATGCGCTGCCAGCTCCTCACCAGGCATGGCTGGGTGCAAGACTGGCCTGGCGCTTCCACCAATCCTCTTGGAATTATTATTGCTGCGTGTTTATGGCTTGTGCTGAGGTCTGGATTTGAGCACAGGGTTGTTCACAGCTCAAGGATGGGTCAAAGCTCTTCCCAAGAGCAGCGCTTCCAGCTCAGCAGCACRTTCTGAAATATTTCCCAAAAATATGTTGTTTTCCCATCTCTCCATACCCAGCCATTTCCCTCGCCTGTCTCTTTCCATCCTTATTTTTATGGCTTCACTTGGGTGAGTCTCCTGCCATTGTTCTCACGTTTTCCCAATCAGTGTGGGGTGGACAGAGGGTGGCCAGGCCGGCAGAGCAGGTTCTGCAGCCCCCTCCAGCCCCTGGTAATAAGTTTATAACCAGTCCAATCCCACGGCCCAGGGGATTTAGGAAGGCAGGGAAGGTTTATAATCCTGTTAACCCTTCACAGCAGTTGACACCCAAACTGGGGCCACAGGACCAGTCCCCAAGCACAGCAGCAGATCTCCYACCTCATGGGAGGGTGAGGAGGAGGAAGGAGGAGGGACGAAGGTTTCCTCATGTGAGAGATGTTACCACACCTTGGACCCTTGGGGTGAAAAGGAAGGAGGCTGTTTGAGCTTTCCCATGTGATTGTAGTTAAATTGTGTTCATCCCCACCTCAAGTGGGTGCATCCAAGGGTTGGGCTGGAGCAGATGTTGGGGGATGTTCATCTCAGCTGGGCTCTGGCATAAACACCTTTCCTAAAAATTCCTGGCAGACCAAGCCCGACCTCCCTTCTACCTGAAAGAGCCTCTCTTCCTAATTACTGCAAGACAAGCTAATTGAAGAGGTCCTTTTTGCCTTTTCCTCAACCAAAACCTTTTGGAGCAGCACAGGAAGAGCTGTGTGTTGATGTCCATGGGTAAACTCTTGTAACCCCTTGTTGTGGTTTCACTCCCTCAAGCCCCAGCAGTCCCCAAGAGCAGCTCTGCCAGGCAGGTGCCCACGGATTGAGCATCTTCTCCCTGGGCAAGAAGCACCTCCAGAAAATGCTCCACCACAGCTGACCTGGTGCATAATTTTCAGGTGGGATCAGTTTCCTTCTGGAAGCTCCTCTCCATATGGGATGAAGGTGATGGGCAGCAGAGACCTGACTTTCAGACAGCAAAGGTTCATTGGGATGGATCTCTCGTGCTGAAGAAGTCCACTGGCTGAGAAGGATATTGGAAAATATCCCAGTCCTCAGGAGCCACCCTCTGACCTCTGCAGCTGGAAGGGGTCAGAGGAAGGGATTGAAGGAGTGCTGGGGGCCACATGGTCCTTGGGAGGAGGAAAGGGCCTGTAGGGTGTGGGGACCTGGATGTGGGGACATGGATGTGGGGACCCGGATGTGGGACTGTTGGCAGCCCTGCTCGTGGGGATGAGGTTTCCATGAGCATGTCCTGAGGCAGGACCCCAGGCTTGGAGCAGCAGTGTCACCCACCTGGGCTGGCAGCATCACCTCACCAGCTGCCACCCCTGCAGGCAGCTGCCCGGGGAGATGCTGAGCCCAGGGCTGGGATGGGAGCTCGGAACTGCCCATCCCTGAGTGCTCCCTGCAGGACCTGCCTGCTTCCCTCACCAGTAATTTTGACACTGTGGTTTCCTTTGGGTGCAAGTTACTCCTGGGGAGATTCCAGTTGGACACGAGAGGAAAACTTTTCGTAATGGCAACAATCAGCCCCTGGAATCACCTCCCCRGGGAAGTGGTGCATCCCCCAGTGTTGGATGCGTTCAAGATTCAGCTGGGCAGGGTGCTGGGCTGTCCTGTCTAGACCGTGCTTTTGCCAAGAAAGGTTGGACCAGATGCTCCTTGAGGTCCCTTCTAACCTGGTGTTCCATGGTTGTTTGTTCCCTCTTCTGTTCAGACTTGTCTGTGAACATCCCTGATCTCCTGAGCTCATCTGAAGTGACTCCATGGGTATTATTATGAAAACGCTGTGGGCTGCACTGGGCCCGTGGGCAGCTCCTTCCCAGCTCCACAGCAGCTGATTTATTTCGTGATTTATCACCGAGGCTTTGTAGCTGATCCTGCAAGCAGCACAGTTGCATTTTTCCCTTTTCTAATCAGATGTAAAAGCCTCTGCAGCCTACGCTAATTCTGTTTTGTCRTGAAATGAACTCACTTAATAACGACCCAGTGTTCCTGCTGCTGCCTGGGCAGCCCTTGGCTCCCGCCGCAGCTCCYGGTGCCGGTGGGATGACGGCAGAGACCGTGACCCAGTGCCCTGCTGGGGTGAGCCCTCCCACCTCAAACCTTCTTAATGCTGCTTTCCGGAGCCGAAAGCCCTCAGACAGATCTCACTTCCACTGCAGGATGTCTTTCCASCTCTAATTCCCACCCACACAAACCTACTTGGACCCTGTTCCTCCGCTCGGCCGCACACGGAGCCTCCTGCGGGCTCGGGGATGCTGCTGTCAGCACAACTTCCCTTCCCTTGCCCATCCTGGTGCYGCTGCTTTGCCGAGCTCAGGATCCCTCCTGGGGCTGGCCCCGGTTTGGGGTGATCTGGTCCTGGCTGAATCACCTGGATCACTCAGGGGTGCTCGCTGTGGGACCTGGCCATGCCTGGGCTTGGCTGCTCCCCTCTCCTGGTTCCTGGGGTTTAGCCTCCATGTTGGGGCTGGAATAACTGAGGAATCTGATGGCTCCATGTCTTGTATGGCATTAACATGATCTGGAGATGACCCCATGTCTTGCTTCAAGACACCAATTTTTGGGCACAGATAGATAYGGAATACAATAACATTTTGGGTTCCCCAGGACACCCCACCTGAGCAGCCAGGCTGCGAAGGGCTGTTTGGCTGGGGAGAGCACTCACTGAGCCCCTCAGTTTCAAATGGAAATGTGTTTCACAAGAGATGAGTCTTGAGTGATTTTGCATTTTCTGCTGGAYATGTTGACCATGAGACGCCAACACTCCCAATGACATTAAACCATTACCTCTCCTTGTGGTCCAGCTGTTTCCAGCACTGTTTGGTTGTTGTCTGGGTAGGAAGGACAAGGGGAGACCTGAGTTAGGAGATAAAACAACTTTACCTTTGGTTGTGCTCCTTTCAGCCATCCTCTTCCCCTCTTTTCCTTCTGAAGCCCAAATACATCACCACCACCTTCTCCACTGCTTCCTCTTGGCAGTGGTTTCTGTGCCTCTCCCAGCGCTCCCAGTTTCACTCTCCCACACTTTCCCCTTCGTGATCTCTCAGAAAAATGTACTGGAAATGCACCTGACTTGTGCCATGTTTTGCTGTCAGCATTTTTAACTCTGTGCTCCTGCTCCAAGACTTGTTTTGATTCCACTGAGAGTTTCACCCACCCCTGCTTATACATGGTAGTGTTAAGTAAAGGTGACTGATACAGTTTCACTCAACTTCTATTAAAAATTTTTTTTTCAAGCTGAAGTAACTTTTCCATTGGAAAAAATCCGTTTTTCATCAAGTTTTCCGCTCATTTTTCTAGCAGTCCATGAAAAATGGACAACAAGTGAAGCATGTGTTTATCTGCTGTCCAGCCCCATGGGGTTAGTTTGTTCTTCATTCATACTCCTTCTATTCTCTCCTTTACTTAAAAATCTAAAATCTCATCAGCAGTTCCCTGGGATAAGAATCCTGGATTAACTCTGAGTTGCTCAGCTGGGTCCCAGCTCCATGAAGATCTCGAGCATTCAGCACATACCCATTGCCAGTGGGATGCTTGCCTTCAACACTGATTATAGAAATTAGGCCTGGGACCCTCAGGCAGATCACAGGGGGCTTATAAATCCTTCCTGAATGTGATTCCAAGTTTTAAACAAGGGAAAATCTTCTGAAATGTTTTTATTGAAGCTTCCTCTAACGAGACAGATGTCAATGAGCAGGAGCAGCAGCAGTGTCTGCTGCCTTTGCCAGGGTCAGTGTGAGTTTTGGAGCATGGAGTGGGGGATCTGAGTGTTTGGAGAGAAAGTTGGAAGCTGAGCACTGCTTGTCTTCCCTGAGGGCCTCCTGGATTTGATTTTCATGTGCTTTACCAGCTCGTGGACAAGCCTGTGGTTTATTGCAACATCCCACCCAGTGGGAAGGACGAGGAATCCCAGGGTTGGGCCACTGAAGGACTCAATGTTGAAGGTGCTGAGCTCCAGTCAAACGCATATGCTTAACTCTGAGTGTGACAATTGTTCCCTGAGATGCAGAAACCAGAGTGGGTGAATTAATGAATTGCCAGGCAGGAAACTTTTCCCATTTTCCTGCATGTTTTGGGTTGGGTTGGCCTGGCTCCACCAAGCTTTCCTGCAGCCCCTCTCAAACTGGTCGAAGAAGTGACCTTATCTTAAATCACAGAATGGCTTGGGTTGGGATGAACTTTAAAGATCATTTAATTCCGTGCCTTGTTATCGGGATGGACCCCATCCAACCTGGCCTTGGACATTTCCAGAGATGGAGCAGTCACAGCTTCTCTGGGCAACCTGTGCCAGGGCCTCAGCTTTGTCCTGTTGCCGTTGCCTCCAGTGGTTGTGCAATCTCTTCCCTTCAGCATCCCTGATTTATTCCAGCCAAGGCTCTGGCCGTGAATCAAGGCAGTAATTATGTGACAATGTATTAGCAGTAGTTATGTGACAATGTATTAGCAGAGCCTCAAAGGACCTCAGAAGGTTCTACGTTGTGTTTTGGTGGTGGGATGGGAATTGTCTCTTCTGGGATGATTATTGGTGCATCAGAGGACTTGGAGTGTGACCCTGAGTGTGAGTGGCAGGAGGCTAGTGGGTGAGGGTTGCTCAGAAAGGTCACCCCAAGCTGGGCACGGTGCCAGGGTGCTCCTGCCCCTCAGGGAGCTGTGCCCTGGYGTGGAACAGCTCCTGTCATAGAACAGGCACAGAGGGAGGGCTCCACACCCCAGYGTTGAATCTATGTCCATGTCCTGCTTCAGAACCTCCTGGCCAGCCTTGAATGAGTCACTGAGRGCCAGAGCTCGTGGTCATCAGGTGTTGGACCCTCCTGCCTTAATTCTTGGCTCTCCAGTCCCTGGTCATTTTCTGTGGGATGGCAGGAGAAAGAGCATCTCCCTGCCGTTGGGTCGCTGTGGGGATGGGCAGGTTTGTGAGGCTCTTGGAGGCTGCAGCATCCAACAGATTCGGACATGGTTTGACCATGGCCCCAGGTACCACCCCTCGTGCTTAGGCTGCTCTGGCCAAAGCCTTGACGTGGACATGAACCAGGTGTGGGCACACCTTGCTGTGCTGCATCTACATTTGTCTAGTTGGCATTATTTATCCAAATTTTGATTTTGCAGCTAGATTAATTCACTTTTAGGAAAGTTTTGGCCACCTAGAGGTCTAGTGTAGTCAGATTTTAATATTTCATCTGAATGTCCTCAAATGGAAGCAATTGAAAAAAAGAAAAAAAAAGACAAAATGCAGGAGAACTTTTCCCATTGAAGCACCTTGCCCAGCAAGGCTTCACACGGCCATCGGGGAAGCTCCTGCTGATAAAATGAGCTATTCACACATGGGAAAAGCAATATCCAACAGCACTGGACTCAAGGAATGATTTGGCAAAGAGCCTGCAGTGCCAAGCAGGCACGTCCCCATCAGACGCAGGTCGGTGCTCCGCTAACGAGGCCAAGGGCCACTAATGGGGCCTGGCCAGGAGCCTGTGGAGATGCTGTGGGAACAGCACGAGGAGGACACCGCTGATGGAGTCARGGCCAAGAGCTTCCCTGTGACCTTAAATGTCCCCCAGAGTTGGTTGGGATGCGGGACCCGTGTAGTCCTGTAGCTCCGGGGGACTGCATTTCCCGGTAATTTCTTTTCTCAGGGAAGATCACCAGAACTTTTCCACCARGATCGCAGCCAAGCCCCAAGGTGGATTGTTCTAGGTCCATTCTCATTCACTGGCAAACCTTGGACAATCATTTTTCATCCCTCCATCCCCACATCCCACCAAACAGGGGTTCTGCTGCATCTCCAGCTGGATGATGTGCACCAAGACAGGGGTGGAAGAGGCTGTTCGAAGGCAAATTGTGCTTCTGACCTACCAGCAGACAGGGGAACAGCTGAACTTGCTTTGCATTTAGAAGGAAATASTGTGGACTGGAAAAGATGCTAAAACTGAAAAAAAAAATCAACATCACCCCTAAACCCCCTAAGTGCTACAGTCTGTTATTACTTCCAAAGCTCTGCGGTGGATTTTAATCCTTTAGGGATGGCGAGCGCACACGTCCCACACCGAACGCTGCCCTTCACCCCTGGAGGGGCCATTCCCAAGGATGCATCCAGGCAATTCCCCCGTTGTGCTGAGGACGAGGGGCCAGCCCTGCTCGGGGCTGGCCGAGCTCCGGCCCCGCCGCTGCGGGAAGGCGCTCGGACRGGCCGCGCCGGCTCCGGCTTGCGTAAGCTTTAATCTAAAGTTGGAGATGTTTTGAGCTGATCTGTGTTAATGTTGGGTGGAATTAACATGCATACGGGGAGACCACGTGATGCCCTCCGACCTCCCCCTTTTTTTTTTTTTTTTTTCCCATAATTTTTTTTTTTTTCCCATCACTTTAACGGATTCCTGCCAAATCGGAGTGGCCGGTGCCTGGCAGGGCCGGGCGCTGCCGCCAGCAAGATGCCCGCGGTGTCTGTCCTTTACAAGGGAGCCATCATCATCAGCAGGTAACCCCCCGGCCCGGGTGGGAGCGGGGAGGGGGCTCTGGAGGTCTTGTGGCCACTTCCAGCCAAGGTTCTCCCGCTGTGGCTGCTCCAGGAGCAGGGTTGGGAGGCAGGGATGCGCCGCAGGAAGAGCCCAGTGGCCAGTTGGGTTTTGTGCGTTCGTGGCATTAGGGAAGCTCGGGGCGGCCGTGCCTCACGGAGGGGGTGATGATAAGAGTGATCGCAGCGGGGATGATGATAAGAGTCGATCGTATCAAACCGGCATCTGCTCCGCCGGCACCGCATCCGTCTGGCGCCTTCCCGCCCGCTGCTCGCCCCGGGGAATTTCCGTGGAGATTTACTCGAAATGCCCTGAAAATCCCGGGTGGGGAATTGAAGCAGGCCGGGCCCAGGGCTGCTCTGCCTTCCCAGGACGCCTTCAAGCTTCACCTTGTGACAGATGTGGCCAGTTGTTGGTTCAGCGTTGAAACTGTGAAAGAGTATCAAGGAGGGGCATTTTTTAACAGGGAGAAAAAGCTCCCAGTCCAAATCTTAGCGGTGGATGTTACTGGCTTTGCAGGATAGCTCAATATTTTGAGTCTTATTTTGGATTCCTGGGAAGTCCCTCCGGGTTATTCTTATCCCGAGTCCCGCTGGATTCGGAGGAGCCTGTTGGTTCCCACGGTGTTTTTCCTCCTCATCTGTGTCCAGATCTGGGACCTGATATCGATTGGGAAACACCTTCTCTCTTGTGACTTAAACCCTGGGGAGCRTTTTGGGAGCTCCTCAGCCCTGGTTTCCCACCTGGCACACCTGGCTCTGGCCTTCTCAGATCAAGGGTCACCCATCCTGAGGGGGGTGACCACCATGGGCCACCCAAGGAGGAGAAGCACCGATGGTCCTGGGTTTGGRTTCTGGCACCTGTGGTTGGGGCAGAGTGGGACTGGGTGGTTTTGGGGTCATTCATTTGGGACACCCACCTTGCCTGAGGGTGTTTAGGGGGAGACTGTGGGATGTTTTGGGGGAGTTACTTGCCTYGGGGGGATCTCAGGAGTGTGATGCTCTTCCACTCACTCTGGCTTGTGATGAGAAGCTCCCACCTGACCAGGCAGGACTTGGAGAGGCTCAGCAGACCTTGCATCCCCCTTTTCCAGACCCCATGCCTGCATTAACAACCTTGGCAGTGGATTGTGCCCAGCTGTCTTCATTGCAGGCTGCCTGTGTTTATGGAACTGGTTTATTCCCAGCACACGGGTCCGAGCTCTGATCCCATTTCCTGGGAGCTGCACAGCTGTGCAGCCCCGATAATCTGGGGTAATGAATCACAGACAGGCCCATCAGATTTGCTGGGTGGGGAGGATGATGTTCAGCCCTGCACATATTCTCTCATTTATCTGTGTGAACTCCGGGGGGGCTGGCAGGGGGTGGATTTTTGCCCGTGTGGGAGCAGCAGGTGGGGCCGTGTCCCTCAGCCTGGGTGTCCGCAGTGTTGGGTGGGCAGCGTCCGGGGTGGTGGGGACAATGTCCCTCTGTGTGTGCTGGGTGGGCACTTGTGCCTCTGTTCCTTTCAGCCCGTGACAGAAAGATGCTCCTCTTGTCTCCCCAGGACACTCATGGGACCGTACGGAATGGATCGAACCGTGCACTGCTTTGACTTCTACGACTGTGCAAATGGCCTGGGTGAGTGCTGACCCTCCCAGGTCATCAGGGTGGGCTGGGACCCCTCAAACATCCCCTCAGTCCCCCTGTGTCAGGATGTGCCTCCCTGTGTGAAGTCTGGTGTCTCACTGGCTCCTGTGTACTGGTTTTTGTGTACTGGCTCCTGTTTACTGGGTCTTGTGCCTGCCTGTGTCGAGCATCTGACATTAAAGGAATGTCAAAATCCCAGCTAGTTCCATGTTCATGGTGAGCAGCCAGTGCTGAGAGCTCTGCAGGAGCCTGGGGCCAGAACCCCTTCCCTGAGCAGGATGGGGGAGACATCTTTCAGAATTTCCTGAATGGGATAAATTAATATTTTAGATAAATAAATAAATAAATAAATAAATAAATAAATAGAATTCCTAGCACTTCCCTGCCCCTGCCCTGCTGCAGACTTTCCCCCTGGGAAGCCATCCCAATGGAGGATGGAAGGTGCTGCAGCACTCCTGGGGACTGGGCTGTACGAGCTGGGTTTGGACAGCTTGACCCACGGGGAAGGGAATGAGCTCTGAGTGAGTCAGGTGTCCTTCCACAGCACTCTGAACATCAAAGCATGGGAGAAAAGGCAAAAGAGAAGGTCACATCCATCAGAACGTGAGAAAGTCCCAGGTTCATGGCACCCAGCCCAGAGGGATCCAGCACAGCATTTCTTCTGAGCTCTGTCTATGCAGGGGTGCTCTGCCATGGACACTACAAAAATCTGTGATCCCGCATCAGGATTTCTCAGTATCCCCCCCCAATTCTCAATTGTGAGTGCAGCCCACCCTCCCACAGAGCAGCTGGGGGCCCCTTGGTGGAGTCCCTGCATGACCATTTGGGGGATGACTCCTGAGAAGTCACCAGAGAAACAAGTTCCGGTTTCCCGAGAGCTGAGATTAATTATAGATTAATTATTGGCTGTTCCCAGCTCTGGGGTAACGGGACTGTGTGCCGTGGAGGAACGGCTTTGCTGACTCTTCCCTCGGTCACGAGGCTCACGGGAGCTCAGAGAGATGTCTTTGCTCGGTGAATATGATATTTTAATCTGCAGAGGTGGATTTGGTTGCATTGATGGGATTTCAGCCGCTGGGTTAGATTAGCTCGTTAAAGGAGGAGACCCAGGAAAGCCYGACGGGGCCGTCGCTGACCKCGGCAAGGAGTGACAGACGTGGCAGCCCTTTGGGAGCCGCTGCCCTGGGTCCCAGCTCTTCTCCTTTCCCCCCGAGGGTCTTTGCAGGGTCTTGCAGACCCTCTACAGCCAATTGTGATGTGCTGCAGGAATGTACAACAACGTGGATTTTCTAATGCCATCATCAGCTGCCTTCATCCTCTCCCGGGAGGCTTGAAACACCCAGGACAAGTGATTGTCCTCCAGAAATCATGGAATGGTTGGGTTGGAAGGGACTTAAAGCTCATCCCATTCCACCCCCTGCCATGGGCAGGGACACCTTCCACTATCCCAGGATGCTCCAAGTCCCGTCCAACCTGGCCTTGGACACTTCCAGGGATGAGCCAGCCACAGCTTCTCTGGGCAACCTGTGCCAGGGCCTCCCCACCCTCACAGGGAAGAATTTCTTCCCAATATCCCATCTATCCCTGCCCCCTGTCAGCTTAATCATCCCTCTCTGATGAGTACCAAGTGCTGCTTGCAGACTCCCTGTGTAGCTGCTCAGAGTAGGGTTTTTTGGGGAAGAAAGTTCCTTCATGAGTTTCTCAGGTTGGATGCAGGTKTTATTCCAGCAGTTTCTTGGGTTGGATGCAGGTGTTATTCCAGCAGTTTCTCGTGTGGGATGTAGGGGTTATTCCAGCAGCTCCTTGGGTTGGATGCAGGTGTTATTCCA
>JACAXG010000057.1:1297175-1449590 GCA_018881555.1 Amblyornis subalaris | reverse complement strand
GATGTAGGGGTTATTCCAGCAGCTCCTTGGGTTGGATGCAGGTGTTATTCCAGCAGCTCCTTGGGTTGGATGCAGGTGTTATTCCAGCAGTTTCTTGGGCTGGATGTAGGGGTTATTCCAGCAGTTTCTTGGGCTGGATGTAGGGGTTATTCCAGCAGTTTCTCAGGTAGGATGCAGGTGTTATTCCAGCAGTTCCTTGGATTGGATGCAGGTGTTATTCCAGCAGTTTCTTGTGTTGAATGCAGGTGTTATTCCAGCAGTTTCTCGTGTGGGATGTAGGGGTTATTCCAGCAGTTCCTCAGTTTGTATGCAGGGGTTATTCCAGCAGTTTCTTGGGCTGGATGTAGGGGTTATTCCAGCAGTTTCTCAGGTAGGATGCAGGTGTTATTCCAGCAGTTCCTTTGGAGCAGCATCACCGCTCGGTGCCGGCGTGGCAGGTCAGCGTTTGGCCCCGGGTCTGTTGCTCTGTGGCTTTAGGTGGAAACCCACATGTGAACCTCAGCAGAAGTTCAAAGAGGTTACCTGACAGCTCCTCAACCCCGAACCTCGAATTAAAGAATAGCCATCAAAGGGAAGTGCTGATTAAGAAGCATTTCTCAGAAACACCGAGATCCCATTATCTTGACCTTCATCTGCTTAGGACAGGGCAGTGAGTCATTCCCCTCCAATCTGTCCCTTCCTCCAGACAGAAAAAGCTGGCGGGGGCCACAAGATCAACAGAGGGATTAAGRGAAATGTAATTGAACATTGCCAGCTTAGGCCCCGGGCGGGCGGCCCCTCTCCCTGCCCGGMACGGCAGCCGGTGGGGTCAGGATGCTCCCGAGATGATCCCAGTTGGACTAAACAACCAGATTAGCCAGGACACCCCTTGACCTCTGGGATAGGGAGCCAGGAGCAGGTGAGATTATAGCCCAGGAACTGCGACTCTGGCATTGGTGGGAGCGGGATTAGAGGCACCAGAGAGGCTTGAGGGTCTTGGAGAAATTTATAGGATCGTTAAGAACCTAAAGAAAACAGAGTCTTGGTCAGTCTTACCTCTGAGTCCATCTGGAGTTTTCCTGGCAAACTTTGTTCTCCCAAAGAGAAAATACCGGGGACATGGGCATCAGCTCCAGGACCTTTGCCAGAAAGGAAAGATTAAATAGAGGGATCCAAAATAGGCTAGATTATCTGGCCCTAAGTATGACTTAATAAGCATTATACTGGGACTTTGATGCTGTGATAATTAAAGAGCCGTTATTTACCTACACTGGGTCCCAAATAGAAATTTGATTGAAGTAAGTGTTTACAAAATACATAAGGAAATATCCTCCCAGGAATGCTGCCACCACAGTCCTGGGTGATTCAGGTTTGCTGCAATCCCACAGTCCCATGGCTTGGTCYGAGCCCTGGAAGGGGTGAGCCCTTCCTCCTCCTCTTCCTCCTCCTCCCTGCCCCAGTGGGGACTCTCCAGTGCATTTTGGGGGGCGGGACCGGCACCCACGGCACCTCCTCGGTGAGGCGATGGGTGGGAGGGCAGCGTGGGCAGRGCCCAGCAGCACCCAGCTGCTTTCCCAACAAGGGAGTTAAAACTCGGGGATTTGTCCTCCCCCCACCGAAGTTTGAGTGTGTCTGGAGCAATACTGTGRGTAATCACTGATTTTAATAACAAGATCGGATTTTCTCATGACATGGTTGGGGATAAAGGAGGATTTGGAGATACTTCAGCTATATTAAGGCATTATTACAATTGATTTGCAGACACAAAAGGGAAATGAGCCATTATCGATTTGATACCTCGGCCCAGGCGCTGGTCACACGTTGGGCTGCTGGGGGATGCTGTGGCTGAGCCTCTGCAAGGTGCAGATTTGTATATGATTTGTCTAATGTGCTTCATCATTCCTAATTCCTTCGTGTTCCAGTGTGAAGAAAGATGTAGGATGACTTCCTGAGTCATCCCCTGGTCTTAGGCTGGGCTTCCAGTCTCTTCCCCATCCAGGAGGACCTCCTCACACCAGGAGTTTCCCAAACCCATCCCAAGTGTGACCCTGCTCCCAGGGTGTCTCTGCAGAGCCCAGCAGAGGGATCCCCTGGCTTCACAGGGAGCAGAGAAATTTTCAGCTGAGCGTCCTTGGCCATGAGCAGGTTTTAACTTCTGCYCATGGACTTTGGGGCTGCAGAATCTCCTCCCCACTTTGGTCCTCAGGTGCCTGACCTGACCCATGCCTTGGTGAGGCTTGTGTTCATCAGATACTTTTTTGGAGGCAATATTTCCAATTTGAGTGAATTTCTTTTAAAATGCAATGGAGAGAGCATTAGTGCCCATTCCTGAGGTGTTCTGCTGTGAGTTCCCTGTTCCAGCAGTAAAAACAGCTCCTCACAGCTGCCTGGTTAATGCATTTAACCCAGGGAATAAACTCCAGCACTCAGACAGGGATTTTGAGCTTGGGAAAAGCAACAATTGGTGCATAGAGGAATKAATTGAAAAATTGTAATAATCCAGTTTTAATCTAATTTTAATATAAAGGTGACTTGAGAGACAAGGTCTTTCCCTAGAGGCAAATGAAAACTGTGAGGGGCCTGAGAGCAGAGCTGGGGTTATGAAGGGAAAGGAAAAAGGGATGGAAATAGAGCCATGTCCTGAGTAATCCTGATCCAGGGGMCACTGCTCTCCCCTCCTGCCTGTTCAGAAAGGGCTCTTTGGGGAAGCAGCTGTGCCCTGCTCCCATGGAGGGAGGCGTTTTGTGCAGCCCAGGACCTCTCCTGGGCTCGGAGCAGCCCCCCAGCAGCCAAGCCCAGAGCTGGGCTGGCRCTGGCCGTGCCCCTCGGTGGCACTGCCTGTCCCCAGCGTGCCCCCCTGTCCACAGCAGCAAAATGCCTGACCAGCATCTCAGGGGAGATTTGTTAATTAAAGCCAGGCTTTTTAATCCTTCTGTCCACAGCCTGGATCTTCGAAGTAGGACTTAATGAGCCCTGGATAAATAAGTCTCTTGGACCTTTTCCTGCCAGCCAGCTTACGCTGGCCCTAAGGGACAGGTCCCGTGGCCAGAGGGGTGGCTGTGAGGAGCAGGAGCCTTTGCCAAGGTGCTGCAGGGCACCTGAGCTGTGCTGCTGCCACGGGAGGGTCGGAGCTGTAACAGGGGGCACCTCTGTGCTCCTGCCTGGGCTGCTCCTCCCGGATGAAACTCCAACAAAAGTGGCCGTTCCTGGATCTGCCATCAGTGGCAGCTCCAAAGGCTGTGGTGCTGCTGGGTCCTGGCAGGTGAGCGGGGATGTCCCTGCCACTGCTGTGTCCCTGGGGCTTCTCCAGGTGTGCACAGGGAAGGGGATCTCTTGGGGGAAACAAGAATGTTTTGTACGACAAGTCTTACATGAGCACAAGGTGATGCATCTGCAGCAGGAGCAGGTCCTTTCCCATCAGGGGTGAACTTGGAGCTGCTGGAGCGAGTCCAGAGGAGGCCACGGAGATGCTCCAAGGGCTGGAGCACCTCTGCTCTGGAGCCAGGCTGGGAGAGCTGGGAGTGTTCACCTGGAAAAGAGAAGGCTCTAGGGAGACCTCAGAACCCCTTCCAGTGCCTAAAGGGGCTCCAGGAGAGCTGGAGAATAATTTTGATCAAGGGCTGGACTGACAGAAGAAGGGGGAATGGCTTCCCACTGCCAGAGGGCAGGGTTAGATGGGATATTGGGAAGGAATTGTTCCCTGTGAGGGTGGTGAGGCCCTGGCACAGGTTGCCCAGAGAAGCTGTGGCTGCCCCTGGATCCCTGGAAGTGTCCAAGGCCAGGTTGGACAGGGCTTGGAGCAAGCTGGGATAGTGGAAGGTGTCCCTGCCCATGGCAGGAGTGGGACTGGATGAGCTTTAAGTCCCTTCCAACCCAAATCGTTCCGTGATTCCACTGATTTAGGATTGGGGCCACATCCCTCAGAGCCAGCCTGTGGAAACTGGGATTCTGCTGCCTTCGTGTCATGGGCTCTCCTTTTCCTCCAGGCATTAAGGTGATCGGTGGGATCAAGGAACTCACTGGAGAAGAGTACGGGGTTTATGTCAAGAGGATCCTTCCAGGGGGTGTTGCTTACGCAGACGGTGAGTGAAACACAGCACAGAGTCACACACAGTCTGAGAACAGCCCCAATGAGTGCATTTATTTCATACATGGCCTTATCAGATATTTTGGGTGCTTGCTCTGAGATTTTCCAGTGGTGGGGAGATTTTTTAGCCTGGAAGTTGTTCTAACACCCAAGGGCAGCCTTGGATTGGCTTCTCAGCAGATGTGCAATTGCTGTGTGTGTGTAAAGCACGACCCATCTCTGCCACACAGGAACTTCCCTGTCCTTCCCCACCTCCCCGTGGCCCCAAAATGACCCGAGATCCTTTTGCAAATTCAGCTCTGCTCCTGGGTCACTGATTTAATTCTGAATATGTTCACCTAAGTAGGTATTAGGGGTCTGCAGAGTTCACCTTTTACCACTTAAGCCAAAAAGATTTTTTTTTTCCCAGCTGTTACATCATTTTTCCATCCAATAAAGGAAAATAAATCCAGAACAGGTGGAAGTGCCACTCGTGGTTTTCTACCTGACCTCCAGCTGAACTACTTGACCTCAAAGTGAATTAAGCAAAAGCTTTATTGCAGTTTTTGGTATTTACTTTTGCAACTTCCTACAGCAGAGGAAGTGCTGGGACACTGGCACGGGGTGTTCCGGGAGGTTGCAGAAACTTCATTTATGGACATCTGGAAAAACAGGTCGGGCGAGCATCTCCAGAGCGACCAATGCATTTTTCATCCTGTCTCTGGGCACAGGGAGGAACTGCCCAGCCTCTCCCAGTCCCTTCAAGCTGTATTTTCCGCAGTTTCTAGCCATTAGTTTTCTTTTCTAGGGCGCCTGCAGCCAGGAGACCAGATCCTGGAGGTCAATGGAGATTCCCTAATTGGGGTTACGAGCGAGAGGTACCACATCCAAATGGAAATTTTCCATTCCTGTTGCTTTTGTGTGATTCTGCGAAGTGGCTTAGGCTGTGGGTTGCGTGGAGGACACCAGGGCATCACCCTGTGCTGTTCCCAAGAGCCGACTTGGGAATTATCAGACAAAAAGATTCAATGTAAAAATAGACCGGTGAGCCCAAGTTGTATTTGTGTGATATTCAGACATTTCCCGAAAACACTGGGTTTTAAACAGCTCCTGGCACCCCCACTCCATCTGCTGCAGCTTCCCAGCACGCCCTGCAGTTCCCAGCACAGGAGATTAGCTGGTGCCTAAGCCTGGCAGTGCTGCTTGTGCAGGGGATTCCCTCTGGAGCCAAATCCAGCCCCTCAGCTCCCCACCAAGAGAATAAKTAACAGCTCCACAGGAGCACCAGCACTTTTGAGGCTCTCCTTTCCCATTCAGTGTGCTATCCTACTGTCTGCCCTGCATTCCTGCACGGGGTGCTGAGGCTGGGTGGGAAGCAGCACAAGGAGCTTGTCCTGCTCCCCAAGCCCCCGAGCAGCTGGGTTTGGTGACGTCCATGAGAACATCTCTGTGGCTGTGGGAGGCTCTGCCTGGCCCCCAGCTACTGCCCTGACTCCCAGGGGTGCCTGCATTTTGAACCGGAAAGTGGCTGTCCCTGAGATGGAAACTTAGGGAACTGTGGAATCATGGAATGGTGTGGGTTGGAATGGACATTAAAGACCACCTCATACCAGTCCCTGCCGTGGGCTGTGCTGGGAGGATTTGCTCACCACCACGGGCACCTTCTGGGTTTTGCTATCAGGGACTCCTCATTTATTGCAGAAGTGGGAAAATCGGGCTGTGGCTCGGCTGCCCTCCGGCCTCACTCCCAGGGCAGGGACCGCGGCTGCTCCACGGCATCCGGCCCCAACCTCGGCTGCYGCCGGGGTCTGCCCAGGCCCGGGGTCCCTGCCCAGCTCCGAGGTGAGCGGGGTGAGACCAGTGGAGCAGCGCTGGGAGCTGGGATTGATGCGCTGTGGTCCTTGTGTTCCAGGGCCGTGGACATCCTGAGGACGGCGTCGGCCACCAGCCACATGCGCCTTCTCATAGCCCGCGACGACGACGCCAGGTAGGGGCCACCGGGAAGGGGGCTCGTGGCACTCCTTGGCGCCACAGCTGGAATGCCTTGCGTTGAACCAGGATCAAAGCTCCTGGGGAAGGCAGAGGTGGCTGTGGGTCTTTGGTAACTGTGCACTGGTCGGAATTCTATGGAGCTGAAATGGGAAGGGAAGCAAAGCTGGTGGCTCCAAGCTCCAGCCCTGACCGTGCCAGGTCTGTGGGACATCCCAAAGGTGGGAGCTCCCAGCTCCAGCCCTGACTGTGCTGGCTTTGTGGGACATTCCAGCAGTGAGCAGACTTCCACAGGCATTTCTCCAGGGAGGACCAGGGCTGCTCCAGCCTCGGCTGTAGGGTGGCCCAGCTCCCTCAGCTCTGCTGTGTGGGGGTTTATCAACTCCTGCAGAGAGCTCTGGATGAAGACATACAGGGACARCAGGATCTTCTCTTTCCTTTCCAGCTGGACACGTTGAGTTGAGGTTTTCCTTCCCCAGAGGTTTCCTGCTTCTCAGGGAGGRTGAGCAGTTTCTCCCTGAAACCTGCCCCTTGCTGCTGCCTGGAAAACCTTGCTCTCTCTGGAGAGGCTCAGAGGATTTGGAAGGAGAAGTAAAGAGTTCAGCCTTGTCTTGGCTGGATTTGAGCTGTGTGGGACAATGATGGTGCTGTGAGAGAGGGCAGAGCTGTGGGAACCAGGGTATGGATTAGCGGGGTCTTTGCTCACATCCCRTGGGAGATCTGGCACAATGTGCTGGTGCTTCCTCTCCCTTGATAGAAACTTGTGTCRGGAAAGCTGAGGTGCAGCAGGAGCCAGGGGAACGAGGGTGGGATTTGGCTGCAGGCGGGCAGGCAGGCTCCTGGGCTTGGCTGAAGGTCAGAGTCACTTGCTCAGCGCACCCACATCCCGTTAGYGTCGGAGATGATGGATTCATTCCTTATCCATCAGCCGCTGTGCAGCGTTCCTGCCTTGGCAGAGGAGTGAGAGTGCTGTAATGACAGGGCTGACACTAATTCTGACACAGCAATACACTGGTGGAAGAATTATTTGCTATTAATGACGGGCTGCTTTGAACCCACCCTCTTCCAGGGGAAATAACATCTCCTATTATAACATTAAGTGCAAGTCCTTCAGCAGCGGCTGAGGAAGTGCTGGGTGAAGCAAGTAGGTCACCAGAGATCCTTTGGTGCAAGTAGGGATGCTCAGGATGCAGTTCTGGACCACAGCAGCCCCCTTCAGAGGGGCAGAGTGCCAGTGGGCACCTCGTGCTCTATCCCGGCAGGAGGGATGGGATCCCACAGCCCAGCAGCAAGACTTGCTCTGGGAATGACTCGATTTCTCAGCCCGAGCCCCCAGAGGAGGTTTTCTGCCTCCACCCTGCTCTGTTTCAGGCTGTTCCTGCCTCTCGGCGTGGCTCCCGATATCCTAAGTGGCAGCAGATGCTCGGAGCAGCACGCGTGCGGCTCTGCGGCCCCGCTGCCCCCTGCTGCCGCAGTCCCCGATGGCTCTGCAGGGGRCCGGGGCCGGCAGGGCAATGAAACTTTAAGCAATTTATTTGGCCTCCGTTCGCTGCTGGTTATCTGTTAAATCTGCAAAAGGTTAGCCAGAGGGAGAAGGGGGGGAAGTAATCAGTTTATTTATTTTTTTTTTTCCCAAAAGATTTGCGGAGATTTCCCTTACATAATCATCTCGCAAACTGTTTAATACAGGAATACATATCTCCAGGATTAAGGGCTGTGGGAACGGGGGGAAGGATTTTTCTGCTCTCTACTTTTTTTTCCCACTTAGTTTTGTCTTTTATTGATGCCCTGTTATCTTTTAGGTCTGTCCTTGAGCACGGGTGAGCAGACAGCCAGGTGGAATAGGGCTCTGCCTCCCCAGGGGTCGCCAGCTCCGGGGGTGATGCCCGTGGAGGKGCCATGCCATGAGCTGGGGGCAGCTTCCCACCTTCCCACTGCCCGGCAAAGCAGCTCACGGGACCTGAAAGCTGAGGAAGTCACAGAGCAGAGAAAATTCAGTTTATTTTCAGATCCTTCCCAAACCSGGAGCATTCGAGGCACGCTGGAGCAGGGAACGTCCCGGCCCTGGGTTTGGATGAGGATCCAACCCTCCTGCCAATTTTCCCAATGACTCAGCTGAGTAGCATTTTGTTGTGGTTGCCCTCGGGTGGATTTGAGTCATAAACGCTATTATTTGTCCCTGGAGTTAATTATAGGCCCAAATTACCTGTGCTTTTCATGGAACTCAGTCCTGGCGTGTATCAGATGCATGTTTGGGGCCTGTCGCATCAGCTGGGCTGCAGAGAGCAGAAAATTCAGATTTGGAGCTGGACACGCCGGGTTTGGGTGATGGTTGAATCTGATTTTCGTCTGTGCTCACCTTCAGCTAATGAGGATAATTTTATTGCATACTCATAATTATTGTTTATTCATTCTCGGCCTGAAAGTTACAATAGTTCCTTGTTTCTCTGTGTTGCACAGATACCAGCCTGGTCTGTCAGGTTTATCCCAGTGAGAAGCCAGTTTGTGCTGCACCTCTCAGTCCTGGCATGATAAAATGCTAAATTCATTCTGTCTCCACACGAGATGCATCCCCAGCATCCCGGGAACATGCCCTGTTGGATTAACAGGGCTCACACAGCCAGCAGGAAGGAAAGGCTGATGCTCTGCAAGTGCCTGGAAATATGGAACAGAATCATGGATTCACAGAGTCGCTAAGGTTGGAAAAGACCTCCAAGGTCAGGTCCAACCTTTGACTGATCTCCCAGACCAGAGCACTGAGWGCCATATCCAGTCATTTCTTGGACACCTCCAGGACTGGGGACTCCACCACCTCCCTGGGCAGCCCCTTCCAAGGCCTGACCACCCTTTCCATGGAAAAATTCCCCCTGATGTCCAACCTGAGCCTCCCCTGGCACAACTTGAGGCCRTTTCCCCTTGTCCTGTCCCTCATTCCCTGGGAGCAGAGCCCCCCTGGCTGCCCCCTCCTGTCAGGGAGTTGTGCAGAGCAGAAGGTCCCCCTGAGCCTCCTTTTCTCCAGGCTGAGGCCCTTTCCCAGCTCCCTCAGCCGCTCCTGGTGCTCCAGCCCCTTCCCTAGCTCTGTTCCCTTCTCTGGACACGCTCCAGCCCCTCAATGTCCTTCTTGTCATGAGCGGCCAGAACTGGACACAGGCCTTGAGGAGTGGCTTCCCCAGGGCCGAGTACAGAGGGACAATCACTTCTCTGGTCCTTCTGGCCCTGCTGTTCTGACCAGCAGAGAGGCTGGAGCTCACGCCCGGCCTGGGCGAGGTGCAGGATGATCCCTCCTGCCCTGCCAGCCCTGAGTGTGGCAGTGGCAGCTCAGCCCAYGGCGCTGTTGTTCTGAACAGCTGGAGCTGAACGGGCAGGGAGGGCTGGGGTGACTCCAGCCAGGCTGGGTGTGCCAAGGACATCGGCTGTGCTTTGGGGAAAACACGGATCCTTTWACCCAGCAGCTGAGATGCACCTGCATGTCACTGCTTCCATCCCAGCTGACAGAGCGGGAAATGATGGAATGGTTTGGGTTCGAAGGGACCTTAAAGATGATCTCATTCCACCCCCTGCCATGGGCAGGGACACCTTCCACTATCCCAGCTTGCTCCAAGCCCCATCCAACCTCGTCTTGGACATTTCCAGGCATCCAGGGGCAGCCACAGCTTCTCTGGGCAGCCTGTGCTAGGGCCTCACCACCCTCACAGCCAAGAATTTCTTCCCAATATCCCATCTAACCCTGCCCTCTGGCAGTGGGAAGCCATTCCCCCTTCTTCTGTCAGTCCAGCCCTTGATCAAAATTATTCTCCAGCTCTCCTGGAGCCCCTTTAGGCACTGGAAGGGGCTCTGAGGTCTCCCTGGAGCCTTCTCTTTTCCAGGTGAACACTCCCAGCTCTCCCTGCCTGGCTCCAGAGCAGAGGGGCTCCAGCCCTCGGAGCATCTCCATGGCCCCCTCTGGGCTCTCTCCAGCAGCTCCATGCCCTTCTGATGTTGGAGCTCAGTGCTGGAGGCAGCTCTGCAGGTGRGGTCTCACCTGAGTGGGGCAGAGGGGCAGAATCCTCCCCTCCCCTGCTGCCCACGCTGGGGATCAGCCCAGCACAGGGGGTTTTGGGTGCTCACAGCTGGGGCAGGTCCAGCTCTCACCCACCAACASCCCAAATCCTTCTCCCAGGGCTGCTCTCAATCCATTCCCTGCCCAGCCTGGATTTGTGCTTGGGCTTGCCCTGGCCCAGGTACAGGACCTGCGCTTGGCCTTGTTGAGCTTCTTGAGTTTTGCACAGTCCTCCCTCTCCAGCCCATCCAGGTCCCTCTGGATGCCCCATCCCTCCCCTCCAGGGTGTGACCTCACCCCACAGCCCAGCTGGGTGCCCTGATCCCACTGGAGCTGCGTGTGAGAAAATCTGCCTTTGTGACGCTTTTGCAGTGCTCTGGGTTCATGGCTCCCACTCACCTGCAGGCTTGGTTTTTTTGAGACAAACCAGTAATTTCTGATGTCTCAGGCTCAACTTTCTCTCCCAGCTGTGGTGCAGAGCTGAGGTTTGCAGACGCTGGGTGCTCACATAACCTTTGATGTCGGATTCACCCTTTGTTCTCCCAGGAGCAAAAGGGCAGGACAAAACAGCATTATGAGATAAAACAACAATATTCTGCAGGGAGATTGACCCTCTGCCGCTTAATCTGCAGCAAAATCATCCCAGAGCTGGCTGCTGCTGGCAGACCCCTCCATCCCACCCTGGGGCTGGTGAAGGCTGTGCAGGGCCAAGCTCCATTGCAGGCATCCTCCAGACCTCAAATGTTTGCATCCTAATGAAAAAAAGCTGCGGAAGGGCTTGTTAAAATGAACTTTCCACCTCATCCAACGCCATGGTTGTTGTTTTTTAATAAAGCTGGGCATTTTAGTCCTGCAGGCACCTGACAATTCACAATGTTTTAGTACGGGTCAAGTTTTAAATATTAAAGACATCTTCTGAAGTCTTTTGGTGTCTGAAGGCACAAAGCAAGAGCGCTGGCATTCCTTCAGTGCACTCCAGTTCATTAATCGGCAGCGTTTGGGCATCGTCTGCCCGCTTCAAACTCCTCCAGAAACAGCACCGAGCACAAAATTAATTCCCAGGAGATTGGCACCAGAAAGTGTGTTGCTGCCTGCTGGGATAAGTGTGTGCCTCAAGTTAGTCATGTGTTTGTGTCCCTGGTGGAACTGGGGCTGGCAGGATTGACCAACAAAGCAGGAGCTGGGACGGTGGTGTTTGGTCACATTGTCCCCGGGCTGGACCCAGGCTCACAGCTCATTCATTTTGCTCCTGAGCAAATAATGATAAACCTCCTTTGTGGATGAACTTCAGGACATGACACAAACAACAACAAGCAATGCTCAGCCCATGCATGTCCTTGGTTACGACAGGGTTTTCCAGCACGGATTGGTGACGGGGTTCGCGGGGCCACAGAGCTGCTGCAACAGTTGCATTTGCATTGACTAAGGGTATTTCAGCCATTGTTTGGGGTTTATAACCTGCTCTGTGCTCTGGTGGATTATTATCTGAGGAAAATGGAACAATAGATGACCACAGAAATACCCAGCCCAAAACAAAACCCAGGTGCTGGTGACTTGGTAACCACTGGGAATAATACATGAGATTCCAGCATGTCCAACCTGCCCCTGCAGGAGGTCAGGGAGGGGTAAGGCCATGGCTGTGTGAGCTGCCAGTGGAACTGGTGTGAATCACCTGTWGAAACACAGAGGCTTTGCTGCAAAGTTGTAAAAATTCTGCTRAGATCCACCCAAGGCCCAGCCCAGGGAAGCACAGAACAGCAAACCTGCTATAGGGGCTGACTTGTCCTTCTGCTTTCCCAGTGCTCGTGGAGTCATTTAGGTTGGAAAAGCYGTCCRARACCCTYGAGTCCGGCCCTTAACCCAGCACTGCCAAGGCCACCACTAAACCATGTCCTCAAGTGCCACATCCACAYGTTTTTTGGACACTTCTAGTGATTCCACCACTYCCCTGGCAYCATTTCAGTGGAGAAATTTTCCTAATATTTAATATATATTTTGATGTCTGATATTATGAAACTTCCCCCCCCCATGCACAGTGAGTAAAGGGCTGGCCCCACACAGCCTGTCCCTTGGTGGGCCACCAAATGTCTACCGCTGTCTGAGTGGTAGATCCAATAAATAATTCCAGTGCTTGGAGAACATCATGTCTTCTCTACTCTTCTATCACCACCACAGCTGGGAGGCCACAGCATCTCCTGGATGTCCTCACGTCTTGGCTGTTCCAAGAGGTGAAAGCCAAAAGAGCTTTGTGGGAGGTGGGGTTTCTGAACGTAGTCGTGGTCGTTTTTTAAGGTCATGGGTTTGGTTGATAAAGACAATAGTGGGGATGCAAACATTGGGATTCACCAAGGCATGTCACTGAGCATTGTGTGACACTTGGGGTTTAAATTAGCATTAAATGGAACGAATAAGGCATAAATTTGATGGCAATATTAGATAAGGCATGCCCTGCTCTTTGAAGTTTGTTAATGAGCTGGTTGTTACTGGGAAGATGCAAATAACTGTGAGCATTTCCAGCAGGAACTCGGGGAGCTGATGATTCATTCATCATTTAATATTGTTGACTCTAATCTAGCCAATAACACCCCGCATCTGTCCCGCTGAGGAACGCAGGTGACGCAGCGTCTGCCTGTGTGTCACAGCAGTCTCCTCGCTCGGGGACCTTTGCTGTGGCTGCCTTCCTGCAGGGTCACCTCCCGAGCTCGTCTGACTGTCAAGCCTGAGAGCGAGCCACTCATAGCCAGGCTTTTCCCGGGGCTATAGCATCAGGAAGGCACCTTCCCATGGGGATTCCCTGCTGCCTTCAAAGACATCAAATGGGATTGCTGTGGTCACTGAAACAACATTTTCAGGGTCTCTCCCACTGCCTGGCTGCTTATTTATTGGCATGTGGAAGAAATTAGTCATCCCYGAGGATCTTCTCTCTGCCAAAAGGGCGGATCCATCAGGTAGGGTTGGGTTGACCCCCCCCACTGCAGAGGGACAGCATGGTCCTTGGGAGCAAAGAGCCAACGTGGCAGGGGTGGATCAGGAGGCTACTGAACATGAACATGATGGAGATGTCATCCCTTTCCATGCCTCATCATCYCAAAGGATGTCAGGGGCTCATGGCAGCTCAAAGAAGGATTACAGAAATGAGGCAGGAGCTGGTAAATGTGGATAATGGTGGTTCTTAATGGTGTTTAAAAACTCAGGATGTCACACTTGGCAAAAGAAAGGTCATGAAGCAATTCACSTGGTAGTTGCAGCTCATCAAGGGCTCAACATGTGGTGGTCAAACTCAACCTGGAACAAAGCATTAACGAAGGTGCTTGAGCATGGAGATAGGTTTTTTTTGTGGATGAGATTRCAGGCAGGTCTTTGTTGAGGTGTCATGCTCCAAGAGTTTAGCTTGTGATGTTCAGGGATGGATCTGGAGAGTGGGCTGCTGCTTCTGCATGTGCTCCAAAAGCCATCTCCCTCTTTACTCCAGCAAGAGCTACAGGATCTGCTTTTTGACCAGGAAAGGAGGAGAAAAACCAGAGAATAATCTGTATTTAACTGTTCTGCAAGGAGTCACAAATAGGCCAAGCACTCGTGTTTTATGTTTGCACAGTTCCAGCTCCTTCTGACAGTCTGTTTAATTTGTGTAGTATGTTTGCAAAATATTTGAGCCTTACAGTTGTGGGTGATAACATTCCAGCTGATTCCCAGGAGAGTCCATGAGGTGGGGTGCAAAGCAGGGTGCAAGGCAGGGCTCCAGTGTTCACCTGCCCTCTGTCAGGAATGACAGCCCTCAGCACCAGAGCCTGTCCATGGAACCATTTAGGTTGGACAAGACTTTTAAGAACAAGTCCCTTCCGAGCTGCTCTTGCCCATGTTCACCCTGAATGAATTCCAGGGCAGGGAAGGAGCACTCTGGAGCTCCAGCCCACAGCAGGAAAGCTGCAGTGCCATGAGATTGATTACAGACCTGAAGCCTTGCACGAGCTCCCGAAACTAGGGTGTTCCCCTTGTGCATGAGGAAGCTCYGTCCGCTCCCCACTGCTGGAGGGCACCGGCCCTACGGCCTTGGTACCAAGTCACTGCCATCAGAGGCACCGTTCCATATAATCATGTGGGAGAGAATTCTGACTGCACCATGGTTTTGTTTGCAGGAGAGAGTTCTCCGAGCTGCTGGAGAAGTTTGGCTCCCAGAGCAACACGGGCTCGGCGCGGAGCTCACCGATCCTGCACGGCGGCAGTGAGTAGCTCAGCAGGCCTTTGGGGGGGAACCAAAAGCCCTTTTCTCTGCAGAGAGAGTTTCCTTTATCCCAGTGTCATTCTGAAGGAGTTGTGCTTGGATTTGTGTAGATGTTGGGGTGGAGGTTTGAAGGAAGCTCGTCCTTATTGCAAACGCTTGGTGAGTGACCAGAGTGTGGCCAGTGCTGCCATGGAGTGACCAACGGAGGCTTGAGTTGGGGTTGTAACCACTCCGCAGATCCCCAGACTCTGCCTAACTGACGTGCTGGGCAGGTGACYCCATCAGTGCCCGTGTCTGCATGTGCAGCTTTAGCTTTCTTCCCTGGATTTCTRGGCATCTCAGCAGTAATTCACTCAACTTTATTATTTTTCATTTGCAAAGGGGAAATGTTTAATGAGATGCAACAAGGTTGACCTAAGCGAGGTGCCAGCACACAAAGCCATGTGTGCCTGGGGAAGGAAGCTGTCCCTCCAGTTTGGTGTCCTACCAGGCAGCTGCCAGCCCTTCCCCTGTGGCAGAGGTGTGTAGGGTTGGCAGAGGGGTGACAGTCCCACGCTGGAATTGTGCCGAGGAAGCWGAATATTTCCTCTCCCTGAGCCTTATCCTGATGTCTCTAACCAGCCTGTGGTTTTCCCCAAAACTCCAGGAATGCAGTGGCAGAGCAGGGGAGGAGGGTGATGCCGGAGGGTTCGTGTGCCCTGGCTGACTCTGCCTTTGCTGTGCAGGTCGATACCTGGAGAGCACCTCCTCGGGCTCCTCCTCGCGCTCCCAGAGCCCGCTGCTGCTGAGCCCTGCCAACTCCCACGGCCCCTTCCTCGGGAACGCGGCGCACGCCCCCCACGCACAGTACGTACAGACCTGCCCAGCCCGGCCTGGCTGGGTCACCAGGGAACACCGAGTGTCTGAGGGATACACCCAGGGAATAATTCCGGCRACTGGGGAATGGCTTTGCTGATCCTTATGTCCTCTCTACTCTTCTATCAGCACTTCTATCAGTGACTGGGAGGCCACAGCGTCTTCTGGATGTTCTGGTGGCATCTTTGGCTGTTCCTGGGAAGTTGGTTCCCAAGGGGTGGAAAGCTTCCCAGTTGAGGCAGTCAATATGTCTGCACCATGGTTAACCAAGCAATGGCTCCTCTTCCTCCTCTCCGAACTCCAGGGAAAGGCCATGGCTTACACCCTGCACATCACCTTTATAAACCATGCCAGGAGCAGTGTACCTGCAAGGCCGGTGGTGCTTTCAGGAGGTGTTTTGGGAGCTTGTTTCCTATGGCCCTGCTCCAGGCACATTGACCCCATGCTCCAAGAGCACCAGCACCTCTCCATGCAAACATTCCCACTGCCCTTTGCTTTGGGGTCAACAGCGGTTGCCTGCAGTCACCTCATCCTTTGGTGTCCAGAGCATCTCCTGGAGTGTGTTTTCATGTGGTCATCTGTCCCTTTCATATTCCACAGGGTCAGAGGTTTGGACAGGCAGAGCTGGTTTTTCCGTGGAGCCTTGTCTCCAGAGTCCTTCTGCAGAGGGACAGCTCGGAGTCGTGGAATGGGGACCATTTGTCCCCTCCTTTGCCAGCMCAAACAAGCCAAGTCGCTGGTAAAGAGAATCGGCTCCACTGCAGAACCAGTAAATCCTCCTGCTAAATACCAGCTTATTAGGGATTTGCAGAGGACAAATATTTGGCACCAGAGGTTTAAGCTGCTTGCATGGAGTGAGAGACCGATGCAGAGGAGAGACCAGATCATCTACTTGGCAGCTGGTTTGGACAAGCCATCCTTGCTGGGCTGTTAACCCACTCCGGGATGAGATGTAGAATCCAGAATGGGTTGGGTTGGATGGGACCTCAGAGGTCATCTCATTCCAACTCCCCTGCCCTGGGCAGGAAAACAGGCATATGGGCTAAAGGGGCCTGTCTTGGTGGCCTCCTTGCCATGCTRTGCCATGTTCTGCTTGTCTCTGTGCCGGTGCCAGGCCCCAGTGGTCTTGTCCTGGAATCACAGACCACTGGGGGTTGGTGGTCAGCTGAGAGATGTAATTTGGGCCATAGGTCTTTTCATGCATGTGGCTGCCACCCCTTCTGCTCAGCAAAGGTTGTCCCCAGGCTGTGACCTCTCGTCAGGGTGTCACCCAAGGTCCTGCTGCTCCACTGAGCAATGGGAGTTGCACACAATGCAGTCTCACCACAGTCAGTGTCTGAGATTTTGGGTTGAACAGAGGGGTTTAACACCATATTTCATGGCATTATTTCCCTAAAATAGGTTAGCTTACAGCAATGGTTCTTCATAAGACAAAGGCACATGCACCCCTTCCACTGGGGTGTCTGACCACCGGGAATGGCATCACTGGGGGCACAGGGTGGTGATGTGCTGGTGTCACCGTGGGGCACGGCATGCACAGCTGTCGTTGTGTGTTAACTTACAACACGAGGGGGAGCAGCCAGTGCAGACTGTTTGGGAATGGCTGCTGTGGAAATAAGCTGAAAAGGTGGAAAGACAGTATAAAACCCAGGAATGCCAAATGGTTAAATCTTTAGTTTCTTCTCCAAATGAGTATTCTCCTACTTGGGATTAGGGAAACCAGTCACATTCATTATGCTGAACAATGTCTGACAAGGAACAGGAGTCCTCACTTCCTCTTTCCAAGGGTGGGTGGAAGAAAGGATGCAAAGGCAGAAAAGGTTGTGAGAAGGTAGAAGGATCCTGCGTGGAAAGAAATCCAGGCAGAGTTTGTTCAGTGGCATGGGAAGATAACCCAGCTCACCTTGAGTCACCTGCTACCTTCTCTCCCTTGCAGCTACTCCATTGACTCAGGAATCCAGAGCATCTCTATAGCAAACTCCTCTGGCTTGGGGCTGACAATCAGTGGTGGATCCAACAGGCCTGATGGGCCCATGATTTATGTCCAAGAGCTTTTGCCAGATGGGGACTGCTACAAGGTAAGTCAGCATGGAGATCCTTAGGGGCTCTGCCATGGGGACCTCTCCCAGAGGCTGTGGCCATTCTGAAGCAGCTTTTCTAAGAGTAGATGGATAATTGCATGGACTAATGAGGATTTGTGTTGCAGGAGAAGGCTTTGGGCAGAGACATCCCTTCCCAATGCTGAGTCTTTCTCTCTGTTTGTTTAGGATGGTCGGCTCCGGCCTGGAGACCAACTCATCGCTATCAATAGGGATTCTTTGGTGGGCAGCACACATGAGGAGGCCAGAAAAATAATTGAAAAAGCCAAATTCAGGTAGGCATGGAATATATTTCCTGTCATCATCAGGTGCTGTTGAGTCTTAGGCAGAACCCTTTGTGTTACACCAAGGTTTGGCTTCAAGAGCATTATTAGTCTTAAAATGATGCTTTAAGATGGTCCTGATGGGTGGTCACATAAGGAAATTCTGAAGGCATGGATCATCCTGAGATGTAATCCAGACCATCTCAACATATGGGACCTCTTGACTATCTCCTATCACTGCCCAGCTGAGCTCTGCAACAGAACTGAAGTTAAAAGAAGCAGAAAAAAGGAGACTCAGGAGAGACGTTATGGATCTGTAGAGGAGGGTGTAGCCAGGTGGGAGTTGGGCTCTACTCCCAAGTAACAAGTGACAGGAGGAAACAGCCTCCAGTTGTGCCAGGGGATGTTTAGATTGGATATTAGGAAAAATCTCTTCAGGGAAAGGGTTGTAAAGCCCTTGGCACAGACTGCCTGGGGCAGTGGTGGAATCACTGTTCCTAGAAGTGTTCAAAAAACATGGAGATGTGGCACTTGGGGACATGGGTTAGTGGTGGTCTTGGCAGTGCTGGGGGAATGATTGGACTTGACGATCTTAAGGATCTTTTCCAACCTTAACCATTCCAAGATTCCAGGGAGCACAGCTGGTGCAGATCCAGCTGCACTGGTGCAGGCTACCCAGGCTTAAGTGAGATTATCCTGGAGACAGAACCACGAGCACAGGAGCTCTGCAAATTCGTGCCTTTTGTTTTGCTAATGAGATGTTCTGTGTTTGTTGCTTGTTGAAGACACGAGGGAAGCACAGAAGTGGCCTTTATTCCTGGGAGGGGACGGTTACATCCCGGACTGTCAGCCCACAACAACATCTCATCCCCGCCTCCGAAGGCTGTGGGGAACGGCCTGAGCTCCTGCCGGCTGAAGGTCCACGTGAGGTCCCCAGAGGTAGGTGGAAGTTCATCTCTGACAGCACAGACATCAATCCTGGGATCTTTCTTTGATCAGGAAACTCTTCTGTAGGGACTCCCCGGCAATATTTCTGGAAATCCAGTGGAAAGTCTCTAATGTTGATGTATTTACCTGCAGGCAGGTGTTTTAAATCTGAAATCATTTCTTCTCTCTCGGGTTTGAGACAGAGATRGATCTGTGGAGGTAATGACAGGAGTTTCATCTCCAGGGCCTGCATCCAGACCTATTTCAGGAGTCTCAGGTTTTAARAACAACAAAACCCTTGTGTGGATGGCAACCTGCATCTCATTCAGCACCAGTCATAGGGCTGGAAGGGATCTCTGGAGCCAGTTTGATCTAGGCTCCTACCCAAAGGCAGGAGCAACTCTTTATTCTCCAAGCCCTCTGATGAGGATGAATCCCYAGCGTTCCTATGCAGCCCATTCCTGCTCCTGGCTGCTCTAATGATAAGCCAGGCTCATTCCTCCTGCAAAGCCAAGCTCCACGTTGTGTTTGCAGAGTGTGCCAAGTGTGCATGGCTGGACAGGGTTTGTCCACACAACTCTCACGGTCTGTGGCTGCATTCTGTGCATTTGTCACTCCTCTCCTGGACTGGTGCCGTGCTGGGTGTCCCTTCTGCCCTCTTCCACACAAAYTCCCCTCAGAAGGGGCTGGCTGGATGTTCCTTTCACACAAGATCGTTCACAAAACATCTTTCTTTCCAGCCCTGTGGGGACACAGACCTGCGTGAATGTCACATATGTGTTGTCTTTGGGTGCACCAGGCTGGAGATGTGCCCTAGGAAGGCACCCAGAGCCCCTGGA
Organism: Amblyornis subalaris; assembly: GCA_018881555.1. Classification (NCBI taxonomy): domain Eukaryota; kingdom Metazoa; phylum Chordata; class Aves; order Passeriformes; family Ptilonorhynchidae; genus Amblyornis; species Amblyornis subalaris. The sequence continues at coordinate 1,430,312 of JACAXG010000057.1, read as the reverse complement.
GCTGTGGCTGGTGGTGTGGTTGGACCCCTCACCCCCAGCTTGTGCAATGCTGTGCACTTGCATGAAATTACATCCTTGGCTGGAATGAAGGAGCTCCTTTGCTGCTGAAAGAGGGAACTTCTAATGAGGTCTGGGCTCCCATGCCAGGGAAAGAGTGCCCAGTTCTGCCAGTCTGTATGTCCTCAGCACCAGTCCTGTGCGAGTACTGTCTCAGTGGTGCTCACCTCACACTTCCCCTCTGATTGTTTTTCCCTCTTCCTTGTGCTTCCAGCCATGAYATAGCACTCGAGAAAGGGTGTGAACTGGTCTCGACTTCCTGCCCTGCTCACTGGGATAATTACGGGTTTGGGGTAAATATTACACTGGCTGTGGTCAGACTCGGGACCTCACTGCTGGGTTGGATGCAGAGCTTTAGGGAGAACCTCTGTGGGGAAACCAGGCAAGGTCAAATTCAGCCTTAGCAGTCAAGCACAGCTAGAGTAAGGGCAGAGTCTGCGTGTGAGCAGAGGTTTTGGGATGGCTCAGCCTGTGYCAGGTGCTCACAGAGAAACCCCTGGAGTCTCTTCTGGCTCCTCTGCACAAGAAGTGTATGTGATGCCCTCATGGCCCTCTCTTTGATCTCCTCTGTCTTCTGCTCATTGTTTACACCAACAGATCCTTCTTAGYGACTGCCTGTGCCATTTTGTCTCGTTTTTCTAGAATAGACGTGAAAATCCTTTTCCTGTGCCTTCTTTGTCACCGGACATTTGCCCACCAGAGCTTACGGTCTCAGGTGAGTCCTGCCCCACCATCCTCCTCGTGTGGGTGGCAGACAGCCAGGGCTCCTCAGAGCTGAGGATGATGACATTATAAAAGTACAGAAWCACAGAATGGCTTGGGTTGGAAGGGACCTTAAAGCTCATCCAATTCCACCCCCTGCCATGGGCAGGGACACCTTCCACTGTCCCAAGTTGCTCCAAGCCCCATCCAACCTGGCCTTGGACACTTCCAGGCATGGGCCAGCCACAGCTTCTCTGGGCAACCTGTGCCAGGGCCTCCCCACCCTCACAGGGAACAATTCCATCCCTATATCCCATCTAACCCTGCCCTCTGGCAGTGWRAAGCCATTCCCCTTGTCCTATCACCACATTTTTTTATCAGTGTTTATACTGCTGTGGTGGAATTTAATGGGGTGATAATGACACTCAGCCTGCTCCGAGAGAGGGAAGGCAGCAGCTTGGCTTACTCAACGAGCAGAGATTATGTCCATGTTTGCCCATAGTAGTAAAACCCTTTACTAAGGCATTTGAGGGCTGAGGTATTCACAGGAGACAAATTCTTCCACTCTCAGCCCGTGGTTCACTTGCAGCAGTGGCTTTGCCCACCTCAGACATGCAGCAGGTCTCACCACAGGCCACATTCCCTTCTGATGGGAATGGGGGGGCTTAGACACACACAACAGCAGTCAGGTAATGACAGCTGGGATGTGCACAGCAACCCTGGGCTCTGAACAGGCACTAAGGATGCCCTCAGTCGGCCAAATGGAGAAATGGCTCAGAGAAGTGATTAAATCAGATTTCTTTCCACATCCAAGCTTCAGTTTTTGCTCATTTTTCCGTGCTGTGTTCCTCTCCATTCTCTGAGTCTCCTGAGCTCTTCCCTTTTGTGGAGAGACTCACTCTGTCCACCCAACAGTGTGGCAGCAATGGGGGGTGAACCGGAATCACCCTGCAGCTTCCCAGATCCCTTAGGAATGGCAGGAGACCTCAATAACCTCCATGACCCAGAGCCCAGGGAGACAACCTCCACCAAGATCCCCCATATCCCTGTGACATGAGGGTTACTCCTGCCCCGAGGGAAAGATGGGCTTTCCCAACAAATCCCAAGCAAGCACTGCCCACCATTCTTGCAGCCTCAAATCCCACAGCACTTCCTTCCCCATGCGCTGCTGGGACACTGGCTCTGCTTCCAAACCCTTGTGCCTTGTTGTAATCCCGTGGGACAAGGACTTGCTGTGTCCTCCTTGCCCTGAGCGTCCKGCAGATGCCAGGGAGGCTCCCAGGTGGCCACTATGGACAGCCAGTCCTGGTGATGGGAACAGAGCMATCCAGCAACAGCACTGACCTAACCATGGCCTGGCTTAGCTGGGGGATTTTATCACTCCAAGATTTTAATGTGGAATGCCGAGGAGGTTTTGTGCCTCTGTTGTCATCCATGGAAACAGATTTTGAAAGAACAGCCCGGGCCAGTGAGTGCCTCTCTCTGGGTGTCTGATGGATGCCCTGGATGTCTCCATGTYCAGAGCTGACAGCAAAGCCACATGGAGCTAATCCTGATTAGCCATGGCTCRGAGGGTAATGGCTCTGCCCTTGAACTTGGAGAGGGAAGTGCTGGTGGCCGATCCAGCAAACCCATTTGTTACCTCTTGCTGCTTCCCAGAGCAGATGGATACCTGGATTAGGAGGATTATACCTCTGCAGCACCTCTGCTGCTCCTCACTGTCTTCTCCTGGCACCTGGGCTCTGCCCCACGGTCGGGAGGGTGTGGGGAGAAGAGCTCCAGGGATTCTGGAGGAGCTGTGTTACTCAGCAAAGCAGGGGCGCCCTGTGAGGTTCATGAGATCCCAGGCAGGCAAAAGGAATTGCTTCCTGGGCAAATCCTGTGCCACTGGCACCAGAAGGAATTTTGCCACTTGGGCTGATGGTTCGAGGGTGAGCAGGGGCAGGCACAGCAATCCTGCACCTTTCTGGAGCCTGGCTGGGTTGTTCCCGAGCAGGTAACACCTTCTGCAGCCCTTTTCCCAGGGAATATTGTGGTTCCTTATAGACAAGGGTTAATCATAATGGAAAAGGTGGTGTTCCCTCCAGGGATGGAGGGGCAGGGCTTGTGCTCTGGACCTTTCCAGCTGTGCAGCAGTGCTGGCAGTGCTGAGCCAGCTGTTGGCAGCTGGATCTTCCAGCTCATGGCAGCTTTTCACCAGCACAGCAGCTGCTGCTTCTGCCTCTGTCTCCCTCTGTGGCTGCCTCACAATGCACGTGGCTCCTTCTACCCAAAGAAACCTTCCTGCCCAACTGAGGGGAAAAGGCTTCAAGGCTTTTTGCAGTTTTGGGGAGGGGAAAAGTCTTGCAGTGGTGCTTTTGCACATCACTTTTAATCTGTCYGTTCTCATGGGTGTCATGAATTGTTTCAGTTTTCCTTAATCAGAATGGACAAGTACCAGGCAGATTTCATTTAGTTCTTTTTTCTCGCCGTTCACCATAACTCCAAGACTCCACAAAATTCTGTGATTGGAAATTTCCAAGGTGCTATTTTTGCAGTCCATTGTCGCTGGATGAAACATCCCATTTTAAACCATGCCAAAGCCCAGTTTCAGAAGGATTTGCCCTAGTATCCAATATTTCCAAGAGTGGCCTAGTTCCTTCCAGAACTGGTTGTAGTAAATCTTGGGCTTTGGTTGCTGCCCTGCTGCACACACATTATATTTCATGCAACAARAGATCTGAGTTTTGCTTTGCAGACAGCTCTTTCCTCTACCCAAATTTACCTCCCCGAACATTTATTTTTGATTTTTCAGCACCTGCTTCAGCTTCTAATCACAAAGCAGCTTCAGGCACCAAACCAAAAGTAGCGCTGGATCCCCACATCCGGCTCAAGGATGGAAAACTGGAACTGGTGAGTGGCAGGTTCCGTCTCCCCAAAGCAAGGTCCCCTCCTTGCGTGCTATGCAGGAAATAGTCCATCCTCCAGTTGGGTTTGCTGGACGTTCAGTCCAGCCTCTGAAGGTAAAGAGAGTGAAACATCCTGACCGTCCAAAGGGGCATTTAAACCTGCCTTGGCTCATCCTGGCTATTTCTCAGTGCTCTGAGAAGCTCCAGAAGATTTCTCCTGGCAGCTGCACCTCCCTTGGACATCATGCCATTGACTCAGGCTGTGCCCTCCAAATTTGTGGTGCTGCTGAGGTGACCTCGGGCAGTCTGGTGTGGGTGAGGGAAGGCTGAGATAGGAAATATCTCACTTAGGATCCAGCCAGAACCGCTGATTCTTCAACATTTTGTGGAAAACACATTCCATGGGCAGGGAGCGGAGCTGCCCATTTGCTCTGCGAGACCCTGGTGGGGGGCAGAGTGCCCTGGGGGGGCGATGTCCCAGTCTTGGACCTTGGGTTGTGCTGGCGTTTGCGGCGGGGACGTGGGGACAGAGACCTCTGGGACGCCCCGATGTGGCGAACATGTGCTGCCACCCCACGGCAGCGCAGCGCTCGCCCTCGGGAGCGCCTGCGGGAGCTGTTCCCTGAGCCTGCGGAATTCTCCCAGAGCGGGATCCAGGATGGCATTGGCACAGCGACCTCTGCTCCTCACGGGGACAAAGCAGCTCCTCTTGGCTTCTCCTTTGCAAAGGCCGTGTTAGGCTGCAGCGGTGGCAGGGCCKGGGTGTGACACCCACCGGCACAACCTGCGGTGGCTTTGGGGTGGCAACCCCACCAGCATCCCAAAGTCTGGGAGCCTGCAGCGCTGCCTTGCACAGCAGGSTGGGCAGAGGAGCAGGAGGTAGGACTCGAATGGGACAGCAGATGGATCCCAGGGACTTGCTAGTGATGGAAACACGAGCGAGGATCCATCCCCAGCCCTTCCTGGGGGCTCGTGGGAGGTGCTCTGAGCAGGAGCCTGGCACAGGTGAACGTTTCACTCGGGCTCTTTCCCAGAGTCGGCTGAGCTCGAGTTTGTCTTTTAAAAGCTTTTCGTTGCTGTTGCCAGCGGTGAAGTGGGGCTTGCACAGGTTTATCTGCTCCTGTGTGATGCCCTGGGGTTGAACTGATAAATATCAGCAGTCAGGGCATCAGGAGTAATGAAAGATCAAAACGTGCAGTGGAGAAGCAAAACGTTTGAATGTCTCCTCTCCCCATGGGAAATACTCTGTTAATAGCTTTTATCTTCCTGGTCCCAAACACAATTCCTGGGCAGTAAGAGAAAGAGGAGAGGCTGAGCTCTTGCCAGCTGAGTCTTGCTAAAACTCCACTGGCTTTTGATAAGATTCTGAAAACTCATCGTAGCTGCAAATCTGATTGCAGATAAAACATTCTTGGAGGGATGTGAACACGTCCCTGCCTTCAGGAACAGACATTTCTGTACACGTGTAGGGAAGGAGARGCTGGAAATCCAGTCCAAGCCTGCTCCTCTGGGAGATGCTTCCTGGAGAGTCGCTTCCAGGAGAAACCCAGCACCAAGTGTCTTCCCAGCGCTTACCCCAAAGAGTTGCTTTTCCAGTATTTCTCTTTTTAAAGGCTCCTTGTTTCTGCTCAAGGTTCTGCAGTATCTCGGTCTGGATGTGACGGAGGAGAAGAAGCGGCAGCTGCGGCAGAGCCTGACCACGGACTCGCAGGGGACGGTGGCCTACGGAGGTGAGCGGGGGCAGCTCTGCCACGGAGGGCTCTGCCACTTCTGTGTAGCTKCACTGGCAGCTGAGAAAGGAGAGAAGTGGCAGGTGAGACACCTGCCTGGGTACTGATGGAGCCCCAAAAGAGTTCGGGAAAGTCACAAACACAAAAGAAGGCATTCTGTAGCATCACRGAATCCTGGAGTGGTTTGGGTAYGAAGGCACCTCAAAGCTCAACTCATTCCACCAGACACCTTCCACCAGACCAGGTTGCTCCAAGCACTCTCCAACCTGGYCTTGGACACTTYCAGGGATGGGGCAGCCAYAGCTTCTCTGTGCCAGGGCCTCCCCAGCCTCACTGGGGAAGGATTTCTTCCCAACATCTAATCTAAGCCTACTCTCTGTCAGTTTAAAGCCATTCCTCTTGTCCTATCACAGGCAAAACCAGATTAAAACAAAGTTGGTGCAAGGGCTCACTTCTGTTAAAATCCCAGCTTTCCTAGCAGGAGCTGGCCAGAGGACACACAGAAAATAAAAGCCAGCTCTGCTTTCTGTGGCTGCCAGAGAGTGTCTGGCCCACAGGGTCTGCTCCCCAGAAGGTTTTCAGCAAAAATCCAAAGCTGTCAGCAATGTCCCCACCAGACAGAACAGACACGAGGGATCAATGTTCAGTGCAGAGCGAGGGATGGGGCACAGAACCATGGCCCTCTCCTGCGAGTGATCAGCTTTGTAGTTTGTGGCAACAGAAATAAGGATGTTTGGGGATAYTTAGTAAATGTGCTGGCAGCAAAGGTGCTGCTTTTGCAGGGAGGCTCTGGCTCCTGCTGCAGCCCAGGGGCTGAGCACCATCCAGAGGGACCTGGACAGGCTTGAAGGTGGGACTGTGTGAAACTCACAAGTTCAACAAGGCCAAGGGCAGGTCCTGTACCCGGGTCAGGGCAATCCCAAGCACAAATCCAGGCTGGGCAGRGAATGGATAGAGAGCAGCCCTGGGAGAAGGATTTGGGCTGTTGGTGGGTGAGRGCTGGACCTGCCCTGGCTGTGAGCACCCAGAAACCCCCTGTGCTGGGCTGAGCCCCAGCCTGGGCAGCAGGGGAGGAGGGGATTCTGCCCCTCTGCCCCACTCAGGTGAGACCCCACCTGCAGAGCTGCCCTCAGCCCTGGGGAGACCTCAGAGCCCCTTCCAGTGCCTAAAGGGGCTCCAGGAGAGCTGGAGAAGAACTTTGATCATGGGCTGGAGTGACACGACAAGAGGGAATGGCTTCCCACTGCCAGAGGGCAGGGTTAGATGGGATATTGGGAAGAAATTTCTCCCTGTGAGGGTGGTGAGGCCCTGGCACAGGYTGCCCAGAGAAGCTGTGACTGCCCCTGGATCCCTGGCAGTGTCCAAGGCCAGGTTGGACATGGCTTGGATCAGCRTGGTCTAGYGGAAGGTGTCYCTGCCCATGGCAGGGGTTGGAATGAGATCATCTTTATGGTCCCTTTGTACCCAAACCAATCCATGATTCTGTGACTCTGTGACTGGAGGCTCTGGGACCCTGGTGCCACCTCCCTGGTGATTCCCACCTGTCCCACGCAGCCCCTCTTGCTGTGCTTTCCTTCATGTCTGAAAGCAAAACAAATCTGGATTTTCWGACTGGTCAATTTAACACCTTTTCTAAATGCTGAACTCACTGAGTTGTCTTTTTGTTTAAATCAGCAACATGAGAAATGGCAGCAGGTGCCTTTTGTCAGGGAAATGTGGGTTTGGCTGAAAATTTTAAAACTCTCAGAACCACAATCATGAAAACTCCCCTGTGAAAATATCTGGGGTTTTCTGGGTTTAAAAAGCATAGTTTTTTAATTGGATAAGAACCAGGGGTCTGATAGAGATTTTCAACATCTCTTTTCAGCTTGATGGGATTGCTGAGGAACGCAGGAGTGTTAGAGAAGCCTGCCTGGCATCTCTAAACCCTGCTTGATACCCCAAAATCAGTGGCATTTTCTCCCAAAACACAGCCATTTTCTCTTTTACCCTTGTAAAAACTGATTGTTTCTCACAGATCTTCTCCAAGCACTCAGGGATGTGATGCAGGAGGAGCTGGATGAGGCTGGTCTGGATTCCAACTCCGTGCTCTTCACTCAGCACGAAGTGGCCAATTTGCTGGACACGTCGGCTTTTCACTCCCTGGTCAGTCACTCCAAAGCTCTTCTGTGTTGAATCCATGGATCTTCTACGTTAAATCCATGGAATTCTGAGATGGGAAAAGCTTAATGACAATTTTCTGGTTGTTCTAGAGTTATAAAGACAAGGCAGAACTATGCATTAATCATTATTTTATAGGAAATTCTATAAAAGACCTGAAACTTCTCATTTTTAATAAGGAAATAACAATATCTGTGGGATAATATGAGGAAGCAGCCTGGCAGTGATGCAGACRGAAAAATAGCCATAATAAATCAACTTTAACTAACTTCATTTGGTTCACAAAATGAAAATCCACTGTAGTACAGCTGCTCCAGCAATGACAGGAATCAGAAACTGAAATTCTGGGGGGCAAAARGAACCACCCCAGAGCTGAATTATTTAATGTGCCTTTTGATCTGTTGCATAAAAATGCTGACTCCTTTTTGAGGTGGTTCTGGTTCGATGTGTGATGAGTCTGTCCCTCTCCTCGCAGACYTTTGACTCTCTCAACTGTAATGGCAACGAGGACCTGGAGCAGCTGCAGCTGGAGATGACGGATCTGCGGCACGAAGTTCGAAGGCTAAAGGTGGATCCTCCCCTCTGAGCAGATTTCTTGGCTGGGACCCTCTGCTGTAGCTCTCCAKGAGGGTAATGGGGTGGCCTGTCCCTCTGGAAGTGTCTCCAGTTTGCATTCTGTGCATTCCTCGTCACACAGGAGCCTCTCACCCTCTGCTCTCCTTAATTGCCTCTTTCTCGCTCTCAACCTCAAGGGAAAACTTATTTGTACTCAAAGCATGCAGTCCCTTCTCAGCAGGGAGTTAATATATTTAACAAGCATGTCTCATTAAGAATTCCAGTCTGTGATTACCAGGAGCACCACCTGCCCTCCCACCCTCACCTGGCTGGCAGCACCACGGCTGTGTCCAGATGCAATTCCRCAGCTCACAGCCCAAAAAACTCTTCCTTTGTGGGGGGAGGAGTGCACAGAACTCCTTCTGTGAAATAATATTTTGGTGGGTAGGGGCACTCTAGAGAATGTCCTGTCGCTTGTTGCTTCTAATCCAGTGAAAATATTTGCCGTAGTCTCTCCTAAAAGAGGTGGAGAACAGCAAGAAGTCGATGGAGGATGAGCTTCAGAGGCTGAACCAGGTTAGTGAAGGGATTTCTGGGGCCCTCGGGGTGGGTTTGGGGCTTGGCAGCTGAGGGGGACGGGAGTGTGTTCACCAGAACTCGTGGGTGCTTCCAGAAAGCGCTGGGGTTCCTGTCGGAGAACCGGACATTGCACAGCAAACTGCAGATGGCCGAGGTGGTGCAGAGACAGGCGCACAGTGCCGAGCAGGACTACGAGGAAGTCATCCACCTGCTGGAGGCTGAAATTGCAGAACTGAAGATGCAGCTGGCGGGGAAAAAAGCGAAACACGTCTCTGAAATAGAGGTAGTGCAACCCCTCAGTCTGGGGAAAAACCCACAACCCTTCAGAGCCTTCGTCTGTGGGTTCACAGAGTCACGGAATGGTTGGGGCTGGAAGGAACCTTAAAGCTCATCTATCCCAACCCTCTGCCATGGGCAGGGAAACCTTTCAYTATCCCAGGTTGCTCCAAGCCCCATCCAACCTGGCCTTGAACATTTCCAAGGAAGGAGCAGCCACAACTAAGGTTGCCCTCCTTTATTTATACAGCAGAAAATGAAATAGCAAATAGATCCTTTCTTGTGTGGGACCACAAGGCCAGCACAGTCTCTGGGTCCGTGTTGTCATGTTGATTTCCATAATTTCCACCATCCCTTCCCAAAGGACATTGCTTTTGTTTGTAGCAAATGTCACGAATTGTTGTTTCCGAAAGCCAAGGCTGGAGCATCACCAGCACCTTTCTCTTCCTCCTGTGTCCCTGCCTCAGGAGGACATCCTGGAGCTGAAGAGGCAGCTGTCCCTGGCTGACGGCCAGCTCCGAAAATCAGAAGTCTCACGGAAGCGCCTGGAGATCTGCAATAGGAAACTGCTCCTGTTTGTGCAGGTGAGGTTGGAACCGCCCCAGTGCTGYGGCATCACCACGGCCTCCTACCTTCAGGGTGGGTTTGCAAGTCCAATCAACTTCCTGCTCCATAAGCAAGAAGGGATTTTTTCCTGTCTCACCCTAAAAGGTCACTGTCTGTTGGTGAGGAGGAAGCAGGGAATGAGCTCAGATCTCCTCATATCCCTGTGAGCGATGCAAACTCCGTGGTGCAGGTTTGGCTGGTGGCTCTGCTCTCCCTGGCTTCCCGTGCTGAGGCTGCTCCAGGAGCTCTGCTGTCAAAATCATCCATGCTCACCTTCCCTTGGTAGAGCTGAGGGTTGCTTCTCTATAAATAGGAACCTGAAGAGTGGATTTGCTCTTCCAGTGTTTTTTTTCCCACTGGATTTCCTGCGAAATCTCACGGTTTAGTCTTCAACTTGGCTGTTCTTCCACTTCATTCCCTGTATTAGGAATACGAGAATGCATAATTGGTAAACTGGCCAGCATGGGAAGAATTAGTACTCAGTGTATCTGCTATGGCTACTTGGGGCCTGTCCCAAGAAGTCTTGAAATCAAGCAGAAACAGTGGAGCAAAAGGAGATGTGGATGCTGTGTCCTCTGCTCCAGAGAAGGAAGAATTAAATGCCTCCAGACCTGCAGCACTATGTGCTGGAGCCTGTGCAGTTTGAGGTCAGACTTTGGAAATGGTTTTCACTTGACCCCAAGGTCAAACATCACAGGATTTTGAGCTCTGGAGCAAAATATCTTCCTTTTTTTATCCACCCCTCAGTAGTGTTTGAGAAGTCATGAACCATGCGTGGTAATGAGAGCTCACACGTGCAGGTACAACCCAGGAGCCAGGGCTTGCTGGCAGCAATGATCACTAAAATGTAGCCTGCAAAATTATCCTTTGGAAGAGGATTTTTGTGTTGCATTCCATATATTTTAGGGCTGGTATTAAAATGCAGAATTCAGATGTGTCTGTAGCTTTGTGAATGCTGCCTGAGCTGCAAAAGGCCTTGAGATATTCGCTTCAAGGGCAATGAATAAGCAGAAGCTGATTACTGTCATATTAAATCTGATCATCAGGAAAAACCCATGGGGTTTGTTCTCAGGAATTATTCATTCCTACAAGTTTGAAATCTTTTTTTTTTTTTTTTTTTTTGTCGCATGGCAGAACGTTCACAAGGTCCTGAGCACACCCAGTCATTTACCAGATGAGAAAAGGTAGGAGATGGCTTCTGGGAATGGTGAACAGCAACACAAAATATCCTTTTCTGACCTCTCTCAGGGGAAGGTGCTTCACACGTAACCTACCCAGAGTTTCTAAACATGCCTTSCCTTTGGAAGTGAAACCGTGGGAGAAAGATGATCTGGAGGCTGCTGGTTGGTTGGTGGTGGGGGGGGKTTGGCCTCTGTTCAGGCTTTTTTTGGGAGTGAGTAGCTGAAACTCTGCTCTGGTTAAGTTGCTCTTGTCAGCAGAGACCCCAAGCAGGTTGGGTCAGAGCAGTAGAATTTTGACCCACCTGCTTTCCCAAACATAAACCAGGTTTTGACTCCAGGACCATGTCCTTTTTTATCAGCAGTTAGAGTGAGCAAAGAGCTCACAAGACTCTCAGCTGCATGAATGGCTGCAGAAACGGAGCTCAGGCTTCTGGACTCCCCTCCAACCTGAGGCTATCTCCCATCACTTSGGAATAAATATATCAGAACTCTATGTGTGTTTTTAACTGATTAAATCATTGAAAAGTCACTGTCCCATCAATAATGACCAGCCCCTTAAAAAATCCAGTTTTTAAGAGGGATGGAAAACAATTTTTAAGTTTCTAAGTTGCTTACTTGTAATACAATGAGGAGGAAATGCTTTTGAGAAATTCTAAAGACTACTTTGCTATTTGTCTGTAACAAAGCAATGCAAGCGTGTCCAACAGACCCTTGCCATGCTGAGGGATGGAGATGCAATCCCCCCAACCACACAGAATTCCCGTAGCACACCCTCCCCGAGAGGCTGGCCAGGATTTGCAATGACCATTCTCTGACAGAAGTATTGATGGCACTTTCCGTATTTGTAAGCATCAGCCATGAAACAGAAGAGGATAAAACAGACGCAGTCTCAGACACATCTCTTCCATCTTCAGATCTTGTTGACCTCTTGCTATCAGAAGCTAGAGAGCTGTTAGCGCCAATGCTCTCCAGCAAGGACGGTAAGCAACAAATTCCCTGGAGAAACCTGAATCCAACCAGATCCTCAGGGATGTCTGTCAGTGTTAYTGACAGTTTCCAGCACCTTCCGTATTTTGCCATACCAGTTAAGCCTCCCATACGTGTCCCTGGTTCTCTCATGCTCACTGGGATGTAATTTTCCTCCCTGTATCCGTGTGACTCATCTTTGAATCTGCAATGCAGACTCACAGGCTATGGAGTCAAAGACCTGTGCCCAGGGCCAGAGGAAAGGTGTTTATCCAGGGAAAAAAAACCCAACAGGCAGGAGGGTGGTGTCCCAGAACCATAGAAATGCTCGTTGAAAGGCACTGCTGGAGATCAGGAGTCAGATCTTCTGCTCCAGGTGGGACCATCCYGCTGGATGGGACCTGCACTAGGTTTAGCCTCCCAGGATGGAGATCCACAGCCTTCCTGGATGGTTCCCTCACTGCTCTGTGACAAAGATTATCCCAGCAGCCAGCCTGAGCTCCCCCAGGGCCAGCCTGTGGCTACTGCCCCCAGTTGAATTGGCTGCCCTGCCAAGAACAGCTTGGCTCAGCATTCTGTCATTGCCCCAGCRTAGGAGTGGCTGCTGGGAAGTCACCTCTCAGACTCCTCTTTGCCAGGCTGAACAAGCCCAGCTCCCTCAGCCCTCCCCAGCCTCTCCTTGCAGGTTACCAGCCCTGTGGCTCCCCTYGCTGGACCCTGTCCGTTTTCCCAATAGCTTTGATCCCGGGATCCAAACCTCCCTTACACCATCCAGGTACGACTCAGCGATGCTGAGCGGAAGGACACAGTCACCTCCCTGTTTCCTTGGAGTACAAACCAGCTGTGCTCCCTTCTCCTCACATTTCTGTGAGAAAATCAGGGAACAAGCATCCACCTCCATGGGAGCCTGGATTAACTTTCCYAGTCTGGGACTCTGAGCTAGTCCATGAGCCATAAACATTTCTTGGTGGCAATTATCTGACCCCGCTTGTCTCATTCCACACCAAATGAGTGCCTGATCTCCTCTGTGTCACGTCCAGGTGAATGCACAGCYCCAGACAGGTGCCCAGTCCTTGCTCTTTGATGTATTCATCAACTCAGCATGGCCATGGCCCAGCACTGGCTTTGTCCCAGAGCACAAGACACAAAGGAAATAATTGCAGCCTTTCAGGAGCACCTCTGATTTATGAGCATTGTCAGCATTTTCTGAGTTCCTGCCCCATTTAAAAGTGCATTATCATCAAGCAGCATTGGGCATGTTTTCTTCACTAACACTTGGCTCTGTGCTTCCATCTGCAGCTCTGCCATGGGACAGGGACCAGTGCCTGCCTGCTGAAGGAATCCCAAATTACAAGGAGTAGGTGTCAAAACTGCCATGGTCTGTAATTTGGACAACACACGTACTAAAAATTCCTGTTTGCTTTGTTGGGGTTTTTTTAACCGAAACTGTTGCTTGACAACTTTTGATCAGATAGTCTAGGAGAGGCCTCCAGATGGCCATGGCAGAGAAATACTGTGAAATTCCTAGACAGCAGAGACTTCCTGCCCTGTACGGTGTGAATTCCTGGATTTCTCTTTTGCTTTGTAAAATGTTGTTTTTCCTTCAGGCCAGATGGGAATTTGTGGTTCTGCGGCTTTTCTAGCTGGCATTTTTATAGTGAGTTCTCTGTAAGGGAAAAAGCATCACTGAATGTGTGAATCTTTTATGTTGTGGTATCGAGATGCTGTGAAGCCCCAGACAGCGAGAGCAGGATGACATGGCTTTGTTTGGACTTTAAATTCTTAAATTTCCCTGAAACCTCTTAAAKAGCTTGTATTCAATAGAGCCGTTTCCTAAAGTTGTCTGCTGAAAGGGCACTTTGAGACCTAAATATCTCCTACCAATTTCTTAGCTTAACTCAACCTGAAGATCTGCCAGCACAGTTTTTTGTTTAGGTACAAAGTAGACATTTGCAAATGATAATTTCAAGCTTATGAAAAGCATTTTCAGACAAAACAGACTAACCAGGCAAGACCTGTGGCTTCCTCCTCTTTCCTAAGTAACCAACGCTGTCTTCACATTATCCKCCATGTCCTTCTCCCAAACTACCTAAGCCATTTCTCCTTTTCAGCCACCTTCATCAGAAGACCACGTGGCCCCCTCCTGCAGGCCAGACCAAGAGTGACCAACCACAAGCACCAAGCCCAACGGAACTGCCTAAGAAGCCRACATAAACATCTCACGGCTTGGTGGTGCTCCAAACCCAACCATCCATCCCATGGGAGATGGGAAGGACACCCCCCGGGCACCTCAGCTTCCAGGCAAAGCAGACTGAGAACCAGCTTTCTGACACAAGACTAATTCTTCCTAACTGTCCAAGACTTTTTCAGCAACCTCCCCTGCGTGTCTACCTCCGAGTTATCATACAAGGCTTTTTGCTCACGGTTTTGCAGCTTTATAGGAAAAATATTCTCAAGAGGCTACAGCGGCCTGGATTTCAGTGGCAGCCTTTTAGAGCTTGTATTCTGGGTAGTATGAACGTACCCGAGGGACTCAGGGGTCTCCAACAGATCCCTTTTGGTGTTTCAGATGAAAAACCAAAGTTTATTTAGTGACTGTAATCAAAGCAGCTTAATCCGTAGCATCCTAGCTGTCTTGGGATAGGTACTTCTCTTTTTATTCTTTTTGTATAGCTTATCCCAGCTACAGTGCTTGAAATGGAAAGCAGCACCTCAGGCAGTTGTTGGACAGAGTGCAGGGAATGCCAGCGGGATTGTCCGGTCACAACGTGGCGCTGGACACCGAGCCCTCCCCGGAATGCGGGGCGGGACATAGTGGACATAGTGAACATAGCTCAGCAAAGGTCCCCAGGGTCCCTGGGAAAGGAGATCCACATGATGCCAGATTCTGTTGCCAGATAGCAATGAATGGGGAGCAGATCTGAGATGAGCAGAAGGTCTGGAAAATAAAATGGAAACACTCCTCRCAAGGTGTTTGCTCCCTGGGTTCTGATTCAGCTGCTGCGCTCAGCGTCTCACAGACAAAGGCACAGCCTGAGACCGTTTTTCCTCCCTCCTTTTTTGGCAGCTCCTAGGGAGATGCATTGAGAAGTTGCAGGRAAATGGAGTGCAATCTGGCTTTTACAAATAATTTGTTAACATTACTTCAAATCTTCTTTGTGGGGGTTCAAAGCATGTGGATCCTTTATAGTCTAAATTAAAGGCTTAGGAAAAATCATGACCCTCACCAGTATCTCCTGCACTGGAAGTATCACTGCACTGCTAAACCAGCAACTGTGTGGTGGAATATATCATATAAACAACCAGTCTGAAATTTTGGGTAAACCTAATTTCATAGCTCGGGGTAAATTAAATCTTGGGAATGCATACCTCAGAATATAAATTAAAGGACTTATTTTAAAAGGAAASATAATCCTTTGGACCGCTGACGAGGAATATTCCCAGGAAGGAGAAAATATTCATCTCGGGATACCCTGTGGTTAGTGGCTCATTCCCCAGTGCTCTCTGCTGTGATGGAGTGATAGCAAATCCCCATTTTACCTGTGGGCTTGGCCCTATGGCTTTGTTCTCATCTCCTGTGTTACACAGACAGGTAAGAGCTGCACAGAGCAAAATCCAGTCTCACGAGTTTGGTGTGCCCTGACTCCGAAAAAACACCTCCAGTTCCCTTGGGGTTACACAGCAGATCCCACTCTGCTCCTGGCAGTCTCTCTTCAAAAGCGTTTGGCCAGAGGCGGCATCCTGGGGAGACGTCTCCTGCCACTGCTCATCACACTTGTCAGGGAACAGCACAAACAGGATTTTGGGAAGTCGCAGGTCTTGTGTTGTGCTGTCTCATTTTGTACACCCAATGGCACTTGGGACACCTGAGAGAAAGGGACGAGTTATGGGGAAAACACAACTGTTGGGCTGCGCTTAATCGGCTGGAAAATCAACAATCTGTTGTGGAAATCAACAGAAGTTTTAATACCAACTCTGAGAATCGTGGAATTTTCTCAAAATACAAGTATTGAACTCCAGCTCCCTGAGTGCTGGAAAGACACAGCCAAGTCCAGTCCCAGCATGGTCCCAAAGAGAATATCCTTGATGCTGCTTCCACAGGCAAAGGATCTGTATTTTAAGGTCCCAAGGAAGAAGATTTTGTATAAAACCATCACAGTGGGTGAGGGCTTGGATGAGACAAGCATTGTGCACTTGGTGCTGGCACCTGGCAAGGGGTGGAAACAATGGGATGCTGCCCCAGGGCCGCTGTATTTGGGGTCTCCTGAGCTGTCTGTTAACAGAACTGCRAAGTTACTAACCTTTTAAAAATCCCCCACAGTTCTGTACTCTCAGCTTACTGGCAGCCCCTCTGGAAAGGAAATCCTCCATGTTCCCATCAGCCACTGGAGATCCTCACATTGAGCAAGGATCAAGCATTGCGTGCTTTCCAAAGCTTTACTATTTCTCAGCTGGGTTCCAATATTCCCTTTGAATTTATCATGTTCCTTTTGCCTTTGCTTCAAGCCCAGCAAACTTCCCTGTCTCTGTTCATACGTTGTTCTAACGCTACCTCTGCAGAGCAGTGCTCAGAGCTAAGCTCTGGCGAGAGCTGTGCTCCTGGAGCTGATGCTGATTTCCATGACCCAGAATAACAAACCCGTGCCGGGCTTTACTCCCGGGCAGGGGGAATTAGGCAGAACTCAGCAAGTCACGGGGTGACATCTCCTCACAGAACTACTGAGACGCAAAAGGGGAAGTGCATGAAGGAACAAACAGCACAGAAAGAGAAGYCACAGAGCACATTATTTAAATAGGATGCGCTTTACTCACGCAGGGCCTGTCTAGCGCTCTACAAGAGAGCTTAATTCTGGATTCGTTTGCAGTATTTTAGCTTGTTTGTAAGGCTGTGGAGATGTGCTGCTGTCGCGATGTTTGTCTCAGAGAATCTGTCTCAGAGGGTCCCAGCACGACTGCACAGAAATGAGAAGGACTGTTTGTGRTAAAAATGAGACCTGAATGGTGTCAGATCTTCCAGAGTGGCCTTCCAGTTCCTGAAGGGAYCCTATAAAGAAGATGGAGGGGGATTTTTTACAAGAGCRTGAAGTGACAGGACAAAGAGGAATGGCTTCAAACTGGCAGAGGATAGGTTTAGGTTAGATATTAGTAAAGACTTCCCTGTGAGGGTGGGGAGGCCCTGGCACAGGTYGCCCARAGAAGCTGTGGCTGCCCCAKCCCTGGAAGTGTCCAAGGCCAGGTTGGACGGGGCTTGGAGCAACCTGGGSTAGGGATAGTGGGAGGTGTCTCTGCCCATGGCAGGGGGTGGAACGAGCTGAGCTTCAAGGTCCCTCCCAACCCAAACCATTCTACGGCTCTATGATAGGATGGAAAATGGCAAGTRTTTTATGAGCCACTGGACAAAACACAGAGAGACCCCATAAACAGACGTAACAGASCGTGTTCAACACATTGCAGGTGATAAACTCAAAAAATGCATTTAAAGAGCATCAGTGGGATCAGCTGTTGAGATGAAAGCTTTGGGGGTTAAACATCACTGATGTGAGGGGTTTATTTTGTATTTCTCTCATGCAAAGCAGAAATTCAGTTCTTAGCTGCTGGTGGCTCAGAGRGTGGGAGACCTCACAAAATAATCCRAAAGACTTGAGAATCTAACAGCTGCAGAAGCAGGGAAGGTGGGGCAGGGAGCCACCTCGGCATTATCTTGGAAGGGGAATGTAGCAGAGCCGTTAGCACACTGTTTATCTGCAGTCCCACGGGGAAAGGAACCCAATCTGCTCTAAGTCTGCTGGACTTGAGCTCATTAGGTCTCCAGTTTCATCCCTGCCAGCGATCTCTGTCATCTCACTGTGACCTTGGGCAGCACATTTCATCTCGGTTTTGCACCAGAAAACAAACGGGACTGAGAGTGGCAAACTGGGGAAGGCAAAGCCTTAGGGATCCTAGGATGTGGGGACAACCTCCTGGCACGAGAGGATCTGCGAGCGGTGTGGGATCGGGTACTGCTGATCTGTGTTTGCCGTGAAGAAAGCCTCAATATTTCAGMTTTTCCTGGCTCTCACAGAAGCAGCTTTTGCTCAGCTTTGGTGAAACAGAGYGAGGTGAAGTGCTAAAAGGTGTCTTTACAGAGGTGTGGAGGCAGCAGAGGTGAAATCCAGCCCTGAACACTGCAGAGGAGTCGGCTGGTGTGTCTACCGTGGAGCCTCTTCTTCCTCCCATCTCCACTCAGGGACAGCTGGACTGAAGCCCAGGTTTAGAGAGTGGAACACACCTCCACTCTGCTTTAAATACGGCTCTGAAAAACRGGTGAACTTTGCTGCTGAATTTTTAAAGCAAGTCTTTAATGTTTAAGCAGTGCTGATTTTCTAAGGACACGTGTGGAAGAGGCTGGACAGCAGCTCCTCAGCCTGACGCTGCAGAAAGGGCTGGGCTGGCGGTGGGAAGCCGCCTTGCCTTTCCTGCTTTTCCTCAGGGATCCAGGGGGATCCTTCTCCTGCTCGGGGCTGAGTCAACCTCAGCACCTCCATGACAGAGCACAGAATTTTCCGGCCTTGCTGCAGCGTTGCCACAAACCTCCTTAGCAGCTCCTTCTGAGGTCAGCTGCTTTTGTAATAACAGAAATAGGAATAACAATACCATGAGCAATCCCTACAAGCTTTTTGCTGCATGTGATGCACCAACTCACTTGAATTTCTGCTGAGTTTTTTAAATTTATGCCAACAGATGAGGCGTAAAAGTTGAGACAAGAGCAGAGTTTGCAGTGAAAAGTCCTTGTAATGGGGGAAGTGGAGAATGAATGATATCTCCAGACCAGATGTCCTTCCTGGAAGACATTATCCTTCCTAACTGCAGGACTGGCAGGAGTTCCTGGGCTGGGCTGCTGAGGGGTGAGAACTTCTTTCTGAGCAGCTCCCATGAGAGAAGCTGAGGGTCAGTGCCAGCCCTTGAGGCAAACACCCAGTCCTGGTAGGTGGAAGGACAGTCAGGCCCTTGGGAATGCCGTGGAGAGTTGGCCCTGTGTCAGGGGAAAAGGCAGCCCACTGGCAGGGAAAATGCCAAGRTGACCTTTGGGCAGCAGGAGAAAAGAAATGTTGGAAAACGGGAATTACAGTCAGGGCTGCACAGCAGAGAAAAGGACGGGATGGGACTCACCAACATCTCACCCAGCTTTTAGGACTAGAACAAGATGGAAAATACCACAACCAGGGCACAAAGCAGTTACGGGCTGGTGTAAATTCTGTAGCAAGAAAATGGAAGTAGTGCTTTATTTTCTCTTCTGTTTTCTCCAAGGAAATTAAACAGTGAATGAGGAACGGGAGACAAATACGATGACTTTGAAAAAGAAAGTTGCATTTTGATGGGAAATTCAGAATATTTATATATAAATAAATACATTTTGATTATATTCTGAATATATATTTGTAAAGTAGATGTTGAAGGCCTTGGATAACTTTGTGGCTTTTGCTGCCAAGTTGTTCTGCAGAGGTCTTTAGGAAAAGTGCTCTGACTCCATGGGTTGCAGCCTTGGGAGCTCTGACATTTGATGRTCTGTGGGTTGGTTGTTTTTGTCTCCTTGGTCCAAGATAGCAGAATGTTTCAGGAAATATTGCTGATCAGAAATAGCACTGCAGCTTCCTGAAATGCCTGCCCAGATAAGGGGACACTCCACAGCTGGAAGTGATAAGGAGGCAGGAAAAGACAAAGCAGCAGTAATTGTGATGTTACTTCAATACCAGCAGGCAAAGAGGCAGCTGGTCCTTAGGGAGAACCTGAAAAGAGGCTCTAGACACAACACATGCCCCAGCTAGTGTCCCACATCCCTCTCCTCCACCACTCTTGGTGCCACACGCCCCTCCTGCCCCAGGACCAGCTGCTCAGCCACTCTCTGCCACCCSAAATTGGGGCAGCATTGGCATCGTTTCCTCCACAGAGCCACAACTTCAAGGACCACCACCGGATGGTAACACCAGCACAAGGCCTGACAAACAGGGGCCACTCACCCTGAGCTCCAAAGCTCCCCAAGGTTCACCAAACAATGCACGGATTTTTAGAGCTGGTGGGAGAGGGGGAGGCTGAGAGGTGAGGATGCATCCCAGGGTCCTTCTCAGCATCACTTGGCTGGGTCTTCACCTTGTACCTCATTGGAGAGTTCAGTTTTGGGAATATTTGCTCAAGGTGTGAGTTCATAGCTGTGTAATAAGCCACGTAATAAATCAAACAATACAGTGCAGTGATAGAGTTAAGGGCTGAGGTGAGCAGGTCCCTCCACTCATGAAGGGCTGATCTGCTCTGGGGTAAGCATGATTAGGTCGTGTTTGGGAGTTGTGGCTCTGCCTCCTCCAGCSCTGACCCAAGCAGGTTCCTCCCTCTCAAGGGCATGTGCCAGTTTGGGGAGAATCACAGAAATACAAAACATCCTGAGTTGGATGGGACCCATCAGGATCACGGAGTCCAACCCTTAYYCCTGCACAGACACCCCAACAATCCCACCCTGTGGCTGAGAGTGTTGTCCAAACACTCCTGGAACTCAGACAGGGTTGTTSCTGTGACCACTGTGTGGGATGGGGTGAGCTCATCTCCACACACATCCCACTTTATTCTCCCTTTCTGCCTTCACAAAGACCCCACCTGGAGACGTATCCAAGTCTGGAGCCCTCAGCACAGGAAGGACATGGAGCTGCTGGAGCCAAGTCCAGAGGAGGCACCAAGATGATCAGAGGGATGGAGCCCCTCTGCTCTACAGCCAGGCTGGGAGAGCTGGGGGTGTTCAGCTGGAGAAGGAAAGCTCCAGGGAGACCTCAGAGCCCCTTCCGTGCCTAAAGGGGCTCCAGGAGAGCTGGAGAAGGACTTGGGACAAGGGCCTGGAGTGCCAGGACAAGGGGGAATGGCTTCCCACTGCCAGAGGGCAGGGTTGGATGGGATATGGGGAAGCCATTCACCCCTAGTACAGCTTTCCTCACTCCCCCCTCAGGGCCGGGGCCCACCCGCCCCTCAGCGAGATGGCGGCGGGTGACGCGGGGGGGCACGGGGGGGCGGGGGGGCCGCACGTGCGCGGGGGCGGGGCCTGCCCGCGCCCCCCCCCCCCCCCGCAGCACAATGGACAGCGCCCTGCGGCGGGGCGGGGCCGGGCCGGGCCCGGGGCGGGGCCAGCGGAGGGGCGGGGCCGCGCGAGCCGCGGGAGCCGCCAGGAGCGGGATGGGTCCGGCCGGGCTGCGCCGCGCCCGCGGTGAGAGGGAGCGGGACGGGCGGGAGGGCGGCGGGGAGCTGGGATGTGGGGTCGGGGAGACGGGAGACGCCCGCGGTCGGCAGCGCTCTCCGGGGGTCCCGCGGGGCGGCCATGTGAGGGAGGGCCGGGGGGGCGCGTGAGGGGSGTGAGGCTTTTCCCGCCCCGTGTGCCCGGACTCGTCGTGAGGCGGCGGAGCGGGGACRGTGGGTGGGTGTGGGGGCGCCGGGAGCCGCCGTCCTTCAGCCACGGGAAGCCGAGAGGGAAATTTTAGTCATTATCCTGTGGGATCAGRGGAAGCCGGTGAAGACTTGGGCGGYGGACTCAGGCTGGCGGGGATCGCTTCGGGTCTGCGGACGAAATACAGCGGGTTTAAAGTTGTCAGGTTTGTGTTGTGCCTGGAGGGAGGGGGACGGGCTCTGGCTGAGGGGCGGGCAGGGGTCACTTCAGGTGGGCTGAGCCATGGAGGGGCTGCGAGTGGGATCCAGCACCRGCCCGAGTGGCTGTGGAGAGCCGGGCACGGCATCTGCCGAGCTCCCCGGAGGCTCGGGTTCAACAAATCTACCTTAAAACTAGCCCTGAAGTATTTGTGAACTCRGAGTGTGATCCTGATCAATGACTGTTAAATGCATTGATGGATTTAGCAAGTTGCCCAGAGAAGCTGTGCTGCCCCRTCCCTGGAAGTGTCCAAAGCCAGGTTGGACAGGGCTTGGAGCAGCCTGGGATARTGGAAGGTGTCCCTGCCCGTGACAGGGGRGTGGAATGGGATCGGTATTAAGGTCCCTTCCAAACCCTTCCGTGATTCTCTGTTTTCAAGTCAGCTTCTAGGTAAACCAAGTATGTTTTCTGGGTCACTTGGCTTAATTCCTCCAAGTAGTAAAATCGGCTAGTAGGTGGTGAGAGGTGGCTTGTGTTGATGGCACCAGTTATCTGGTGGGGCTGATGACTGCCAGCCTGCGTTCAAAGAAAATACAGCTGCAAACTTCACTCAAGGCAGACTGAAACAGTTTGKTGGTGCTGTGTTGCACTGTCGAGCGACCTGCTGCTTGGATCTACTCTTGTTTTATKTGTTAAACTGAAGTATGGRGTCCTTGGCACAAGAAGGACGTGGACCTGTTGGAGTGTGTCCAGAGGAGGCCRCAGAGATGCTCTGAGGGCTGGAGCCAGGCTGGGAGAGCTGGGGGTGTTCACCCGGAGAAGAGAAGGCTCCAGGGAGACCTCAGAACCCCTTCCAGTGYCTAAAGGGGCTCCAGGAGAGCTGGAGAGGGACTTTGGATAAGGGCCTGGAGTGCCAGGAGAAGGGGGAATGACTTCCCACTGCCAGAGGGCAGGGTTAGATGAGATATTGGGGAGGAATTGTTCCCTGTGAGGGTGGTGAGGCCCTGGCACAGGTTGCCCAGAGAAGCTGSRGCTGCCCCATGCCTGGAAGTGTCCAAGGCCAGGTTGGACAGGGCTTGGAGCAAGCTGGGATAGTGGAAGGTGTCCCTGCCCATGGCAGGGGGTGGRATGAGGTGGGTTTTAAGGTCCCTTCCAACCCAAACCATTCCATGGTTGTATGTCTCCATTCTTAAATTGTGTTTCAGAATTGAGCTATTGCCTGTAGTGTGGATGGATAAATTGATGTGGTATGACTTCCTATGGATGGATAAATTCATGTGGTATGATTTCCTATGGAGTAGCAAAGTGAGGAATGAGGGGCTTTCCTTCAGGAATGCTTATCTCCTGCTGCAGGCTGGCGGATATCAGGGAGTTAATGTCCTGCTGTGCATAAAAGTTCTGTGGTGATTCTTTGGTGAGAAAATTACCTTGAGATGGAGGTGTGGAAGTATTGGGCATGGAGCTTGTTTTGATGCACACGTGGAAGAGAAACAGCTCTACCAGGCTCTAAGGGCAGAGTGCCCATTCGTTTTCTTCCCCTCAGCTTCTCCCCTGTTCCTTATTGTGTGGTCAGGATTCCTGTGTGTGGATGTTGCTGTTTGAATGTTYGTATTGCTTGTCTTTGGTTTAGATCCATGCCAGGACTCCAGGCACCTCTGCCAGGTGTAGGAGCAGTGCCCATGTTCCATCTCAGCACAGTGACCKGCACCCTCCGTGCTGCTTCACCTGCCCCAGGGGTGTTTCTCAGGGGGTAACACCAAACCCTACCTGAGCAGATGTCYGCTCCTAAAAGATGGTAAAGCCTTATTCTGGCATGGTTCCTCCTTGAGGCTTCCTTATATCAAGCTTCAAAAGACTTTTTCTTAAGTTCTTATGTGGAAAAGCTGTAATAAATATCCTACAGCTTGGTACCATATTATTATGATGTGTGTAAAGCATCAATTACAATATCTCCCTAAGTGAAAGGCACTCCAGGCAGAGGAAATGTAACACCTTTCTCTCCACCTTTCTCTAGAAGGGGGGAAAGAATGCAGCCCCATGGAGTCCCCCTTTTCTAACTGGAAATATCAGCTTAGCTGAGTGCCACAGCTGGCTTTCACATGGTATTTGAGGAAATCAAGAATCCTGCTATTTTCAGCAGTTCTTTGTCAAAAACAAAACAAAAAACCTGCTCAGTTGTTCTCTTCAAGATGAAAGGCGGCCACCACAGGTGGGAGAAATTAATAAAGTCACTTCCTGCCAGTTCCACATCCAACAGGCAGCTCCAGTGTGGAGAGAGCTGACTGAGTTCTGTGCTTGGATGAGAAGCAGGGCTGGGGGGCTTTGATTCAGGGCTTTCTGTGTATTTAATCTATACACTGAGTTTCTGATTTCCGACCATCTGGCTGTATTCTGTTAAGTAAGCTGCTCCTACAAATCATAGAATAAAAGTGAAGCATATGGAAAATCCCTCAGGTGCACAGTGGAGGATTCTAGATGAGAAGGAAACACCCAGTTAATGTCACTGCCTGTGCCTTTGCTGTGTGTAGTGATGTGTGTTCCTCATGGGAGCCCTCACAGGCCTGGCTCATTGTGTYGGGGGAGCTTTGCACGCTGGGGGTGCACCACTGCTCCTTCACAATCCACCATTTCTCTGCAAAGCTACCGAAGGTGCAGCGTGTGCCTTCAGGGGTCCATATCCCTCCTCTTCCCACCTCCTTCCCCTGGAACACCCAGCAGGTGGATCTGAAGCTTGTCATGAACTCTCTCTGCTGGGGCTTGGCTCACGGGGGAGTTGCTGTGTGGGCTGGAGCAAAAGGGTGCCCRGGGAGCTGAGGCTCTCAGGTCTCAGTGCTGTTGGCACAGTGTGGCACAGGATGCTTTGTGAAATGTGGCTGCTGCTGTTTTCTGTGTTCAGGGGTGCAATAATTGAAATACTTGCAACRTCTACTAGGGATGGTTAGGGTGGTTATATTGGGATGGTTATTATTAGCTAAATCTGTTGCTTCAATGCATTGACGACTCCAACCTCTGAGTTTTTATCAACTACTCTGGGCTTGACCAAGCTTTTTCCTGGTGTTTCCCCATGGTGCTCCAGATGTGCCTGTGTAGATTGTGGTTTCTAAGTAGTCACACTTCAGTTCAGTGGGTCACTGCTCTTCAYCTGAGTTGTCCTTCCTAATATGCTTTTTTAGCCAGATGCAAATAGGAAGTCGAGCAAGGAGCCTGGACCACTGTAGAGCTGGATGGATGTTTGAGGAGCAGACATACTTTGTAGTTGTGTGGTTTCTTTTTGGTTTTCTCTTTGGTGGTTGAACATAACCTGTTTGTAATTTGAGTGGAACACGAGAAGACTTTAAAAACACGTCTGTCTTTGGTGCTAAAGCAGTAGGAAGATGCAGGTCTTGAGCTTATATGGCCCAGATGGCCATTGGTAACACCCGAGAGCCTTTGTCCTTAGCAGTGCTAATCATCATCTGTAGCTGGGTGTGCCGAGTAGCCACCTTTCACTGCCTTTTCTGATGGTTTTTTCCTTTTTTTCCCAGGAATTGTAGCAGGAGTCCCTCTTGCTTTGAGAAGCACAATGACCATCTCACAGCTCTGTTTGGAAGAGAGGGCGTAGAAGGTCTGCTGCCACTGCACTCTCCCGAGGTATGAAAGGTTTCTAGGGCAGGTGTGAGTTATCAGCTGTCTTTTTTCCAGAGCTTCCTGTGGGTGTAATAGTCACAGGCTCTTTTTTCCAGCCTTCCCTCAGCTGCAGAGGTACAGAGGCAATAAACCCATGGCAGTCAGGTCCAGCAGCTGCTGGGGAGCAGCAGATCTGTCCAAGCAGCACAGTTAAGGCTGCTGAGCTGCAGCTTGTGCCATCCCCCTGTTCTGTGGCTGGTAACTTCATTTCTGGGCTCTGGTCTGTCCTGAGACTCCCTGCTGTGGAAGTCCCTGACCTTCTCCTGCAGAGGTGCAGGAATTCCTGGTGTAGGAGGTGAGGTCAGAACAAGCAAGATCCCAGCTAAATACTCTTGACGAGGCTTCTCCTGCTGTATTTGCGCTCTCGGGGAGGGTTCCCGCCCAGCCTAATCATGTTACAGGTTGTGTTCCAAGGTGCCCTGTGCCTCTTGGCTCGGKTATCTGATATCTGATAGCACCCCCGGGCTTCCTGGGGTGTGCTTGTCCTGCTCCTCTCGCTGCACTTCGGGCTGGATGCTCTGCTGGTGGGTTCCCTCTGCACTGACTGGTTTGGTGTGGGCTTTTAGTGCCAGTGAGACTGAGAGATCCAGCGAGTCCTGAGCTTTGCTCCTTGGGTAATGTGACCCTCTGCAGAGGAACTGTCCRATTGCTCGACCCTATTTCTGCAAAAATTCCCCATTCTCAGGTACTTAAACTTCTAAAGTCCTTTTTCCCTCTCCCTTGCTTAGATTTTCCTGTGTGATGGCATTTTGCAGCAGTTTTTGAGGGASAATCTATTGCCTATTCATGTTTCACCTCCGGTTTTGGGCTTAAAATGTCAGGGATAAGTTGTCTGAGTGCTCTGACTGTTGAGTTCAGTGCTACACTGCGTCATGTTGCCGAGGGCTGTGTCTGCTCAGCAGTGGAATTTGAGTGGGGTGGAATCAGCACAGTCTCCAACCAGCCGTCCAGCCTTTTGTGTTCCTGATGTTCGTGGATGGTATTAGTAGGAGCAGTACAAAGGAATTCCTGAAGGAATTGCAGAAAGAAACCTAATAACCCTTTTTTTAATGATTTGTGTACTTCCCTTGAGATGCTGGTTACTGATGCATGTTTGAGGGTTAAAACCCGGGCAAGGGAGTCTGAGGGAGGAATCCTGATGAGAACAGTGAGAGGTGGCTGGGAGCAGGGAAATGCTGAGGCCGGGATTGTTCCCGTTGCCTGCAGTTCTTGCCTCAGTTCAGCTGGAACAGTGGGCATCCAGGCAGTGGGATGTGATTGCCAGCTTAGCATCAGGCATGTTCTTTCAGCATGCTGCTTCCTTTTCCTTCCTTTCAGTGGGCTAAAACAACTGAATGCTACTTTGTGCACAAAAGCATTTAAAATGCTGAGATATGGGAAGCTGTGGAAGCTTTCAACAAGAAGGATTTTGCCTAATGATTAGGAAAGGGGGATAGGGGCAAAAATCACCATRTAAGCTTTGTAAGGCTCCTAAGACAAGCTCCTTCTCCAGGGTGCGATTCATTCTGGCTTTACATCTCTGTGTTGTGCTTTAATTCTCGTGAGTTTTGTTGGAGCTCCAAGCTGAATTTACTGCAGCAGTGTTGGGAAGCAGCACAGGATGTTGGACACAGCACTGGGCTGGGACTGCAGGGACTTCCTTCTGTCTCTTCCACTTACTAGGCAAGATATTCCACCTAATATATCTCCTTCTCTCTATTTGTACGAGTTAAGGCTTCTAGTAAGGTCTGTAAAAATTGCTTAGAATGTGTTGTGCTGTTTGGTGTGGGGGATCTAAAATTTTCCAATTTCTCTCTATTACAGGTGTGTGGTAAAAATGGTGCAGAAATACCAGTCCCCAGTTCGAGTCTACAAATACCCTTTCGAGCTCGTCATGGCAGTGAGTAACACTCAGCACTTTTCCTGCTCCAGCTGCTGAGGGCCAGTGGGAGGTGGGGGACTGCGGGTTTGGCTGGATGTCTGTGACAGCCCTACTGCAGGAGCAGAGCCTCAGCTCTCCTCCTTCAATTTTTCATGAAAAATAAGGATCAATATCTCAGCATTAAGAATGGCAGTTTAGCTGGTAGAAGGGAAAAAAAMCCTAACAAAATCCAACGTTCTGTAATTATTCTTTCACAAGGAAGGAAAAAAAATTGTGACATTGTTAGGCAGGGTCAGTTTGTGGCCAMACACCWCCTTTGCCATATCACCAAATGCCASTCAGTTCAAAATCTCTCCAGATGTGATCCCCATCAGCACTGTAGTATGGATGTGTCTAGAAGTGGATTCTGAATCATACTGAGCTTTTTGATTTGGTTAAAAGCTGGAAATCTTTGGAAAAATTCTTCTGTACTGTTCTTCCCTGTGATTGAACTGTTGGGAGACCTCTCTTCGGATCTTGTGGTTTCCACAAGGGGCTTGAGGGCTGCCGTTGAAGTGCGTTCCCTGGTGATGCAGAAAGCTGTTGTTGACCATGGGAGCTGCTTTAGGCAGGGTTTGTTTGTAATATTCTGGAGTTTCTCACGACTGGGTGTGAGTCAAATACCCTTCTGAAAGGTTTGCTGTTGCATTTCAAGGGCAGCCCTGAGCATTTGGGCATTGCTAGAGAAGCTTGCTTGTGGAGTCTTGCAAAGCTCCACAAGTAATCTATGGGGATTACTTAGGGATCCCRAAGTAAGAATCCTCAGGCTTGGTATTTGCTGCTTTTAGCCTGCTGCTTCCTCCATTGCCTGTTCCCAGTTTCTTTAGTTCATGGGAGCCCAGGAATGAAGGTGGAAAGCTACAGCCATTGCAGGCAGCTGACATGATTCCCATGAATGGAAGGGAGAGCCTGCATTGTGTTCCTCTTGACAATGTTGCCTCTTCAAGATTCCTRAGAAATACACGCCATAAGATTTGTTTTATCCAAAGCAGCTTCCAGTCTTCCRTAGTTAAAACTGGGGGAATTCACTGTGAATAATGGACCCCAAAAGTAGCAGCAACTCAGAGTGGTTGCTGTTCACTTTGCTCTCTGATCATCCAAATGAGCACTGCTTTTGCTGACAGTTGAGCTCYTTCCCAAATCCACCCCTTTTTTTTCCCAGTTTTCCCAAGATTTGCCACATCTGTTGACAGCTAAACCAGTAACATGCCATAGCAGTGCCCCTACCAGTCTGGGGCTGTTTGTGGCAGTGAAGCTTTCCTGGCTGTGTTCTTTGCTCTCTCAGTGCATCCTGTGTGAGAATAAGAYACCAGTACCTGTGGTGAAGATCCTGGCAGCCTTTGCTCCATGCACACCTCTCCACATTCCTGTTGTCTCTATTAGCAGGATAAACCTACCACCAGATGCTCCTCCATCGATTGGCTGCTAATATAGGAGGGCTGTCTTGAGACAAATCCTTTATAAGCTTGTTAGCACATGCCTAAAGGCCAGGGGCTGGTGGGTTTAATTTTCAAATGGTTTAGTTTTATTTGCTTTTAGTTTTTCAACATAACAGAACTTGAAATTGCCTGGGATTTCGGGATTGGGATTGTAAATGTCATCCTTTAGCTGTTCAGCAAATCTTAGCAAAGTTGTTAGTCCTCTTTCTGACAAAGAAGTTCCTTTTCCAGGATCACCCAGAGGAGTAGGGAGCTGAATATAGACCCCTTAGTCCCACCCTGATGTCCTGTGAAAATCCTGTTCAGTCTCGTGGTGGTCCCTGCAGGCTGCGCTGGATGCAGACTTTATCCCTGTCGATGTGTTCAGATGGAGGCTCCCGTTTGTGTGGAGGCAGCGTGGATCTCATGRATCTCGCAGAGCTGTCAGGTACCAGCTGTCAGTTGCTGGAAGTTTTGCAGGGAGAGTGGGTGTGCAGGGAAGCTGTTTTGCTCCTCAGCACGTGGCAATGCTGTTAATCTCCTTCACCATAAATCTGACAGCAGCTTCCTCAGCACTGATATTCAGCTGCTTTCATCTTTTCCCYTCAAATGCTGTGTGGGAACCTTTGGAGTGCCGAGGTCTCAGGCTGTGGTAGGAAAGCAGAGGTCACAGGGGTGACCCCAAGACACCCCCTTGTTTACAGATCTCTGAGCATCCTCCAGCCTGATAYACTTGTGCTTAATTCCTCATGTGTGTAATGGGGAGGGTCRTACCTCATGATACAGCCTGAACAGARCTCAGGAAGTAAGTTAGGAAAAGTRTTTTTCCCTCAGAACCTCCAATCTTTGATTTCTACTATAGAAAGCAGTGCATGTGCTTTGCTTACATGTGAGAGTCTGAGAAATGAGGCCAACAATTCCTTGCTTGCTGGCCTGGCTCACACACGTGGTGTTTCCCACACGTGGTGTTTCCCCTGCCTTTGTTGAGCCCACCCTCAGGAACACGAGTTCTCCTCCTTGGACTTGTGCAGAGCCCATGTGTGTGCAGCTCATCCTGGGGCTGTGCTCCAGGGATGAGCCGGGGCTTTTCCTGTTGAAACCTTTGTTACTGTGTCAGGATCATTGTCTCTGGATTTACACTCTGCAGCTTGTGTTCAGGCATTTGCAGGCAGGAGATTTGATGTGTATTCCAAGTCCTTGGAAGGACGTTCCCYCTCTTGCTCTTTTTGGCAGTCCTGTGCATCTAAGGAAGTAAAAAGGAATCAGCTTGACAAGTCTTTTCTGCTCATTTGGGAGTTCTGAATTTTTTCTTTTTTCTTGTCCTCCCTTCTAAAAATGATTTAAACAAAGGGTGGCTTTTCCACACCTGTCCAAGGTCACTGTAGTCATTTCCACCTGCTTTGTTCCTAACTTGGACTCATTAATGGATCAAAAGTATTGYGCTCTTCAAATAGATTTTCAGTGCCTGACACCTTTATCCCTTATACTTGAAAAGAACCTTGACTTCTGTTATGCTTTGTTATCTTGTCATGTTTTTCCTTTCCATTTTATCTCTTTTTTTTGTGTGTCTTCTTTTAAATGGAGTTGTTCCTCCAATGGATTGTCCATGCCTCTCTGGGCCTGATCTTGTCTTCCCTTCAATTAGATCACCAGATTTGACATTGCATGTCTTCTAATTTTATCTTAGAGCCAGGAAAGTTCCCAAGTATAAACTTACTTTTTGTTTTCTGTCTATTGTAGTTGTAATTAGAAAGCTGAAAGKGTTTTTTATAATAAAATGTTGTAATGAATCCAGAAGGAGAGGTACYTCTGCCACATGAGAGTGATGTAAATATTTGGGAGCCTTCTCTGATGTATTGGGGATGAGAATTTGGTTTGGGTGAGCAAGTCCAACATGCAGGAAACCGAGCTGGGAGAGAGAGAGATTGCATATTTAATGTTATTTGCAGTGAATTATTAGGTTAGATGAGATAGCTTTAGCTTGAGGGTTTCAGCTTTGAACGTGGTAGGAGTTGTGTTCCTGTTATTTTTAGTAGTGCCTCAGCCCTTCACGCTCACGGTTGACATCGGCCATTTTCACACACTTTAGAGGGTTCACTAAGATTGCTTCAGATGACCTAAAGCTACAGGTTGGGAATAACCCCCCAGGGACCTTACAGGGTCTTCTGCTGTGATGGGTAATTTCAGTTGCTGTGTTAGTAGTGCAAATGAGAAATCCCTGACAGCCTCGTCAATGGTTTGCTCCTCTTGCCACAGTGCACTTCATATTCAGCTCCTACTGCTGTTAATAGCAGATTTTGGTTTCTGCTGCAAGAGAGGGGYCTTTCTGCACTGCTGTCTAAAAATAAGTCACGATTTTGGAAAAAAAGAGCAAAGATCAAGCATTGGGAAGTTTGCAGGAGCATCAGCTCCCGTTGCGTGTGCAGTTGTACTCCGCGCTTGAGAGAAAACTGCCGTGGAGCCCCACATGTGCCTGATGTGAGTCAGTGCTGCTTTCTGCTTGACCTCATTTCTTGGTGCTGCCCACGGCATGTGCTGACACATATCTGAGCAGCTGGGAGCCCGAGCTCTTGGAAACACACGCATGAGGAGCACTGGTGTGTGTTTCTGTGCTGGCTGAGTGCTGCTCGTCAGGCCAGGGCAGTTCTGCTCCTGCAGCGAGAGTTTGAGGGTGGGGGTGGCTCATCTGGGGGTGCCTRTTTGTTGTGGGGGTGTTTCTTATCTCGAGCATCTCTCAGAGTCTCTGATAGACCTGTGGCAGMTCTTGAGTTCCCTCTCTGCGTCTGCAGGTGAAAGCTGGATCRTCTGAGCTCCTGGCCTGCACTTCCACACAGCTCCCTGACTCTTCTGGTCTTAGTGGCAGTTCAGTGTTCATGGAATCACAGAMCARTTTGGGTTGGAAGGGACCTTAAAGSTCATCYCATTCCACCCCTGCCATGRGCAGGGACACCTTCCACTATCCCATGTTGCTCCAAGCCCCTTCCAGCCTGGCCTTGGACACTTCCAGGCATGGGGCAGCCMCAGCTGCTCTGGGCAACCTGTGCCAGGGCCTCCCCACCCTCACAGCCAAGAATTCCTTCCCAATATCCTATCTAACCCTGCCCTCTCTCAGTGTGAAACCATTCCCTCTTGTCCTGTCACTCCATGCTCTCATCCRAAGTCCATCTCCAGATTTCTGGTAGGCCTCCAATGTTCTTCACATTGAGTTGATCTGCAGTTTTTTATTCCACGGGTAGGAAATTCATAGTGGATCCTTCTGTTTGAGCTCAGTCCAGTTTGAGTGTCAGGGGTTCTAACAAGCTGAGTGGCAAATTTAATTCAGGYTACAAATGTTGCAGGTGTATTTAGAATCAGAAATTATTTCTCATGGAGTGAGCAGCAAGAATATTCCTTCTCCATCATCTTTACTCTCCCATCCTGTTCACAGGGTCATAGCCCATGAAAAGCAAACATCCATGGTCCTCATGTGAGATGTCTTTCTGTCGTGCCCAGCCCTGTTGGAGCAGTCCTGATGATTGTCACTGGATTTGGCAGTGGTCCTCCGTCCTGCCCCTCAATCATCAGCCTTCTCTGCACTATTTGCACACTGGCAAAGCTGCTTGGCAGCCCCTGAAGTTTTGCTCCTTTSCAGCAATTGAGAATCTGGCCTACGGTTACATGCAAGAGTCAGCCACCCAGGACAACTAAAATCAAAATGCATCACTCATTTCACAACCATCCCAACATTCTTTAGTGTCACCAGTGTTAGGAGATTTGTAGAYACAGACTAATTGAAAACAGCTCCTTGCTGTTTTGGCTGGCAGGCTTAGCTGCAGGAGAAGAAACTCTGAATGATGGAGTTCAGGTCCTGACAGCCAGAATTGCTTTCCATACACTTTTCCAAACTTATTTTCCTTTTCAGCATCAACATGCAGTGTGTTAAAGATGTTAGATTTTAAGTAGCTTTATTTAATGACTTCTCCCTGTTGCCTTTAGCAGATCGAGTGTATAAAGAGACTGCTTAAACCCTGGTGTGTTGGGTGTGCTCTCCTCTCTAATGCTCTGGTGTATTAAAGGGTTTGATATTTCACTGGCTGATGCAGTGATGCTTCTGCAACAGAACCTCTGAGCTCCCTTTTGCTAATTAACACCCAAATAGCTCAGAATGTGCTTTGCTAACAGATAAATGGGGTGTGAGAGCAGTACAGTGTACAAGCAGGCTGCTGTCTAGCAAGGATCCCATCAGCTCTGTGGGTTTGTTTAGAGTGACAGTTCAATGTGTGTGTTCACAGCCCAGCCAGGCCTCGAAGGCTGGCACTGTCTCGCCGTGTAAGTGCTGCAGATTGGGTGTCAGGTCACCTGCAGTGCAATGTCCTACAGTGCCACAGCACAGATGCACCCACAGAGGACATTTTGGGGGGTTCCTSTATGCTGAGTTGTGATTACAGACTGCAATATCCCCATCTGGAGCTCCAAGTTGTTGTCACTATTCTGGTATCATCACAGGCTGGTTTTAAATAAAGAAAAGTAGAATCTTAACTAAAATATTTGATGCTGGCTCATAGCCTCTGCTTTCAAGTGTGAGCTCTGGAGCCAGGAGAACACTTGCTGCAGGGGAGCAGAGCAATTCCTGGCAGCTGGAATCCTCAGAAGCAGCAGGGATGGCACAGAGGGCTGTGGGGAGCAGCCAGAGAGGCTGRAGTGGAGCTCTCGGTGCAGCAGCTGCAGGAGTGCCAGGGGAGAGGGTCCTGCTGCCGTCTGTGTCCCTGAGGGGCTGCAGGTGACACAGGGGAGAGCTTTGCAGTGTGTGCCCAGTGTGCCCAATGCTTGGAAGCTCCTTTGGAGCTGCTGGGATGTAGATCGTGGCACAGCTTTTAGGTACTGTCTGAARTGGTACTGCTGGGTGGCAGGACCCTGGAGATGGAGAGAGAATCATTGTGCAAGGGGGGAAAATGCTTCAAAACAGGTATTTGGTGTTCAATCCATGTCACATATGACATGAAATGTCCTCTTAATAATCTAAGCAGTAATTGATAAACCCCTGCAAAACAGGATCTGCTCCCTTTTATTGATTGTTGTAGATTGTAGATATATATGTTATGGATTTGTTATTGATATTATAGATTGTTGGGTTGTAGAACTTGCCTCTTGACAGGCCATCCTTGGATGTGGATGGTCTGTCTGCACCCCTGGGCTGTGCCAGGTGTTTTAAAGAAGGCAGCGTCCCTTGCCCCTTCTTTTTGCCACGTTTGGAAGGTGAGTTTGCTGTGACTGCCAGAAGCTACTGGGTTAACGTTTTATGCACTTAGAGATAATCTACTGTTGACTCAAGACATGATGCTTCAGTGTGACTTGATGGCTTGAAACCCTGCTGTCAAGATACACTAAAAATATCCCATCATCTTCCTGCTGAGCAGCGCTTGGCACCGGGAGCCTGGGAGTGATGCTCTGTGTGTCACCCGGGCTGGCTCTGCACAGCTGCACCGCTGTGCTCAGCCCCAGGCCCTGCCACCTCCTCCCCTGGCACTAAGCAGGTTGAGAGTGAGCGATGGTTGGGCTGAGCAGAGAGCTGACATCTCTCCTGGGATTGTGGTGTGGGATGTTTCCCCTCCAGCGAGTAGAAGACGTTTGGTGAGTGCTGTTTGTCACCGCTGCTGGATGAGGGGAGAGCTGCTTTCTGGAAGAAACTGCTGGAAGAACKGCTTATTCACTGGGAGTTCTGGAGAACTGCTGGCAGCATCTGCACATCTGGCCTGCTCAGTGTGTTTTGCGGGAATCACAGGAGTCTGACAGCCTTGCTTTGCCACTGCTCAGACTCCATTTGCTGGCCAGGATGGTGCTTCTCCGTGGATTGGAGAAGATTTACACTAATTCAAAGAGTCTGTATGGGTTTAATCACCTTCTCCAGCCCAACATGGAGGATTTTTTCCTTGAAGGATGGCTTGTGTCTCAAGCCTGATCTGGTGGGTGCACGCTGGTGCAGGGATGGCTGAGCTCTGAAGGGAGCTCCAGTTCAGTGGCACAGCACAAGGAGACACCCCCAGCCCTGGTGTATCACCTTTATCTCCTGTTCCAGTAGGCACTAAAACACCCTTCTCTTCTCTGTTGAACGTGTAGGTGCAGAATACAAATTATAAACTCTTCAGCAGGGACTAAAAGAGGTGATAAAGTTTAGAATCATCATTCATTCTTACATCTCAACCAGTATGGGCTTGTTTTAACTGCTAAGACCTGCCCAAGTCTGACCCTGAATCATGGCCARTTTGTATAAAATCTCACAGCAGCTTCTGGCAATGACAGATTGTCCTTCCAGGTAGCCCTTTCTTTGTGAGCCAGCTTGTTTGATTTTGGGATGAATCACCGAGCAGTAAATGTGTGATGTGACACTGCACTGCTGTGTTTTGCTCTTTCAGGTGTTAGTCACACGAGATCTCTGCTTCCTTGCCCTCCCATTTGGGTTTATCTCTCTCCACCTGGGCTGTGGCAAGCCGTGGTTCCTGGATAAGGTGTCACTTCCATAGTTTTTTGTAAAGGCCGATGCCTTGTGCTGTTTGTGACCTCAACTGCTCCATCACAGAGTTCCTTCTCCCTGGTAAGCAGAGGAGAAGGCTGCAGCAGGATAGCTTGAATGGGATATTGTTCCCTCTCAGACAGGAGGTCAGGCACGTTGGTGGCTTCCTGGGACAGCTTTGTGCAGCTGCAGTGCAGAGCCTGGGCTTAGGAGGTTTGCTGTGGCCCTCAGTTGTGCCTGTATTGTAATGGATGATGCTGCTCCCTGAATTGTTCCTTTCACCAAAATCTGAAGGAATGAGGCAAATAATTGGCTGTAGTCCACGCAGAGATAACACTGGGTCAATGTTTGTAGCCTGGGTACTGTTGTCCAGTGCACTTCTCACTGGCAACTTTTTCCTCTTGCCAACAGAAGTGTTTCTTTTTTTCCCTCAGACCCGAAAGACTTTTACTGCGGATGCTCAGCAGCTCCTTAAAATGAAGTTCCCTTTTCCCTGATTCGGTGCATTTCTGTACCCTAAATATCCACTTGATCCCTCCCACACTGTTCCTTGTGTGTTTTATTTTGCACCCCTGTGGTTGGTGGGAAGCTGTTATATGTTCAAAGCACGTGGATTATTGTGTCTGGTGTCTGCAGACTCTGTGGTTCCCTTCAACACCAAGACCAGGCAGTGGGAGGGACTGCAGCATGAAATTACTTTTTTCTAGAAGGCCTCAGTCTGCAGAGGAATATTTATGTATCRTTAGAGCTGCTCAAAAGCTGGTCCRAATGCWTCCACTTCCTACTTAAAAGTGATAAGRTGTCTTTATATTGCTTCTCATCATCTCTTTTCAAAGGGATGATGATCTGGGCATCTTCAGCTCTTAACCTGGTATTGTATATCCTCCTCACTTCCCTTCCTCTRCACACAGATATTCCTTTTTCCTGGCAACCTGCACATGGCTGTAACATGACCTTGAGGAATCTCGTTAATTAATACAAATTTAAACATTGTTTGATCATGAAAATTTGAAGTGTTTTAGCACAGGGACGAAGTCTTATCCTTGTCACATATTCATATAATATTGACTATAAGTTGCTGTCTACATCAGGTGCCTCACAACTAAGTTTCTTTGTGCTCTACACAATATAGTTTCCACCCCACAGCTGAGCTTTTGCACTTTGAAGGTCCCATCTGACAAAAGCTGCCTCTTGAAGCACACGGAAACCACTCAGGACCCAGCAGGCTGGAGAGAACTGCCTCAAGGTGTGCAGGGCGTTTGGCTGCTGAGGTGTTCTGTTTCCTGCAGTAATTCAGTGGTTACACATCCCTGTTGTTGTGCATTCCTGAGGCCTCTGTGGTGTAATTGATTTCAAGGTCACTTCCTAGAAAAACCTGCCAAGGAGAAACAGGAGTAGCTGTTACAAAGATCCTGCCTGCTGGCCATGTCCTGTGGATCCTATAGGAGCAGCAGGGACACAGCTCTTAAACTGAAGGGGCAGGAACATGCTGGCACTGTCAGGATCTCTGACACCCTGGAACTGGGAATGTGCAGGATTTGGAGAGGATCTCTGTTCTGCAGGGAAGGGGGCTGAGCAGGTGAAGTAGAGGGGTGTAGAGGAGGGTCATTTCCTCTTCTCTCTGTGGCTGTGAGGCTTTGGAATGTCACTTTTTGGGTTTGACACTTGTGTTTTGATATAATTTGTTCTTGTTTGGCATCTGGCTGACCTTCAGGGCAATCTCTTCTCACAGATGTGGGGTTTGTACTGCCTATTGTGTTTTTGGCCAACAGATTAGAACACTTTCAAACRTGGCTTCTCCCATTGTTCCCAAACTCTCTTGTCACAAGCTGATTTTCTCCTATCACGGTGTTGGTCYCATTTGGTCAGACCAGGTAAAACCACTGGGACACATTTCCCAGGAGATCACAGGGCAAAATCTTGGTCAGAGCACTCTCCTGATTTCACAGTCAGCCTTATCACTAGTAATTATTGCTCCTTGTGATTAATTCTTTGTCAGCTTCAGTGGCACTAAGGGGTCTTTGCTGGGATGCAGAGATCACTGTAACCAGTGGGGAATATCCTTATCCTAGTTTGGGCTTCCTTCAGTGTGAAAGCAAGATCTGACACTACTGAAACCTTGAGATCTTTGACTTTCCTGCATGTTTTTACTTTTTAGCTAAAAATTGTTTCACTTGTAATTTTTTTCATTTAATTTCTTCTTTGTTGATTTTTTTCATTCCAATGGGCTGTATCTAAGTGATTAATTTTTCTTTGCATTCAGCTGCACCCAAAAATAATTGGTTATAGTTCTAAGCAAAATATCTTGATGAGTTCAAACAGATCCTGAATCCCTCTGTCTTCACTCAGCCCTCTTGTGAGATTTAATACGTAATTTTGGTTTCAGGACTGCAGARATTTAAACAACACTTTGAACTGTTGGTCACAGTCCACTACAACAAAAGCACTGATTCTTGCAGCAATTCTTTTGTAAGAAATCTAGGGAAACTCAACTTGATTTAGGGAAGGACACTGGTGGGCCTGAGCCACCACCTCTTGTGCAATGGTTGGTTTGGGTATGAGGTGTTAATCCCAGTGGGGTTTACAGGAAGGGAGGGAGTGGCTTCATGACACCATTCATTTTATATATACATGTATATTTGATCCTGTTGAAGACTTCAGTCATCACAGTGGCTKTCTGAAGTGCAGACCCACAGTAGTGCTTCAACACACAGTGGTGGCACAATACTGCTGATATTCCTTCTGGGAAAGGAGAGGCACAGAAGGGAAACACAAATCATAGTTCCTGTATCCTGGTCAGTGCAGAGTTCCTGCAGCAAGGAGCTGAAAGAGCAAGTGCAGGCAGCCAAAGCATTAAAACAAGCTAATACTAAATACTCTGTGCCTTTTATTTCTCTGGGATGTTCTGTTGTCCGCCTTGGACTCTGCAGGATCTGAGAGGAGACATAACAGTTTGGTGATGGCTTGAAAAAAATTAAATATTTGTCTGTCTTTATAACTTCCCTCAATTTCCCTGTTGGAGCAGAAATGAGCAGTTGCACAGAGATAGTGATTTTGATAAGAGGATGCTGGGTGCAAAGGTGGGCTGCTGTCCTGCTCAGCTCAGTGTCTGCAGGGATGGAAGGTCTGGCTGCTCAGGGAACAGCTTTGCTGTGACTGCAGCGTGGGGCTTCAGCTGTCCTTCATGTGATCTCAGGCATCTTCCCTGCTGTATTTTTAGAGCTGTTGTGCAAAGAAGATTAGCAAAGGACTTAATATCGATGTGGATATGGATTCTTTCTCAAATATGGCAATGTTCCCCCTATTTAGGCGATGGGTTTGGGCTGGTGTCATAGTTATATCACCAGGCTGTGCACTGACATGTGCCTGTGCCCTGGCCTCTCTTCCTGCTCCAGATGTTGCTTAGCTGTCTGAAAGAGTGGCTGCACTTTGTCACTCCTGGTGCTGGTCTTAGTTTTGCTGGGTTCAATGATAGTTTRTTAGGGAGCCTGTCTCCAGCAGGGCCAAGTGCACACTTAGTGGAGAAAGAAACAGCTGTGTTGAGATCCAGGGGCTTTATCTTCAGGTGGGCACCTGGACTCAGTGGTGCTTTCAGACTGGCTGTTGTGGTCTTTCAGTGGTGAGAGGGCACTTACAGCTCAGTGCTCCTGGTGAAGCTGTTGAAGTGAGGCCTTTGGAGGGTTCTGGTTCCAGCAGAACAGCTCTTGTTTCTCTGCAAACTCACTCAAGTGTTCCTGGCACAGCTGCAGCCCTGAAAGAGTAGAATCATAGAATAGTCTGGGTTGGAGGGACCTTAAAGCTCATCCCTTTCCATGGGCAGGTGTCACCTTCCACTCTCCCAGGTTGCTCCAAGCCCCGTCCAGCCTGGCCYTGGACACTGCCAGGGATCCAGGGGCAGCCACAGCTTCTCTGGGCAACCTGTGCCAGGGCCTCRCCACACTCACAGGGAAGAATTTCTTCCTAACATCAAATTTAAATATGTCCTCTTTTAGTTTAAGACCATTTACCCTTGTCCTACCAAACTGTCCACCCTTGCTATGGAGTTAATTGGGGCATCCTTCTCTCAGGGAAGGGTTTTCAGTGACATTTTTTGCAAGTGAGTTAAGGACACATGGACAGAGTGACATGGGACAAACAGCTGGAAAATAGTTGCTAAATATTCTGATATCCCAGTGGCCTATGAAGGTGTTCTCAGCATTCACTGTCTGACCACTGGGATTCCAGTAACTAAGAGTGGGTGGTCTGGAGAGACACTTGTTTGTATGTGCTGGAACAGAAAAGACCAGCAAGGTAAAGACTTTGGTCTTAGGATAGCCCTGGATGGTGGTTTGGAGTCTGGAGGGTTGGGAGAGTGCAGGTGGAGACACAAGTAGGAAGTGTTAACTCTGCCTGAGAAGATGAATGTGCTGGCAAGGGCAGGGAAGAGAGCTGGTACTGAGGGGTGCAGCCCTCCTGCCATGTGGCCCTGGAGGAAAGGGCAGCATACCAGGAGAGCAAGGCTGGAAGTGTCCTGTGGCAAAGCCTGATGGACATCCATRAATTCCCATCATAACAAATTTTAAAGCAGTGAGTGTGGTTCTGTTGGCTGGAGCCAGATGGATCAGTGGTGGAAACAGGCACTCACCATGGGAGTTTTGGATTTGTCTAAACTGGTTTAGTTATTCCTGTGATGAGGAGTGAAAAGCACAGGTAGAGGGATACGGGAGAAGTTCTCTGAGCAGTGTGGCACAGCAAGCAGGACATCACTGAGGGGCTGGGAGAGCAGGGTATAAAACCTGCGTGCTCTGTTCTGGCCAGGACTCCAGCTGGCAGCTGCCTGCACTTCCCTCCTGATACTGGAGCAACACGATAATCTGAAATAACTTCTTCCCCTCCAGAGGTCCGGGAGCAGGAGATATGGAATGTGTCCTTAAGTGCCTGGGCTATTTTGGGAGCAGGGGACGTGAATCTGTGCAGGGGCATCCAG
Organism: Amblyornis subalaris; assembly: GCA_018881555.1. NCBI lineage: Eukaryota > Metazoa > Chordata > Aves > Passeriformes > Ptilonorhynchidae > Amblyornis > Amblyornis subalaris. Next base: position 1,390,574 of record JACAXG010000057.1, on the reverse strand, counting down.
GCTTTGCATTGCTGTGGTAACGGGAACACGGCCGCCCCGGCGCTGACAGCCCGAGCATCAGCACATCAATGTTTTCTTTTGGGGTAGAGAACTCTCTCATGAATATTTTCATTTTTCTCTGCTGGATAAAATGGTGGTGTCTTCTGGAAGATGGGGAGATGTCAGCAGTTCCTAGAGAAATTACCTTGGAATGGTGGCAAAAAAAACTTGAGACCAAAATGTGGAGCTCTGAGAGCGCAATGGAAGGAGAGCACAGGTTCTCCTCGGAACAGCTGTAGTGGAATTCTGGGCAACTTCGTACAGCAACCGCATATTTACAGCAGCATCACAACATGCAAGAGGTTTTCAGAAATCCAAGGAAAACATTCCATCCTGCAAACATCTTGGCATATAAAAAGAGATGGAGAAGTTAGGGAAGGAGGAGCAGCAGTAGGTACAGTTTGTGCAAGAAGTGAACTTTGCTGCAAGTGCCAGGGAGGACTGGATTTCTGCTAGAGCTGATAAAGGGCTTTGCAGAGGGATGTGCTAATTAAAGCAGGGAGATTTCAGAACCAGAACAGAGTTGTTTCAGAAATGGATAAATTGAAGCAAAGTGACTAGCCAGTAATTGGTGGTCTTACCCATGATAGTTTAGGGCAACAAGAACTGTTTGACACGTCACATTTTAAGGCACAAGAGTATTAAATATCTTTAATAACTTCTTCATACAGACAATATTGACCCAGAGATTATAAAATCCAAGTCTTTAGCCAGCAGAAATCAGCAGAGCTGTGCTTTCTTTTGCAAATTATGAGCTTCCTGATGTCGAAGTTATGAGTCCCTTCCTAGAATTCTTCAACAACAGGATCCTGTTTCTACTTCATGTGTGAAGGAAAAGTTATGTTAGGACATGCTTGGCTTGGTGACTGACATGGTGCTGTCTCTGCTCATAACTACTTTGCTTTAACTTCACCTCTGAGAAGAGTGGGGCCAACACAGGGGTTGAGGGGCCTCTGTTTTGTTTGCCTTTCACTGTAAGGGAAATAATTAATTCAGAAAGAGTTAAATTTAATCTACCCAGAAGCTGAAAGTTACTTTATTTTCGCTTCTAGGCATACGAGAAGCGCTTCCCTACATGCCCAGAGATCCCGGTCTTCCTGGGGAGTGAAATCCTGCACGAATCCAAGAGTGAGGATGGAGCCATCCATATCATTGAGCGGAGCTGCAAGCTGAATGTGGATGCTCCCAGGCTGCTGAAGAAGGCAGGTGGAACCTTGGGAGCAGAGAGATTGGATTGTGTTGATGGATAAAGGCTCTTAAAATTACTCTTCCTTTCTGTATTTTTTTTCCCTTCCTCTTCAGATTGCAGGGGTGGAGTATGTCTTCTTCATCCAGAAGAACACTGTGAACTGGAGAGAGAGAACCCTCCGCATTGAAGCCCACAACGAGACCTTTGCCAACCGTGTCGTGGTCAGGGAGACCTGCAGCTACTCAGTGAGAGCTCTGCTTTGGCTGTCTGTGGTGGGAGTGCTGGGAATTGTGTGCTTGAATGGATTTGGGCACTTCTACAACACTGGACTGTGATCAGAGACTCTTGGGCTGTTGGGTCCTGGGTGTGGGTTTGGTCCATTGCTTTGGAGAGGCACTTCGGACAAGGGCCTGGAGTGACCCGACATGGAGAATGGCTTCCCACTGACAGAGGACAGGGTTAGATGGGATATTGGGAAGAAATTCTTGGCTGTGAGGGTGGTGAGGCCCTGGCCCAGGTTGCCCAGAGAAGCTTTGGCTGCCCCATCCCTGGAAGTGTCCAAGGCCAGGTTGGATGGGGCTTGGAGCAAGCTGGGGTAGTGGAAGGTGTTCCTGCCCATGGCAGGGGGTGGGATGAGGTGGGTTCTAAGGTCCCTCCCAACCCACACCATTCTGGGATTCTGTGATTTCAGAGGGCTTGGGAAACTTTTTTAGGTTAATTGTGATTCTCTGCTTGGACTGAAAGTGGAAACCAGAGCTGCTGGTATTCCCTGAGTTTTTTTGATTGAAATTCAAGTGAATTCAAGCTCTAGATGCTTTTGTTGTGTATATAGATCTGGATATCTTGAATGAAACCCTTAATATTCATTATGATGAGGGCCTGAGGGAAATCTGGCAGTTAATTTTGCCCACAAATAAGTGAATGCTTTAGCACCTTGTCATTATCTTCATGCTCTAAAGATTTGGAGAAAGGACTTGAGCCTTATTTGTGGCCTGGGCTGTCTCCCTTTGTGGCTGTATCTTCAGCACCATGAGCCATTTCACTGTAATGGTGCTCTTAGGGCTCAGTGACCATGAAATAGCCTCAGCTGCTTCTGGAAGCAATCAGATCCTGCTTTTTGTTCTTTACACAAAAGTCCAGATCCTGTTACTTACCTGTCCTTTTGGCAACTGGACTAAAACTCAGCTTCTTGGGAGTAAGCAAGCTGTAAGGAGCTTCAGGCAAGAGGAGGAGTGGAAAAGCTGTCAACATTTTGGATGGTGAGGGTGTTCCTGAGCCAGAGATCACTTGGTGGCTGCATGAGGCTTCCTAAAAGCTGCAGTAAATCAAACTTCCATCATTGTCAAAGGCACTGACAGGTCTGAAATGCTCCCAGGTCAACTCTGGATTGTTTCATTTGCTGATTTTGGCTGTGTCCTTCGGAAGGAAACATCAGCATCTGGGCTTTGAGGGGAACAGGGTGGGAGCTGCTGGCTGCATCCTCAAGATGGTTCCCTGCTCTATTTTTACCAGTTCCCTTTTCCCTGCCAGAGTGCACCGGAAGCAGGTTTATTCTCATCTTTCCTTTTCTGCAGTGTTCTCTCAGGCAACTTGGAGAAATRTGATCCTGCTTCTGCAGTTACTTAATATCTCCCCGGGGAATTTGTCCTTTATCGTATCTTTGTGTGGGGGCTGGAGTTGTTTTTCTTTCATGTCAGTTTGTGAACAGCAGCACCTACAGAGAGGAGGCAGAGCCTTCTCAGGAAAGGGTTAAGTTTAAAAGAGGAGAAGTTTTTACCATACATAGAGTAACTGAGGAGAAATAAGGGAAAGGTGTGTGTTGAGCTGACAGKGGGAAAACTCCCTGCTCTGCCGAGTGTTCTGGAGAGGAGGCTGGTGTTAGTGGCCGAGTCTCCCATTCAAAACTAAAAAAAACCCCTGGTTTGCATTTTTTTTCTTTGCTGATGTAGGAGTTCTAATTGCATGTTCCACGAGGCCATCCCTGTCTTTCCATAAAGAGATCTTGACATGATGGTTTGAAGTGGGCACTTTCACTGCTATTTTAGTGCAACTTTTGCTGCTACTATTGAGATGTGTTGGGGCAGAGATGGGTTTAAATCTTGACTTCCTTGCGCATGTGAAGAATGTTTGGYTAACAAAAGTCTGGATGTCCAGTTCACAATGAGTTTCTCTTTCTCTGGGAGAGTGAACCTGGCTGTTCAGTCCAGGTCTGTCAGGGCCTCCCCTGCCCCTCACTCTGTAGCTCTGGAGATTAAACAGCCAGTGTGGTGCCAGGGCCATGCCATGAGCCACCTGCCACCATCCCACCCTGTGTTCCCCTGGCTGTAGGTTCACCCTGAGAACGAGGAGTGGACGTGCTTTGAGCAGTCGGCCTCTCTCGACATCAAGTCCTTTTTTGGCTTCGAAAGCACAGTGGAAAAAATTGCCATGAAGCAGTACACCTCCAACATCAAACGGGTAAGGTGGGCTTCCYTGGGGGCCACAACACCCCAAATCCTCTGGTTTTCTTTCTGTAAATAGACCCAGTGTAGTTTTATGCCCTTTCTTATGGCTCTGAAATCCCTCAGTTGGGCAAAGGAAGAAAAAGCCAGTGTGCAAAGAGCACAAAACAATCTGCTGGCTGGARTGTGTCTGTGCAGGGATGGAGCAGGCTGTGCCAGAGGAGGATTGCAGTGGATGCTGTGGGTGCCAGGCTCCTGGGACACTAAGGACACTGTTCTTGTGCAGGAGGGGAAAGTTCTGGGTGAAGATCAGTGCCCTGTGTACCCAGAGCTTGGGCTTGGGCTAGTGGCCTGTTCCCCGGGGCTGCAAAGGAACAGGGCAGCTAATTGGGTTTGGGAGCAGGAAAATGGGATAAAAGTGTTATAAAGGCAGCTGCATCCAYAGACTGGGATTTGCCTGGCCAGTGTTGTAATTCACCTTTTATGGGGCTTTCATACTGGAGGTTTTTCAGCAGGCTCATGGGGATGGAAGGGGACAACTGAGCAACTTCTGAGCAATTCTTGTTTATCCCTGACAGCATTAGTCATCTGTCYTGAGGAAACTCCTGCACCTTGCTGGCTCTGGAGGATGCTTTTTCCTAATGAGAGTTTTCCCCTTCAGGGCAAGGAGGTGATTGAGCACTACCTGAAGGAGCTGATCTCCCAAGGGATCACGTTCATCCCGCGCTGGAGCCCTCCCTCGGCGAAGGATGAGCGAGCCCTGGCTGTGGGACATGACACTGGTGCCATCCCCCTGGATTCTGGGGCTCCTGGGACCAGCAAGGAGCAGCCTGGGAGCCCCTGCCCTGCCCCCGAGGCTGCAAGCCCTGACGGTAGGCACTGCCCAGGCAGCAGCACTCAGTCAGTAGCACTGACCAAGGAGCTTATTTTAATTTCTCTTGGCATCAGGTTTTTCGTCTGGATTGTGGGGGAGGAGGAGGGAAAGTTATTTTCTTTTTTCAAGAAAAACAAACAATGGAACTTTTTTTCCCCTCCTAAAAAAAAAAGCTAAGAAAAGCTGTGCAGGTAGTACGTTGTGGAGCTTAGAAAAAAAATTGGTTTTGATCAGCCCTTTAAGGTATTTTATACTTTAAACTGGAGAAGCTTAGAGGTATCTACAGTATGCTAGAATTAAATATTTCATCTGTTCCAAAATTAATATTCCTGGGGACAGGTTTGGATGGTTCTTGCCCCTATATCAGGCCAAGACAAACTTGTGGAATGTCTCCTAATGCATTTTTCCCACAAAACGCCTGAATCAAACTTTATCTTTCTGTGTGTTGGTCTGATGATATCTTCTAGACTAAATAAAATACTTCTCTGACAAAAAGAAATAGGAGGGACTTTTGAATCTAGAGCTGTTGTAATAGAAACAGTTGTTGTCAGTCCTCAGAAGGAAAGGCAGCACTTGTTTTGCTGAGTGTAACTAGGGAAAACGCTTGGAATTTGGAAATATCAGTAGTTCTGGTTTCACCTGACCTTCTCTGGTAGCTTTCCTGGGAAAAGATGGAAATCCACACAGAAGCTGACTGTGAGAAATGTTTGAGATTCAAGTTCACCTCAGAGTGGTGGGTCCCATCTAGCAGAAGAGGACAGTAGCCTTTTTTTTTTCTGCCCTTATTCCTGTTTAGGAAGGGATTAGCTTCCCTAGGCCTGCTCCCCAGCCTKCTAGCTCTGTGGATTCCATGGGGTGTCTCACTTCCAAATACAGTTTCTGTGTTATCCTGCTTATCCAGGCCTTATTCTGTAGGTAATGGCATCTACTGAAAGCCTTGTGCCTGACAAAGAGCCTGCTCTGAGGTGTCCCCAGCCCTGCTCCTTGTGTCCTCCAGCCCAGCTGCTGCCTGTGCTGCTTCCTCCTGGCTGCCCCTTTCCTGGCTGGCAGCTGCCAGCCCCGGGTGACACATCCCTCTGTCCCTCGGTGCTGGAGCATCCCTCTGTCCCTCGGTGCTGGAGCATCCCTCTGTCCCTCAGAGCTGGCACATCTCTCTGTCCCTCAGTGCTGGCAGTCACCGACCCCTTGTCCTTTGTCTCTGAGCTGGAGGGGCCTTGAGCTGCTGGTGTGCACAGGACTTCTCCCCCTGCCAGAAACCTCCCTGGCTGTCAAAAATGTGCTGTTGTTCTCCCTTTGTCCTGGTGTCCCTGGGCAGAATAATGCCTTGGTTTCCCATTCAGCCTCTTGTCATTGCAGTTGTGYATGAGACTGGGGACACGTGGGGATTGAAGTGCCCAGGTTTTGGGGTGGTTAGTGAGTGCCAGGGGCTCATGGTAGATATTTTAAAGCTCCTGCTGGAGCAGTTCAGCAGTTCGGTTGGTGTTCTCAGAGACAGGTGCAGTGATCCAGTTGTGATACAGCACATGCTGTCTGTGGCCTCAAGCCTCAGTCACCGGGTGTTCCTCCCTCCCTCCCTCCCTCCCTCCCTTCCTCCCTCCCTTCCTCAGGCAGATGGAATGAGACTTCTGAGCAATTCCTGTGTAAATCATGGGAACCTGATGTGTAGAAATAACTGCACATCTCCCTCCTGGCTGTGCCAAGTCTCTGAATTGCTGTTTCCTCCTTCCAGCTGACAAACTGGACGCTGATTACATCGAGCGCTACCTGGGCCAGCTCACCCCGATGCAGGAGAGCTGCCTGATCCGCCTGCGCCAGTGGCTCCAGGAGACTCACAAAGGCAAGGTGGGTAGGGCAGGCACGGAGGGGCACCCAGGGAAACCTGCACCTGGGACGGGGAATTCTGGATGCACAAACACACTGGGGAATGAGGGGCTGGAGAGCAGCACCACAGGAAGGGAGCTGGGGGTCCTGGTCAATGGCGAGTTGGACATGAGTCAGCAGTGCCCCAGCAGCCCAAAGAGTCACCCTGTCCTGGGGACATCGAGGGAGGGGATTGTCCTGCTCTGCTCTGCACCAGGGTGGCCTCACCTTGAGTCCTGGATGCCACAATATCAGAAGGATGTAAAGCTGTTAGAGAGTGCCCAAAGGAGGGACATGAGGGTGGGGAAGGRTCTGGAGGGGAAACCATAGGAGGAGCAGCTGAGGGCACTTGGTTTGTTCAGCTGGAGAAGAGGAGACTGAGGGGAGACCTCATTGGGGGCTGCAGCTCCTCCGAAGGGGCAGCTCCAATCTCTGCGCTCTGTGACCAGGGACAGGACCCAGGGAAGGGCTGGAGCTGTGTCAGGGGAAGGTTTAGGTTGGATATCAGGAAAAGGTTCTTCCCCCAGAGGGTGGTGGGCCCTGAACAAGCTCCCCAGGGAATGGTCACAGCCCCAAGGCTGCCAGAGCTCCAGGAGCGTTTGGRCAACGCTCCCAGGGATGCACAGGGTGGGATTGTTGGGGTGTCTGTGCAGGGCCAGGGGTTGGACTTGGATGGTCCTTGTGTGTCCCTTCCTACTCAGGAAATTGTGCTTTTTCCCTGGAAAGCAGCACAGGCACTGAGGGATAGGTGTGTCTSTGCTCTGCTGGAATGTCCACAAGCTAGTTGGGCTCCTTTTGGGTAAAGGAGAGTCTGTCAGGCTCAGAGGGTAGCTGGTATGTGGCTGGGAAAAGAAAGGATCTAGAGCAGCTTGAATGACTCAAGAGGGATTTAACTCCAGATTTCCTGATGGAGAGAGACCAGGAGGGAAGGAAAGAAGGACGAAGTTTAGCACCAGAGATAGTAGTTGGGTGAGCTGAGTAGGTAGATGGTGCTTAGGAAGAGGAGCAAATGATCCCCCTTGAAAGCAGAGGACAGCTGGATGAGGTTTCAACAGTAAAAGCTTCCTGGCTTAGAAGGTAATGGCTCAGTCAGCCAGGATGGATTTGGGAAGAGTTTAATGCTTTTTCCTTTACCTGGCCTTTCCRAAAGAGACTACTGCTTACAAGGAGCTTTGCCAGTCCTTTCTGTGCTGTATCTGTCTCAGAGCTGAGCACATCTCATCTGAGTACAGGGAGTTTGACCATTATAAGAAAGCTGTTTTTTCTTGGAAAAATGAATGTGAATCACCCAAGTACAAATAAAATGTAACAAAGATTTAGTGCTATAGTTCTGCTGCTGTTGAATTCCTGGAGTTCCCCTGTGTGGGAATCTGCATGTGGGGTTTGTTGGTACCCAGGAACGTGGATGCAGAAACATCTACCAGAAAATCTCAGGSTGGAGAGAACAGGAGGTGCTGGGGCAGTGTGAGAGGCTCCCAGCAGCTGATAAGCTCCAGACACCAACAGTGCTGATAAGAGCTGATAAATTCACACCACCAAACATCTGCCAAAGCTGGCCAAGGCCACTGGTGTACAGTGGCACCACCAGCAGGTTGGATAACTTGGACCTTGTCCAGGAGCATGGTGGCTGCTGGGTGCAGGTACAGACTACAGGAGTGTATATATAATATATATAATATATATACACACACCTGATGGAGCAGAGGCCCTTGGAGGGCTGTCATACCTCCCTGCCAGCTGCTCTCGTGTCACTGTGATCCTGGTTTCAGGTGGAACAGGCACCATCTAAACCTTTGTTCTACAGGTTGTTTTTCCCTCCTCCATGTCAGAGGCTGGGGAATGGAAGCTGGAGAAGGGAAAAGTGAGAGCACCTGAGGAAAATGTGGAACAACTGCCTCTTGTGGTGCTCGGAGCTAGGCAGGGTGGCAGCCCTTGTTCCATGAGTTGTGCTRGGAGCCTTGGGAAGGTGCAGCTGAATCCTGAGCTCCTGGGGACAGTGGGAGCTGCCTTGGGCCTTTAGGTCGCCTTTGTGAGCCCTGTCCCCAGGAGGGCTTGAACACAGGAAGGAAGGTGCTGGCTATTGAAACTTCATCCTGCACTACTCTGCTTGCCTGTTTGCTTCTCCTGATTCCCTGTCAGAGCAGTCCAAAATCCAAGAGCTTTTCCCCGGAGAGGCTCTTACCTTGCTGTGACAATCTGTTCTTTTAATTCGGAGCAGGGATGGCCTTATTCCTCTCAAACAATATCAAAAAATAGATCTCCTGTTTCTTGGAAAATGGCTCTTCTTATTTTTGTCCTCTTTGTCCTATTTCACTATCCCTTCCCTGTTCCTTCCAAAGCAGACATTACCTTTACAATCAGATATATTGTTACTTAAAAAACCTGAGGAGTTGAAAGAGCAAACTGCAGATGGTGTTAAAATTGCAGCAGCTTAAAGCTCTGATCATGGCTTTGCATCATATAGGAGAGCAGATGCAGTTTCACCAGTAAATACAAAAGCAGGCTGAAAGTAAAACTCCATCTTCTTGTGTGTTGGAGTTACTCCTTTGGTTGGACAAGGATAAAAGACTAATTCCACTGTGGAATAAGTCTCCTCAGAGCTTCCTGCCGTTGGTCCAAACAGAAGCTCTGGATTTGCCTCTTGCCTGGAGCTGTGTCCAGGGGAGGTTTCAAACATGAATAGTAACAAACCTTCCACCAGCCATCRCCTCTCCCAGGTCATGCAGGGGCCCAGGGGCTGTTGTGGGTGTCTGGGCTCAGTTTGATGAGTGGCAGCTGCCTCTGAGCAGCAGGAACACGAACTTAAATTGTCTGATGAAAACTCTGCTGGCTTTAAACTTTCTGCAATACAGAAAAAATGCTGGTGGAATTCCTCTAAATACTCCTGAGATCCTCTTTGGGAAGGCTGCCCTTTCCTTTCCAGGACAGATGCAGTGTTAGAACCTGCTGGACAGAGTTAATCTCCTACCTGCTCCTCAGGTGCTTTAGGCTTGGTTTAGGCTGCCTGAACTCTGCCCTTCTTTAGGTGAGTCAATTCTTACCATCTCTTGCTTGTGAATCCGAGATTGCTCCTGCCTGACACAGCTGCCAGCTTTGCTTTCTTCCCAGCTTTCTGTTTCCCTGGGCGTGGCAGTGGACAAACAAAGGAGCTTTGACTCCTGAGCATGGGTTTTTGTGTCCCAGCAGGGCTGGGAGTGCTCGGGTTGTGCTAAGCACAGTACGGATGCTCCGSAGGAGACAGTCCCTCCTCCACAGAGCTGGAATTTGTAATGGAAACTTGTAGGGACTGAGGCCAAACACTTTTGGGGAAGCTGGGGTGAGGGACTGGGAATCCAGCAGCATGTGCAGCTTTAATCCAGTTGGGTTTGCAGCTGACAGGCTGTTAGTCAGGTTTGGCACTTCTGTGGGATCTGTTAATTCCTTCTGCTTGGCATTCCTGGCAAGTTTTCTTTGATTCCTCAGCTAAAGGGAACATGGCAGATCTGGAAGGAGGTTGGAATAAGCCATTCTACAGACTTGCTTTGGGAAAGATTTTGCGCCTTTGATGTTAGAATTACTGATAGTGTTGGGATGAGTGATYGGGAGAGGGTGTATTGTGGTTTTGGTTTATTTGGATCAAGAGTTAATGTGGTGTGATGGGGCAGGGAAGCCTTTGGAAGCACTCAGCAGCTTTCCTGTTCAAGCACCAGCAGCAGGGCCTGCRTAAGAGCTGGAATTGGTTCTGGTGGGATCATTCAGACTGCACAGTCATGATCTCCCTCCAGGCATCCTGTGCTTGACGTGGTTAATGTGATACATGTGGCTGTTTGTTACCTGTTGCCATCGTGTGCTGATTTGCCCTGGGCAAGTGAACTTGCAGCTCCCTGACTCTCACACAGTATTTTGGTTGTCCTTGTCGACARCCGGCCAAGGGAAGTGTCAGCCAGCCCAGGGTTTGCTGGCGCTCCTGGGAATTGCACCGGGGAAAGGCTTCCCACAGGCAGCGAGYTGGTCCCTTCTCTGTGCTCCTGGCACCCTCTGCTGCTTCCAGCTGGGTTAGTTACAGAGGGAGGAGCAGGAATGGAGGTTTAATGTTTACTGTCTTAGTTTTAAGAGATCAAAACGTGGTGTACACTGTGCAGCCTCCTCTGCAGGCCCCGTGGAATGTGCCAGTCCTGACCCTCGGACTTTCTCTTCTCCCAGATCCCCAAGGACGAGCACATCCTGCGGTTCCTGCGCGCGCGCGACTTCAACATCGACAAGGCGCGGGAGATGCTGTGCCAGTCGCTGTCCTGGCGCAAGCAGTACCAGGTGGATTTCATCCTGCAGTCCTGGAGACCCCCGGCCCTGCTGGAGGAGTACTACACGGGGGGCTGGCACTACCAGGACAAAGGTGAGGAGCTGGCACTGGTTATGGCACCTCACCGGTGACCTGGRGGCTTGGGGAAAGCTGTACTGGCACTTTAAAAGTTAACAAAGCACCTCAGTGCCTGTGAGCAGCCACTCTGCTTCACTGTAATTGTATTTCCTCTGCATAGATCAGTCACCAGTCAGTGCAAAGCAACTTTTCTCATGAGGTTCCTTTTGGAAGTGATTTTTATCCTTCAAATATTTAATGTGGCTTTAGAGTGTTAGCCTGGGAGCCCGGAGTGCTTCCCTCTGTAAACCCTTTGTTTTGCAGATGGGCGGCCGCTCTACATCCTCCGCCTTGGCCAGATGGACACCAAAGGGTTGGTGAAGGCCCTGGGAGAGGAATCTCTGCTGAGACACGTGAGTTGTACCTTTGTGTGCCACCTGTTCCCTCAGGGTGTTTGRAAGTCTTGTCAGAGGGCATCAGGAATCATGGACTGGTTTGGGTAGGAATGGACCTCAAAGCCCATCTCATCCCACCCCCTGCCATGGGCAGGGACACCTTCCACTATCCCARSTTGCTCCAAGCCCYGYCYACCCTGGCCTTGGACACTTCCAGGGATGSRGCAGCCACAGCTKCTCTGGGCAACCTGTGCCAGGGCCTCCCCACCCTCACAGGGAASAATTCCTTCCCAACATCCCATCTAACCCTGTCCTCTGCTACACTCCTGTATTTTTTTAAAATAACACCTCCAGGCTCTCCTGGTTCATCAGCTGCACTCAGGCTAATCCTTGTCTGTGCTTTGATTCCAGGTTCTATCCATTAACGAGGAGGGACAGAAGAGATGTGAGGAAAACACCAACATCTTTGGCCGCCCCATCACGTCAGTATAATCAGTTTTCCTGAATCCTTGCAGACTTTCACTGACATGCTGCTGTGAAGGTTTGGGATGATGTCCTTGGGGTTACAGTGCAGACAACACTGTGTGTTATGGGCTGTTTGGGGGAYCACAAATATATATATATATTCTTAAATGCAGATGAGTTCTACAGTTTAATTGGAAAGCAAGTGTTGATCCTTCCTTGCATCTTTTTCATATCCCACGTCAGATTAATTTAATCTTCCTGTCTCGATGATTTTAATCCACATCTTTGAAATTCTAATTTTTTTTAATACAAGAGCCTGTCTGCCAGATTCCACCTTCATTTAAAATGCATTTTTACATTATTTTTAGCAATAGGCCTGCATACCTTTACCCTCTCCCAGAGTGAGAGATGTTCTTGCCCTTGGGGTTGGGTGTGTGTTTTACCTGGAGCTCACCTGGATTCAGGTGTCTGCTGCCCGAGTGGAGATCTGCTTTTATTGGAACTGCTGGTGTCCCTTGTTGGCTTCCCTGGACCCTGCACAGGCTGTGGGGTTACTGAGGATCCTAAACTGAGCAGCCACTGCACACAAAGTCCTGACAGGTCTTTTTCTGCCTATTCATTTTAGATCCTGGACATGCCTGGTGGACTTGGAAGGGCTCAACATGAGGCACCTCTGGCGGCCTGGGGTGAAGGCCCTGCTCAGGATCATTGAGGTGGTGGAGGACAACTACCCTGAGACTCTGGGGAGGCTCCTGATCGTGAGAGCACCACGGGTCTTCCCCGTGCTCTGGACCCTGGTGGGTGAAACCTGGGCTCTGCAGGRTCACAGGCACTTGTGCATGTTCAAATAGCTACATCAGCCAGAGGCAGGGAGGGAAAAACTTCCAGATGACTTGTGGTGAGCTCCTGAAGAGGCCACAGCAGAGCCAGGCTATGGGGTGCCTGCAGCTCGCTGGGTTCTAGTGACTGCCACCCAGCAGGASAGGATGTCAGACCTAAATTACAGTTCCCCATTCCACCCAAACTTGCTGGGTTTTCATATGGATGGGAAAAGACAGATATTTTTTAATCTCATGCTGTAGGACACTGAACAGTAATAAGTAGTAAATAATAAATAYGGTTCTGCCTGGTGCCTGCTGGCTGCTCTGGCAATGGGAGAATGTGGTCATTAAATTTCTTGTGGGGTTTATAGGTGGGGCAGTGATTCCAGACTTAGTTTACATGAAGCAGAAAGAGTTGTGAGATGATGGTACAGGACACTTAGAGAACATTTCCCATTTGTTATCCCTTTCTTTGGGGAAGTGCCTCAAGCTGTGAAGCTCTGCACTCTGCTGAGACCTTCCAGGCTAGAGCCCAAAGCATCCTCGTGAGATGGCTCAAACATTCTCTCCAGCTTCCYCCAGTGACAGCTATGTCTTCTGTCCCCTTTGTCTTGCAGGTCAGTCCCTTTATCAATGAGAACACACGGCAGAAGTTCCTCATTTACAGTGGGAATAACTACCAGGGCTCAGGAGGGCTGGTGGACTATGTGGACAAGGATGTGATCCCAGACTTCCTGGGAGGAGACTGCATGGTGAGTTTTCCTTCCTCTTGTGCAGGTGGAATCTGGACTTGATTCCCTCTTCCTCACCATCCCAGCCTTCCATTGCCTTCTGGAAGGGGTTAAACCTCTGTGCTGGCCAGGATCCCCCTGCTCTGGGCATGGGGCAGTTCCCTGCAGTGGTGGTGCTGCCCTGGGGATCCTGGAGCAGGGGTAGAGGTCTCTGCACGGAGCTCAGATAAACCTTGAAGTTCCAGTGAACTCAGAGCCACTGTGGACTCCTAGCCCAGCTGAGGGCTCAACTGGGTCTGACAGCCAGCAAGTGTTCCTGGTCCTGTACTGCTGGAATATCCTGAACCCTCCTGTCTGTCTGTCTGGCACCTGCAGTGCACTGTCCCAGAAGGGGGGCTCGTCCCCAAGTCCCTTTATCAAACCGAGGACGAGAYGGAGAACTCGGATCACATCCGGCTGTGGACAGAGACCATCTACCACTCTGCAAGTGTCCTCAGAGGAGCCCCACATGAGGTACAGGCCCCTGGGCTGAAGGAGGTGCTGGGCTGGGACAGGGATGTGTCCCCTCTGTTGGGGCTGACTGGAGCAGCCAAGGGCAGAGTGAGCAGGGGATGGCTGAGCAGCAGCTGCGGTTCCTGGAAGGGTRATGCTGGGAACAGCTGGAAGTGTGGGAGCTAAGAACAGCAGTTTGAGCAGCAGTGTCTCTTACCTCTACTCTGGCTTGATCTTCTGTAAGATCCAGTCTCCTCCTCCTCCTCCTGGAGGAAATAAAGACYCCTCAGTTTCCCTTCTGACAGTTCAGCTTCCATTCCCAGCGGTGTAGCTGGGATAGTAATGGAGGTGATAAAGGAAGGTGTGTGCTGGGAGCTGCCTGGTGGGAGTCACCAGGAAACAGAATGTCCCAAAAAGGAGCAATTAAGAGTCAAATCAATCCTGTAGCCTCTCTGATGGGGAGTGACTCTGATTTGGCTCTCTGCTGTGTCCTGCTTTGCCTCAGTTCCACTGAGGTTTTCCTAGAACAAGTAACTCATGTACAAGCAATGGGGAGAGAGGGGGTGAAAAGGCCTGAGTGGGTGTCCYGTGGTAGGAGACTGGGAATGGGAATGTGTGTCCCTCTCAGGAATCAAGACCATCAGCCAACTGAGGGATTCTGGAGCCAAGTCTGTTTGCTCCAGAGTGGGGARGAACACATGGGCTGCCACCTGAGCACCTGACTGCAATGGGCTTGTTGTGTTCTCTTCTTAGATAGTTGTGGAGATCCTGGAAGGGGAATCTGTCATCACCTGGGACTTTGACATCCTGAAGGGAGATGTGGTGTTCAGCCTCTTCCACTCCAAACGAGCTCCTGAGCCGAGTCACAAGGAAGCCACGTTGCCAAATCCCTCTGCTGCTGGGGACAACGTGCAGCTCATTGACAAGACCTGGGTGCTGGGGGTGGATTACAGCAGGGTGGAGTCTCCTCTGGTCTGCAGGGAAGGAGAGAGCATCCAGGTCAGTGGGGTTTGGGTCCTGGCAGGGATCTTACAGTCCTGCAAACTCCAAAGTGATGGGGTGGCGGGGAAGGAATTGATGGCAAGGGAAATTGGGTACTGCTGGAAATGAGGGTTGTGGTCGTTCCCAGCAGCAGGGGAGGGGGGGATTTTGCCCCTCTCAGGTGACACCCCACCTGCAGAGCTGCCTCCAGCCCTGAGGTCCAACATCAGGAGGACGTGGAGCTGCTGGAGCAAATCCAGAGGAGGCCATGGAGATCCTCCAAGGGCTGGAGCCCCTCTGCCCTGGAGCCAGGTTGGGAGAGCTAGGGGTGTTCACCTGGAGAAGAAAAGGCTCCAGGGAGACCTCAGAGCCCCTTCCAGTGCCTAAAGGAGCTCCAAGAGAGCTGGAGAGGGACTTGGGACAAGGGATGCAGGGACAGAAAAGGGGGAATGGCTTCACACTGAYAGATTGGATATTAAGGAGGAATTCCTTCCAGTGAGGGTGGAGAGGCCCTGGMACAGGTTGCCCAGAGAAGCTGTGGCTGCCCCATCCCTGGCAGTGTCCAAGGCCAGGTTGGACAGGGCTTGCAGCAAGCTGGGATAGTGGAAGGTGTCCCTGCCCATGGCAGGGGGTGGGACTGGATGGGCTTTAAGGTCCTTCCCAACCCATACCATTCTGGGATTCAGTGATTGTTCTCTGGATTCCCTGTGAATTCCCCATCACAATCCCAATTTAGAGCAAGTCATTGGAAAGAGGCTCCATAATCCATGATAAAAATCGAATGGAAAATAAGCTGCCTTTTTTTTCCTTGCTGGCACTACAGGGGTGTGTCAGGCAGGTGAAACAGGTGAGTGACACCTGAGCTGGGTCATCCAGCCATTCCCCAGGACAGCCRTGGTCACCTGCTGTCCCTCCCTCCCTGCAGGGCTCCCATGTCACACGCTGGCCTGGCTTTTACATCCTGCAGTGGAGGATGCACGGGCCCCTGCCCTGCTCCAGCTCCAGCCTCCCGCGCGTGGACGATGTCCTGGCCTCCCTGCAGGGCTCCAGCCACAAGTGCAAGCTCATCTACTACTACGAGGTGCTGGCCTCCAAGGACTTCAGGTAGGACATTCAGGAGGGGTTTACTGTGGGTTGCAATAGAGAAGCCAGAGGACTGAGTGTGAGTTAAACGTTTGGGTACCAGTGACCTCCACAGGGTGTTTCATTGGTAAGTGGATGGACACAAAATTGGTGGCATTGGTGGCATTTTGTGCAACCAGTCTCCTCTAGTGCTGTCRGTATTAAAAGTCCCCTGACTCTGTGTCCACCAGTGGAATTTGTGCTTTGGGTCTTGCTCACAGCTGCCTGAAGAGCAGGAGGTTCTTGACTCAGGAGGGTTTTTATCTTAGTTGGGAACATTTTCAGAAGCTACTTTTGGAGACATTTAAATGTCAGCTGGGCTATTCCCCAGATATTTTGTTTGGCACTTGAGAAGGGTGAGCACTTCTGAACAGGTGAACAGGCAGCCTTGGCAGGGTGTGCCTGGCCTCCTTCTTTAATTCTAAAACCACTTCCCAATCTCCTGTTAATCTGAACTCTCTGCAAGTCCTTGACCTTTCCCTACAGCTAGAGGGAGTATTGGGCAGAACAGACTTGCAGGTGGTGACCTTGAGATGTGACCTGGCCAGATCCTGTGGAGTCAGAGCAGCAGAAATGCCTCACTCCAGTCGTGCCTGTTCCTTGGTGCTTTCCTGAGCCCAGCCTGCTTTTGGCAGGAGGAGCTGGAGATGCTGAAGTTGGGACTCTGGTGTTCAGCAGCCTGGAGTCCTTGTCTTCATAGTGGCTGCTGCATTTGGAGTGCTCTGGAGCTTTTATTCCTGCTCAGGGGCAGCCCCCACACGCTCCAGCTGTGTCCTATTCCCCAGAACAATAGCCAGAGATAAGGAATAATAYCTGTAACTGGGAAAAAAATGTCTCTGACTGATTAATTTTTCGTCACGACACAGAGATTCTTAGAGAGCAAGTGGAAAGTGATGGGACAAAAGGCACCTGTGCAAGTGTTACAGAGGGTGAGCTGATCTGTGGGAGGAATAGTTATCCCTGAACTGCTGCCTTCCTAACAGCACATCTGTTCTGTCCCATCCCAGGGGATCCATGTCGAGCCTGGAATCTTGCAACAGCGGCTTTTCCCAGCTCAGTGGAGTCACCACATCTTCCAGCCAGTCCCAGAGCAGCTCCCACCTCTCCAGATAGCAGAGCCAAGGCTACAGCAGCAAGGAAAGACCTCCTGGGGCTTTGTGGCCCCTGAGCTGCTCCGGCCCCAAACCAAAGAGCTCCAGGGCTGAGCCGTGGGGCAGTCGCAGCCATTTGGGCACACAGAGGCCTCTGAGAGCTGCTTCAGCCACAAAAACTGAAATTCCAAAGGCAGATTTAGGAGTTTTAGGAGTCAGCTGCCTGCTTCTCGGTCGTCTCTTTGACCAACTGTGGATTTTGGATGACTGGCAGTTTGCAGGAATCCACTCCAAAGGGCTCTTCCCGTYGGTCCTTTTCCCACAAAGGAGGCTGATGTTGCCTTACCTGTTGGACCTTGAGATAATTCCTGGGTAGCAAAACTTATGGAGTTTCCTGGGTGCCCACAGGGTGCTGGTCCCAGTCAAGTGGGCATTCCAGGGGCAGGGCCTTGGAAGGAACTGCCAACCCCTGGATACAGGTAGGACGGTTCAGAAATCCCTTCCAGGCCAAACCGAAAACGTCTTCAGGTCTGGCAGGATGCTCTGGGAAATGTGTTGGATTTTTTTAACCTTGCTGAGAAACAAAGTCAAAATGATTTTTTAGAAATTCCAGGCAGAGAATCTGCCTCCAGAGAGGGGCATCTTTCAAACTATTGTTCCTTTTTACTCAGGTTTACAGCAATAATGAGTAGGTCTGTCCCACCCCCGAGTGGGTGGAAACTGAATCCAATTCTAAAGGGCTAAGAAAAGCAATATTTGATTTCCTGAAGGCACAAGATTTTCTGGCAGYATTACAGAACTTGCTTCTTTAAAACATGAGCTCACTTGAAACCTTTCAAAGAGGCATGTATGTATGTAAGCACTTACTGAAGCCTATTTATTCTATACTAGCTTATTTTAAATTAATTTTTAACTTATTTATAATGTCAGAAATGACTATTTATTAAATACAGTCACCTTTTTTAATGGGATGAACTTTGTTTTAGAAAGGAATAACTGATTGTCTTCAATCCCAAGAAATCTTTCTACTTGGGTCCTGATCTTTGTGATCGCTGCATGTTCTTGCAAAAGGGCTGCATTGGGGTAAGGGCTGTGCCACCTTCCCTGCAAGGAAAAGTGACAGTCCAGTGCTTTTTTGGGCTGTTTCTTAGGATTAAGAAGCAAGGATTGAGTTCAGGAGGTGTCATGAAGATGCATTGTCTTCCTACACACCAAAAATGCCACGTTTGTCCCTAATCTCTGATTGTTCCTATAGTCAGGTTGGGGAGCAAAGTTATCCAGGTGGCAACAAAAGGAGAACAGGTGTCAAATACTCACCAAGTTTTTATTCAGGAATCTCTGAAGTTGTTCCTTCCCACCCTGCTTTTTTTAATCACTGGTTTTGAAGCACCAGGCTCTGCCAAAGGGGAAAAGAGCCAAAATATTTGGAACAATGGGAGATGAACTTRATGTGGTTTTGAGTTGTTTGGTGTTTTTTTTAAGGATTGGAGCCAAGGGAATCATTCTTCCACCTTTCATCTCTCCCTGTGAACAGGTAACTTGGTTATGTAGAGCTCAGGGAAGTTTTGATTCCAAGAATTCCTCAGTTGTTCCATGGATTTTAATGTTTCTCCCAGACAAAGGAAACTTCTGTCTCTGGCATTCCAGTGTAGCTGGAGTCTGATAGAGAGGGACAAGCACCACCTTTCCTCTGGAAAATCAGGAATGCTGGAAGTAAAAGTGCATATGTGTATCCCTTATGGAAAATCCTTGACCCAGAATAAAATTTGATGCCAGAAACAGTTTCAAACTCCCAAGGCTCCAGGAGCAAACACAGCCCTGTCTCCCCTGGGCTGTTTCAGGGTTTCACTTTCTTGTGGCTCTTTTCTCACGTGGTTGCTCACATCCTACAGTGGCAACATTCCTGTTCCCTGGCTTTGCTCTGGGCAAGAATCTCTTCCTTTGCACTGGATTTTCTTTTAAATTTTATTTTGAAAAGTGGAATGTGCTGTTTTCTGCCCACCAGGAGAAGTTTTGGGTGTGTAACTCTTGTCAGTGAAGCACCTGGAACTTGTCACCCCTAGCAGATCTCTGAAGGAGCCAAGGGGAGATGAAGGGCTGGTTCCACAGACCGTTCCTGGCTCTGGGGATATCCCAATCCCAGTTTTTCCTCTTCTTCCTTGGCAGTACCACTCCTCTGCCCATGAGAGATCACAGCTCTGGGATGCAGTTTGTGCCCTCTCCCAGGGTGAGGCTGCCTGGGTTATTCCACCTAACAATTTACTTTTAAACCATCAATTTTTTTTCCTTTTTCTCCTGAATGTTAACAGGWGAAAGGGAGCAACAGCCTGGATGCTGTGCTGTGCTTTTTAAACCTGACCTTGTGACCTGCAGGTACCAGAGACACAGAATTCTTCTACATCACTTTTTCCCCCCTCAAATGACATCAGTGTGCTTTAGAAAATAAACCCACAGTTGTCTTCACAGTGAGATGAGGCTGGGAGGGGTTCTGGATCCTCAAAAATCTCCTAAGCCAGAACCTTGGGCAATGGCCTCATTTTGGGTGCAGCAAGGCCCTCCCTGCTCACTCCCCCCAGCAGCTGCTCTGCAGCGAGGCCACTGGGCTCGGGCTGTGTTCGGGGAACGAGCTGGAAATTAAAAAAGGGCTCCCGGTAMATTGGGGCTCTCCCTGTTCCAGATATTCCATATGCAAACACAACACCTACCTCAGAGCTGGTGCCACGTTTCAGGTGTGAGCAGAGTGCAGGGATGCTGTGCTGTAGGGCACAGGGCTGTGCCACAGTTTACAGTTCAGTATGGCCACATGTGAACCCTTTATTCGCAGTGAGGTCTCCAGGCTTGCCCTATTCCCTGGTGTCTGTCCCGGGGCTGGGAAAGACAAACACGGAGCATGAGGATGGATATTGGGTGGCCTCAGCTGTTTCAGGGCACAGTCGTGAGCCATTTTTTGCTGCCTCTCCGGTGTAAAAAGGGCTTTTTTTCCCCTCTGAAGAAGGGCTGAGCCCCGCAGGGCGCAGGGGCAGGTCCAGCCCCGCAGGGCGCAGGGGCAGCGGTGTCACTGCTGTCACCCCCCCCAGGCGCCAGGGGATGCGCTGTGACCCGGCACCGAGGGCTCTCTCAGTCAGCAGGGAGGCACCGGAGCAGCTCAGTCATTCGTCAGCTCCTGAACTCGTTGTTGGGGAAGAGAATTCCCGACTGTCACCGGGTGAGGGAATCCTGAGCGCCTGAGCTGCAGCCATGCTCCTGTGCTCAGCCGCTTCGGTTCTGTCAGTTCCCCTTCAGGAACTTTGAACAAGAATTTACAATCCCAATTTGGTCTATTAGCAAAAGATTTTGAAAATGCCATAATCCACTCCTCCCACTTACTGTAACTCAGAATTCCCAGTAGGAATGGCGAGCCCAGCTGTCCACCCTACTGTGGTGGGAAGCTGCTGGAGCTGAGGCCAGCCGTGCTCGAGGCAGGGAATCCCTCATTTCAAAAGGCATTTTACGAGCTCACACTGCTTCAATATCCCAAATGTTTGTACTGTGACCAATTAATGCAAAGAACAGCTCTTACAGTCTTAATTGACAGCAGCTGTCAAAGATTCCTGCAYGCAATTAGCTTTAATATTCCTCCAACACATTTGTGACGCTCCTTACACCTGATTATTTCTCTCTTGGAAGGTGAAATTGGAGTCGAGCCACATTTGCTGGCTTTTAGTGACACCAACGCCCACTTCCAAGCTTTTGGTTCCATGTAAGTTAAATGGGCATTAATTAAATTTTTTAGCAAGCACTTCCTTTCTCTCCCTTGCAGCTGGCTTTGGTTTTATACACTGAAATCCTCATTTTCTCAGCCAAAACCCCCAAACCTCTAAGAGCCCACTGCAAACCACAGGGTGCTGTAACGTGTCCCCTGACAACAAATGTGCTCCAGTGACAGTGTCTGCGGGTCCTGGTAGAGCTGTACTTTTGGGTATGTTGGAAATAAAACATCTCTGAGAACACATGGAATTGTTTGACTGAACTGTTTAAATTGGGGGAAACTGAAAATTCAAGCCTGTGTGCTGCTCTCTTTGCCCCCAGAAACAGAGGTAAGGCCTGTATTCACTTTTTCCTACTTTTAACTAAAACATTTGGGTCTTTTCTTACAGAAGCAGCATTTTTTGTTTCATTTCCTAGCAGAGAGTTGGGTGGCACAGCACGTCCTGCAGCATGGTTGTTATTTAAAATAAAAGGGCCCCTGGGTTCCAATGGGTGGCTGAGGTTAACTGGGAAAGGATCACAGCTCCTTCTGCAGCTGGACATGTGGAATTCTGAGTTTCAGGCAGGTAGCACTAATAGACTTTATTCAAGTTTCAAATAATCTTCTGTAAATCATAGAAAAATAGAGTCTTCTGGTTACAGGCTGATTTGATGCCAACAGTGGCACAGAAATTACACATCCTTTACTTGGAGAGGTAAAAAGGGAGTGAGTGCATAAAGATGTGCTGGGGCTCAGACAGGCTCTCACCCCCTGTGCAGCATCCAAGGGGCACATCCGAGGCTGGGTTTCCCTCACATGGAATCAAACTCAAACAGTTTTCCTGTAACTGCAAGGATGTGTTCTGGATTTCCAGATGAGGTGTTGGGATCTTGGGGTGCTTGAAGAACCTGCTCGTTGTGGTCCCTCTGAGGAGTGTCCAGCTGGGGCAGGGCAGCCCAGTCTGTGTCATGCCAGCCATGCCAGGCTGTCCCTGTCTGTCCCCTTCTCCACTGGGAGAGCTCCAGGCTGTGGGATCAGTGCCAGGGTCCCTCAGCCCACGGAGCCAGGCAGGGCCCAGCGGYTCCTGGGAGTTGGAGAGATGCACAAATGGAACCTGGGACCTGAGAGGGCTTTTTGCGTTGCTGTGCTGCAAGAGCTTCCCCAAAACACAGCACCCACCMCCCTCTGGGGCTGCTCTGGGCTCAGCACTGGTCAGAGAACACTCCAGCCCTGCACAGGCCACRTGCAGTCACAACCCCGGCTGTCACCTTTGAGCCACCAGGAGAGGAGGGCTCTGCTTGGACTGGGTGCTGCACCTGCTTCAACATTTTAAAACAAACTTTTGGACACTTGTCTGATTAAAATCTGAGCTTACCAGGCAAGGGCAGACATGGATTGTAACACCCTTAAGCCCAGCTTTGTACTAGAGGCAGTTAATCTTGCATCTTAAAAATACTCAGCACTGCTTGGGTGAGCAGGGACCTTTCTGAGGTGCCTGGGGCTTGCATTCCTCACCTGTTTCCCTCAARGTTTGGAAGGAACCAGCCCACTTCCTGCTGCAGCTGTGGAATTCCCTCACCCAGGGGATGTCCTGCATCCCCCTCATGGCAACTAATGCTGCAGTCCTGGGTGCTGGGGCTGAGGCAGCAGAGGAAGGGAAGCCATGGCCTCAGCAGGAGCGTTCTCGGGCTGAGGTTCCTCAGGCAGCAGTTTGAGGCTCCCAGTGGGAATAACCTCAGTCCCAGTCGGTGCTGCGGGGCAGTGCAGGGTGCACAGTGAAATATCTCRTCTCTTCCCAGCTGTGACTCTAAAGGAGCTCTTGCTTTGGCTCCTGAGTGTCCTCTGGCTCCGGAGCGTCCTCCTGCTCCCAGGCGGCGGAGGTGGGGGTGTGGGAGGCGTCCCCGTTGATGTCCCTCAGGGGGTGGTAGCGATAGTCCCGATAGTCCCGGTGCTGCCGCTYGGAGCGCGCCCGCAGCACCAGCCCCACGTTCCCCAGGGCACTCAGCACCAGCAGCAGGGCCAGGGCAGAGCTCAGGGAGAGCCACGAGCTTCTGTGGGACAACACAAATCCCATAACCAACAGCTCCCCCTGGGTCACACTGTCCCCAGTGTGCAAAGGGTTGTCCTCCCTTCTCTGCCCTCCTGAGCTTGTGGGCCTGCTCTCAGGCAGGAGAGAATCAGGGAATCATCAAGGTTGGAAAAGCCATCAAAGATTATTGAGTCCAACCATTTCCCCACCACTGCCAAGGCCACCACTAAGCCATGTCCCCAGGTGCCACATCCACATGGCTTTTAAATCCCTCCAGGGAAGGTGACTCCACCACTGCCCTGCACAGCTGTGCCAGTGCCCGACAACCCTTTCCGTSAAGAAGTTTTCCCAATATCCAATCTGAACCTCCCCTGGGACAACTTAAGGCCGTTTCCTCTTGTCCTGTCTCTTGTTTCCTKGGAGCAGAGCCCGACCCTCCCCTGGCTGCCCCCTCCTGTCAGGGAGTTGTGGAGAGCCAGAAGGTCCTCCCCTGAGCCTCCTTTTCTCCACACTAACACTCCCCCCATGCTCGGTGACAGCCTCTGAGGTACACAGTGAGCACCACACACTTACTCTGACAAAGAGAATTTTTCTTTGCTCCTTTCCTTATTCTGGGAAGCCAAACACTGTCCAGCTGGAAAACAAAGAGGGAAGAAAGGTGGAGCARGGTGTAAAATTCCACTGAAAAAGAGCAAGCTTAAGCAGAGGTGGTGACTAAGCAAACACCACTATGCACTAAAGCTGCTCTTCCAACTCTTTTTTAACCCCCCCCTGCAGTCGGGTACCTGTGAGCAGCTGGTCCTGCAGTGCCCCGTGGTGGGTGATGTTGCAGCTGCCTGTCTCGGGGTCACAGGGACACGAGTGCTCRCACGCACAGCGGCTTTGGCAGTTCGGCCCAAACCAGCCCCAGGGACACTCTGGGGAGTGGATCACAAAGAGATATCGGTCATTGCCAAAGCTCCACCTGCCCTGGGAGTTCAGGGCTGCTCCTTCTGCGTCTCACAGGGAAGCTTCTGTAAAACTGGGATCATAGAATCATGGAATGGTTTGGATTGGAATGGATTTTAAAGCTTATCCAGTTCCTACCAYCTGCCATGGGCAGGGACACTCTCCACTAGACCAGATTGCTCTGAGCCCTGTCCAACCTGGCCTTGGACRCTTCCAGGGATGGGGCATCCACAGCTCCTCTGGGCAATTCCTCTGGGATGGGGCTGGCTGAGTGTTCCCAGGATGGAAYAGAGCATCACTGACAGAATCGGGCACTCCTGAAGTTCACAGCCCACTGTAACTAACTTGTTCACTCAGACACACGAGGGCCTGCAGCAGTCCCTCGGGTGATAACAGCGCCAGCTCCGTTAGCACTGGCACACGGAGTGTGAAGGTGGGATGGCAGAACCCCTSTGGAGCAGTCCACAGGCACTGACCTGGACCACCTGAAGCCTGGGCTACAGGCAGGGCCTGGTGCAGTACCCTGGAGCAGAGGATGTTTTGTATTCTATACTCAGGAGCTCTGGGAAGGGAATGCAGTTCTTTGGGGCTGCGACTAAGCAGGAATCCACAATTTTCTGTTGATGAAGCAAACTCCTCTTTCCTCTCTGCTCCTTCCTCTCCTTTTTTAGCCCATCTGGGTAGGACAGGCAGGCCCAGAAGAGCTGGGAGCCGGCAGGTGATGTTCAGGTCCCCTGGCAGAATTCCCCCTTGCTTTGCCTACGAGAGGTGGCTCAGAGGTGACACAAAATGCTGTCCCCAGCCCGGAGGGTGACTGAGAGCAGCCCTTACCGTGCTCACAGCTGGAGCCGTAGAACCCAGCGGGGCAGGAACAGGCCCCGTGCACGGGGTCACAGGAGCCGCCGTGCTGGCACCAGCATTTCTGGCTGCAGGACTCCCCGTAGGAACCAGGAGCACAAGCTGCAGGAGGCAAGCAGAGATGGCATCAGGGCCCTGCCTACACCCACAGCTCGGGGCGTGGAGGGATGCTCAACAAGATGAGTCTGTGCTCYGAACACGGAGCAAGGGCTAAAGTGTCTCACACCAAGCCAATCACAGATGTTCCAGCTGCAATTAAACTCACACTGCCAAAAAGGAGCAGCCCACGGGATGGCCTTCCCATTCCCTGCTCCCTCTCGGCCAGGCAGCTGTTGGGAAGTGGGTCCCACTCCCCTCTCCCTGGCTGAGAAGAGGCAGTGGAGTAGCAGTCAGTATTTACCTTCAGTGCAGTTGCTGCCAGTCCAGCCGGGGTCACACAGGCATCCAGCTGTGCAAACACATGGAAACAGGCATTACTGACAGCAAAAAAMCACCCGGAAATAGCAGGGACTCGAAACTAGGAGCCTCTTACCCAGCCTTGGGGTGTCCTCTTACCCCTGCCAGGGAACCCCCAAAGAGAAATCCTGGGSTCCCACAAAGGGTGGGTTCACACACACACCCCCCACAGCTGCCAAATACAGCAGAATCCCTGCTGATGGCATTCCCTGGGATTAACTCCGGATCAGCTACTGGCAACACCTGCACCYACCAAGCTCTGCCCAGTCCCTGCACTGGGGCATACTGGAATGACAGTTGAATCAGGAGGACAGGAAGAGGGTTGGGCAGGCACAGAGGGGCACAAGATGGGAGAAGACATTCCAGCAATCTCTAGGTTCAAAAGGAGTTTATGGAAGAGTAGCAACTGCACACGCATAAAAATTATGAAGTAGGAGAGGCAAGTCAAGAAGGAACAGTAAGGGGAAGGGACAGAACTAGCTGCTGTCACACACCATAATACATGACCCTGCCCATCAGCAGCCTCACAAAAAACCAGGAGCACAACCCTGGGCAGGAAGGGAAACTGAGGCACAGAGCTTGAAGCCAAGGCCCAGTTTCCAGCCCCAAGCCCCAGYCCAGCTCTGCTGCTGGCTCCTAAAGGCAACGTGTTCTGACCAGCTCCGCCTCGGACACTGGAGGGGAGGGGGAGCAGCCCCAGCCACCCAGCAGTTCCCTGGCAGGCAGGCACATGATATTCCCCAGGGATTTCCCCGGGGGATTCATGGCCAGGTGCCGCCCCCCCGGGCCCTCGGTGTGGGAGCAGCGCAGGCACTCACAGGCGGTGCAGACGCCGCGCAGGCTGCAGTTGGCAGGGCCGCAGTCCAGCGCGTCACAGCCGGGACCCGTCCAGAAGCGGCCGGAGCAGCGGCAGTGCCCGGCCACGCAGAGCCCGTGGCCGCTGCAGTCGGCGGGGTCACAGCCCGGCTCGTGCACACACACCACGGTGGAGATGCTCCGGGGACACCGCCACATGCTGTCAAAGGAGCTGGGGACACCACAGGGGACACTGAGCTGTGCCAGCACCGCGCTGCCCAGCCCGACCCCGCACCCGTTACATAAGCCACAGATTTCATCCTCATCCACACTGGCAAACAAGAACATTAATAACGGGAAAATATAAACGTAAAACTACACTGGAGTCAGTGCTTTAACTAAGTGTTAAATCCTTTCAAATATGGAATTACAGAAGCAACACGGACTCCCTTTAAGCAGTCCCGGCTTTCCTAATTCTGGCATCCAACACACCTTTTCTTGAATTATTTGCTTTGAYATAAATTATATCACTGCAGTTACAGCAACTGAATATTAAATTCCTTCATGTTTACAGTCAGAACTGACTAAAAAGCTGAATTTAAAGTAAAATACTCTTAGGTTCCCTCCAATGAGGTAGGGCAGGGTCTCCCAGTCAGCGTTTCTCTTCCATAATAATAAGCTGCTGACAMATCTCTGCTAATTCCCATGAATGTGCAGCTCTGAATCTCCCAGACTAAGAGCTGCTGCCTTATCCGATTCCCACATCAGCCACTCAGTCACGGCCACAGCTTTGCTGCCTGTCTGGAACCAGCTCAGCTTTAATCTGGGATGACTAAGTGGAAAAAATATGGAGTCACTCAATCACTTTAAATTCCAGAGCTGCTCTCTCCCGCAGATCCTGTCACCTGCCTTTGCTGTGCCCTCCCAGCCAGGCCAGGGGCTGGGACTGGGCTCTGCACCCCACAGGAGMTGCAGAGCCACCTGGGCAGCCCTGGGCACGAGCCAGCAGCACCTACCAGTGCTCAGAGGGGTAGTTGGCGAGGGTCCCATTCAGGACCAGCGTGGCAGAGCCYCCCCCATCCAGGTTGATAGCATTGATGATTCCCTGCTGCTTCAAGAATTCTGCCATTTCCCACAGGTTGACCCTGCAAAGCAAAGGTTGGTTGTTGATCTGACTTCAGTGAAGCTGTTACACCGGAAGCTTGTCACTCTCCATAGCGCAAGGGGAAGCTCTCCCATCCCAGGCAGCCTGACCCACCGTCTGGAGGCTGCGTGAGCCTTTTCTGGCCCTCTTGAACTCTGCAAATCTCTGCCTTAAAACACATCCCTGGCAGCTGCAGCATCCCTCCAGTTCCCGGAATTTAAGACCTTCTCCAAGACCTTACCCTCTGGATTCTGTCTGTCCATCCACGTGAACCAAGACCAGCCGGCCCTGCCTGTCGTGTCCCACCGCAGTCCTGGCTGAGATCACGTTGATGAAGCTGTCGAAGGTTCCTGCAGGACAGGGAACAATTCACACACAGCTGGGGGACAGAACAGGCTCTTTAGACACATCTGTCTGCAAAACAGCTCCCAGCAAGGGGCTCATCTGAACTGAAGCACAGAGAGAACAGAGCCCAGGTTCCTCTTGTTCATCCAAGCCCTACAGAAGTGCTCCTAATTAAGTTTTTGTCTGACACAGAGACCAAGCAGGGGATTCACAAGCCCTTGGCTTTAAACTCCTGTAAGAGGCAACTGCTTTGAGTTTCTCTGGACAGGTTAGATGGGATATTGGGAAGGAATTGTTCCCTGTGAGGACGGGGAGGCCCTGGCACAGGTTGCCCAGAGAAGCTGTGGCTGCCCCATCTCTGCAAGTGTCCAAGGCCAGGTTGGACGGGGCTTGGAGCAACCTGGGATAGTGGAAGGTGTCCCTGCTCGTGTCCCCAATGAGATGGTCTTGAAGGTCTCTTCCAACCCAAACCATTCTGGGACTCCCTGAAAGTAAGACTTCTTAAGTGCCCCTCCTTCCAAGAGCCCCATGGGAAGGACAATCCATGGCCAGGCTCCACAGTATTTACCTGTGGTTTGAGTGTCACCACACTCAGCCACCCGACTCTGGTTGATGTACACCTCTCCACCTCTTAGGAGCCAAACCACCCCACTCACAAGCTGCACAAAAGGGTTTGACTGATCCAGGACATCCTCCTCAGACAGGTAACTAGGAAAGAAAGAGCAGGAGGGGTTACCCACAGTCACAGCAGTGGCATGTAAAAGCCCCTCTGCTGCCAGCAGCCTCCTAAGCAGGGAGAAGGTGGCAGAATGAAGGGTAACGACATCCAAAACCGGGGGCCAAGCAGTGTGAAACATCACTTTAGCAGCCAGAGCAGTCCCTGTTCTCTGCTCTTCTGCACAAACCCACAGCTAAGGATGGTCCCACACCACTGTGCCCGAAACGACTCCTGCCAGCAATGTGGCCAGTGGATCCCAGCCAGGATAACAAGGGCAGAAAGCATCTGGCAGAACACAAGGACAGAGCCACTGCCAAATACTCAGGGCTCTGTGGAAGCAGCTGTAGCATCTTGCTGCCTGTCAGCTTCTATTCTCCAAAAATGTGACACCAAACAGCTTTGCAGAGGGTTTGGAGCTCCAGCATGCAGCCTGCCTGCAGTTGCACTGGATGCTACCTGCTTCTTTCCACCTGGGAAGGAGGTTCCTCTGCTCCAGCAGACAGCAAACCCTGTCACTGACCAGCCAGGCAGTGAAAGGACTGTTCAGCTGTCACCTGCATGCTCGGGTGTTGTGTGTCACAATGAGGTGCTTCCCAAGGGATATTCCTCTCTCCTGAATTACGGTCATGAGTAACACCTGCCTCATCASAGCCTGGTGCTGGGGGATGTCTGCAACCAAGAGGAGAGGATGGGAGCAGGAGCTGGGGCTGGACAGCTGTGCTCTGCCCGAGGTTTTGGGTTTAAAAGTGACTGTTTTGATGTCTTGTGGGAGCTGGATGCTCAAGTTTGGTCATTTGGTATCCATGACTGTGGGCAAACAAAGTGTAATTGCAAATACCTGAACGGAAAACATGCAAAAAGAATTCCCTTTCCCCATAGGAAGGGAACACAAAGACAACATGAACATGGGTAAAAATGGATCCAACTCCACAAGAGCTTGGGCAGAAAGTGACAGCTTTTAAGRCCTGGAATCACCCATGGTCAGCCCAGGGAGAGGCTACAGCTTTGCAGAGCAGGGGTGACAGCGTGCCCTGTGCTGTGTCCTGTTGGTTCTGGTGCAGGGTGAAGAGTGAAGTTGTGAACTACTTTCCCCACTGCCCTGACAGCCCAAATTATTTACACCCAAACTACTTCTCTGGTCATGGTTTGGAAGGGACAAAGCCACCAAGCACCACCACGACTCCATTTAACACGGACACCCTGCCAGAGCCAAGGAGCAGCAGGGTAGAGCTGAGGTTAAGGACCCAACAATGACCCTGCAGCTGCTGGTGGTGCCCTCAGCAGAAGCCCCCTCACTAAAGGGACATGTCACTGACCCACCCAGCCCCTCTGCCATGCAAATCAAAGCCGTGGTGCTCAGGGCTGCCAGAGAATGGCTGCAGGATAAAGCCCTGGCTTGGCACACTCAGTTTGGCTTAGCAGGGGTTCTTGCTGAGGCCTAGGACTGAGCTACCAGAAGGGTGGAGAATGCAGCTTCCAGGCTGCTGCTGCATCTTCTGAGACCATCAGAAGGATCCTGGGAACCCTTCTGGGACCTTTAGGATCCCGCTGCTGCTGCTGGAGAAGGGCAGCTCCTGGGGGCCTTTCACTTCAGGGAGCACTATAGTCCCAGAGTCAGCTCTTCCCCATCAGAGAGTGCTTGGAGCTTCTGTCTTTTGCTGCCTGGGGAGTGTCACATGCCCAGGGGGGCAAGAAAGCCAATGGCACCTGGCCTGTACCAGCAACAGGGTGGCAGCAGGCCCAGGGCAGTGACTGTCCCCTGTGCTGGCACTGCTGAGGCCACTCCAATCCCAGGTCAGTTCTGGGCTCCTCACAACAGCAGACACTGAGGGGCTGGAGTGTGTCTACAGAAGGGAACGGAGCTGGGAAGGGGCTGGAGCACCAGGAGCAGCTGAGGGAGCTGGGGAGGCTCAGCCTGGAGAAAAGGAGACTGTGGGGGGACTTTCTGGTTCTCTACAACTCCCTGACAGGAGGGGGCAGCCAGGTGGGGGTCGGGCTCTGCTCCCAGGGAACAAGGGAGGAAACGGCCTCAAGTTATGCCAGGGGAGGTTGGATACTGGGAAAATTTCTTCATGGAAAGGGTGGTCAGCCCCTGGCACAGACTGCCCAGGGCAGTGGTGGAGTCACCATCCCTGGAATTATTCAAAAAAGCATCAATATGGTCAATCACAGGAACAGGTTTGCCCAGAGGGGCTGGAGACTCCATCCTCGGAGATGTTCAAAACCCAACTGGACACGGCCCTGAGCAGCCTGCTCCATCCAACCCATGCCGAGCACCTCATAAGGCACCTCCTGAGGTCCCTTCCAAGCCCAGCCTTTCTGTACTGCAGCCAGAGCACACACAGAGTCCACTCTGCATCTCCTTTGTGTGGAATACAGAGCCCTCTCCCCCTTCTACCCCTGCCAAGTGTCCCTGCTGCAAGCTGGGAGAGGAGACACTGGAACCTAAGCAGCTGGAGATCATCAGAGTAACTTATCCAGCTTCTCTTCATCCTGGGACATGAGCCAAGGGCCACAGAGATCGCTCCATTCTAACTTCAGCCTTCGAAGCGAGCTTCTGCTCTAACTGGCCCAAGGAAGCAGTGCCTGGGATGAGCTTCCTGCCCAGTGATGCCTAAAAGTCTTCAGGGTGGAGAACGCTCTCCAAACCGCCCCCAGCTCTTACCCGAACACCATGGTGCCATCCTTCCGGATGCCAAACTGAGCGTTTTGCAGGCCTCCAGAGTTTCTCACCAGCTTTCCATCGCTCACAACATTCCCCAGACACTCTCCAGTTTTCATGTCAAAGTACCCGCCGTTCTGGGCCACCAGACACTTCCTGAGCTTTGCGGTCTCCTCCACGGGGGCTCTGCGTTGAGCCTGGCAGCCGCCGGCCCCGCCCGGCTCCAGCACGGAGAAGGTCCTCAGGGGGTTCCTCACGAAGGTGAAGTGGCCATAGACCACCTTGCGGTCGCTGCCCTCCGGGGGGAGGTACGAGACGAACGTTCTGGTGACGGCCACCGGGCCGGCCGTGCTGTTGTCGCCGGGCCACGCTTCGTGCGTGACGTTGCCGTACYTGAGGGGCTGGCAGTCCCTGACGCGCCTGTGGCCGTGCCGAGGGCCGTGCTGCCCGGGTGGGTACGGCTGCAGCAGAGGCTCGCTGGGGGGGCTCCTGCAACGACAACACCCGGTTGCCCCAAGGCCGCAAACKCGGAGTGGCGAGAGCGGCGCGGCTCGGGGCGGGCACGGCCTCACTAGCACCCCGGGCCCGCTTCTCCCGTGTCCCCGGTGCGATCCACCGCGGTTTACGGGCGRCTGTCTCGCTCAGCACCCGCTGCACCAGCCACCGGCAGCCCCGGGAGCCGGGCAGGGCCCCGCCCCGGGACAGGCGTGCCCGGACACTCACCCGGCGCCGCGGGCCACCTGCAGCCAGCCGAGCACCAGCAGCGCGGCCGCCAGGAGCGTCCCGACCCCCGCTCGCCCCGATCCCCGTCCCGGGGCTGGGCCCGCCCCGACCCCCGCCCGCCCGGGACCCCCGCCCGCGGCCCCCGCCGCCCCACACGGCGCCATCTTGGCGGGCGCTCGGCGGGCGAGGCCGGCAGCGCCCTCTGGCGGCCGGCGGGGCCGGGGCCGGGCGGGGGCCGGGAACGCAGGGCAGCGATCCTGAAGGGACACGGTCCGAGGGGCTGGGACAGCTCCCGCAGGGACACGGCCCGGGAATGCAGGGCAGCGATCCCAAAGGGACACGGTCCGAGGGGCCGGGACAGCTCCCGCAGGGACACGGCCCGGGAATGCAGGGCAGCGATCCCAAAGGGACACGGTCCGAGGGGCCAGGACAGCTCCCGCAGGGACACGGCCCGGGAATGCAGGGCAGCGATCCCAAAGGGACACGGTCCGGGAACGCAGGGCAGCGATCCCAAAGGGACGCGGTCCGAGGGGCCGGGAAAGCTCCCGCAGGGACACAGCTCGGGAATGCAAGGCAGCGATCCCAGAGGGACACGGTCCGGGAACGCAGGCGGTCCGAGGGTCCAGAGCAGCGCTCCCGCATGGACACCCTCGGAGCATCCAGAGCAGCGCTCCCGCAGGGACACGCTCCGAGGGTCCAGGACAGCCCTCCCACAGGGATACGCTCTGAGCATGCAGGGCAATGCTCCCGCAGGGACACGCTCCGGGAATCCAGGGCAGCGCTCCCGCAGGGCACGCTCCGAGGATCCCGCTCTTTCTCCACAGCACCTCTGACACTCACGCGTGTCACAGACAGCACGGTACATTCGGCCCTTACAGCCACTGCAGCTCCATCGTCCTCGTTTGGAGGATTAAGATTGTGTCCATTTTCCAGAAGGGAAAAATAGCTGCACTGGGGGGATGATGGTACATTCAGGCAGCTCTAGGTTTTCCTAAAGGTAACTTCCGTGTTTGGATCCTGTCGTATGCCATGGTTAATGGAGTTAGGATGAAAATGAGCCATAGTTTACAAATCTGGGAATTTTCTCTTTCAAGAAATGCCCAGGTCAAATCCGTGATTTAAAAAAGTAAATCATAGAGTCATGGACTGCTTTGGGTTGGAAGGGACCTTGAATCCCATCCAGTCCCACCCCCCGTCCCATGGACAGGGACACCTTCCACTAGACCACGCTGATCYAAGCCCTGTCCAGCCTGGCTGCCCCAGGGATGGAGCAGCCACAGCTTCTCTGGGCCACCTGTGCCAGGGCCTCCCCACCCTCACAGGGAAGAATTTCTCCACAATATCCCATCTAATCCATCTATCCCATCCAACCCCTTGCCCTATCCCTTGCCAAAGTCTATCCCCAGCTCCTTTCAGGCACTTGATTCCATAAATGATGGGATACAAGGGCAGGTATYGCCCCTGTGCCTGGGGGAGTGGGGCTGTGGAGCCACAACCCGAGGCTGTATTACAGGTGGAGAACCCAGAACAGTGCCAAAGGGGGTAGAATGCCTCAGTTTTCCCAGGATAAGTGCACCTACTACAGGTAAGTGTGCTGCAGTCTCAGGAATCTTGCTGATGGGAAAATGTTCTTTTGTTTCACAAATGAACCAGAAAACTCCCTTAGCATGAGCCAGTGCATTAAAACATCGTGAGGAAATGGGTTATAATGCCTCCAGTTTCATTCAGCTGGAGAGCTGCAGGTATCCTGCTTGTGTTTCCAGCTGGAAACAAGCTGTCCCATGGAACTTTGCAGTAGACTAAATGTGGTTTTTGTGGTCTACACTCTGGTCTACATAAAGCATGAGTGGAGTGCTCCAGGAATTCACTCGGGATTGTGCTTGGTCTTTTGCTCAAACACCTTCACCTCTTCACAAGGAACCTCTGTCGCTAGAGTCCGAAGGAATATGACATAGAGTCCAGCAAGAACAAAGCGATGCCAGCCTTTAATTAATTAATTATAATTATACAGAGGCTTATATCCCTTAGCTTGCTTGAAGTTTACAGAAGTGTCAAGARTCTATTGGACCSTTGGTCAGCCACCTACCAAGTTCATTGGTCAATTCCAACAACACCTATTCCAAAATATTTATCTAAGCAAGAATGATAACAAAGCGCAGCTGCACAGAACTTAGTCAAAACTTAGTTAATTTACAAAAGCTCCTAGGATTGTTTATAATAGTTTTGCTTGGGAGAAGAGAGACAGGGAGGTCTCACGAAAATGCTGGGAGAGTTAGAAGGCCTCTCTGCCGACAGCTTTTCAGCAGCCACAAACCTCCAGTACTAAGGTCTTTTCCACAGCTTACAAGAGTGGCCGGGATCACAACGTGTGGTGTAGAACCCACAGGCCAAAAGCTGCCTTTGGAAATCCATAGGGATCAGAAACCTCTTGCAAACTGGAATGAAAAACAAAGCAGTATTTGAAAACTGGATTCCCTTTCCTCTCCATATAGTGCATTTGCTTTGCAGTTTACTTTCCTCTCTAGAGCAGCCCCTTCCACCTCAATAATATTAAGTGGAGGATAAGTGACTTGTTTTTCCAGAACTGTTAAAGAGGAAAGGGTGGCATTGCCAGAATTCCAGTGTTTGTTTGCAGCAACAAGATTTCCCCACTGATGGAGATAACTACCTGCTGTTAAAGATAACCAGTCTCCATTCCAGGCATGTCACAAACACATTCATGTCCCAAAATACAGGGTCTAAAGTACATGCATGTGCAGGGGCTGGGAAAACACCTTGTGACCATGCAGGGCTGAATGAATCTCAGCAGCTGAGCTGTCCTGGGCTTTGGTACAAAGACACAACCCCAACCCTAACTTAGGTCTTAGTCTAAGTCAGGCTCTAAGTCAGAATATCTCTGGTTTTCCCACTCAGTGGAGGTCAGCCAGTGGGGATTATTTTCTATTATCAGAGTGAATATCATGAGAGGAATGTGCATACTGATGTCTAGATCTAATACTAATTCCCCCTATGTCTTGAACCTGAAGTTCAGCCAAGCTCTGAAAATTTGGTCATGAACACCATTTGAAAGTATTTGATCCTTTTCCTGTAACTTGAAAATTTTATGTTGTGAAAAAACATGTCTAATAATTACTAATTTGAATTTGCCTATGGTTATCAGCCATATACATTGGCTCTGCTTTTCCTGATTATCTCCCTTCTTCCCCTTCTATGCCTTAGGTGGAAATAAAACACGTATTTTTATAACCTGAGCCTGTATCTGCCTGAAAAGGTGTCTGTGCCAATACAAACCATTCAGGAGAAACTGTCTTTGGGAAGTTGCGTAAAAATTTCCTAGGTCACTTCTTTTACCTTCACTCCTTCCTTAGGGGTTTTTTGGGTGGGGAGAAAATGAATAAAGCAGCTGGGGAGGTTAAAAGGCAGCAGCTGCAAGAAGGGTACAGGGTTTGGAGTAGTTGAGGGGAAAGGAGCAGTTTTAAAAGGGTTTTTTTCATGCAGGAAGTTGGAACAAAGTGATCTTTAAGGTCCTTTCCAACCCAAACTGTTCCATGATTCTGTGATTCTATGGCATTTTCCCTTCAGAAAGAAAGGCTGAGGTTGGAAAGCTTGGTGAAAAGATTATGGTTCTATYCAGTGTGAGCTGTAGTCTGAGCACAAAGGGGAACAGCTCACATTAGATGAGGTAAAGCAGGTGTACAGTTCATGCCACAGCAGGTACTAAACAATAACATTAATTTCATATTTTAGAGCATGGGGATCGTTAGAGGAACATTAGGGCCAGTCCTACCTGTAAAACACCACAGGATTTTCATCTTCAGGGCACTGAGCAAAGCCCAGGAAAGTCCCAGCAGCACCAGACCAGGCTGTGGGCTCAACACAGGGCCACCTGCAGTGGCATTTCAGGCCACCTGGAATTGCTTCCAAATTGAGGTKATTCTGCAGCAAACTCCTTTCATCTCCGCTGTGGCAGGGGTTGCGCTTTAGAAATGGAGCAAACAGGAGAACAAACACAAGAAGCAAATTGCCTTGCTGTTAAAAATGGCAGTAATTTATCCCATGATGATACAGCACAGTGCCAGTGCTCTGAGCCCTTTGGAGTCACGTTGGGTTTGTGAGCACTGTCAGCCTGTACCCCGCAGTGCAGCTGTGATTGGTGTAAATACTTGTTACTGAGATATTCCATGTTATTTTTTCAGTGAAAATTAAAAAAAAAATTCAGGTTTTAAAAGGTATGTACTACAACTATCATGTGGCAATAGGAGTAACCAGGGTAGCAGCAGGTTTTTGAGAGGTTGGCTCGAGACATTTGAATTGGAGGTTTCTGGGAYGAGCGAAATTCCACCAGTCAGAGGGATTTTGGCTGCTCTGTCTCTGTTTGTTGCACTCACAGCAGTCCATCGAGGGCAGGAGGACTGGGGATGGAGCTTAAATAGACTATTTCTGGGGTAAATGCAAACAGCATTTCCAAACCTTCTGAAATGCTCGGGAAGAAAAGACAGGAAAAGCCTTTTGAAAAACACAACTGCTATTAAACAAATAYGGAAAATTTTACAGGCAGAAATCAGTACTCTCTGAAAATGCATTTCTCACAAGTGCATCCCTCTTTTCAGAGCCTCAGCCAGAAGTGATGACTGCACTGTATTTATCTTTCTCCAGCTAAGTGCTCTGAAGATAGCAAGAGCCAAAAGGACTTTTACTGCAACTCTACCTGCATGAACTCTAGTCATTGTATCCATAAAGGTAATATACTTGTAATTTTAAGTAGTTTGATAACCTGCCAGAAAATACAGCTGTATGGAACTGGGGGTGTTATGCCTGATAACCTGCAGGAATCTGTTAGTCCCTCATTCCATCATAGCCCAGGGTATTTGCACTTTATTCAAGGGCATAAATAGAAAAGCAGTTTGCATTCTGCATTAAAATGATACACAGCAAGGAGCTGTCAGGTGAGGTAGGTGGGACTGAAACGAGACATTCCCAGAATATCAGACCTCCTACAGGTTGGAATGGATGTGTGCCTGCCGTGGCAGGGGTGGATGTGTAAGAGCACGACAGGGATGTGGGACAGTGGGGCTTTTCCTGAAGAAACCTTGGCTCCCAAGGGTCACAGCCCCAAGGCTGCCAGAGCTTCAGGAGCATTTGGACAACRCTSTCAGGGATATACAGGGTGRGATTACTGGGGTGTCTGTGTAGGGCCAGGGGTTGGACTGGATGATCCTGTGGGTCCCTTCCAACTCAGGATATTCTATGGTTCTATGCTTTCTCAGTTAGAAAAAGATGCATTCTGAGCAGAATCTTTGAGCAAACATTCCAGGCTTTATTTTGATGTGGAACCAGTCTGCCCACGCTTGTAATCAGTTATATGTTTTAAAAGGGAACAGTGGTTTCATTGTTACCATRTACTTGCTGGTCGGCAATAGGGAGAGTTACAGTGGAAATGCARCATCTGACATCTGGCTTTGCCATAGGGGTCAAAGAAACATAACTGGAATTGCAGGATACCATTAGGATGGGTGGCCATGAGGGTCTGCAGAGAGAATCATGGAAGGTCCTGTGTGGGAAGGGTCCCASAAGGATCATCCAGTCCAGCTCCTGGCCCTGCATGGACATCCTGACAATCCCACCCTGTGCCTGAGAGTGTTGTCSAGACGCTCCTGGAGCTCTGGCAGCCTTGGGGCTGTGACCATTCCCTGGRGAGCCTGTTCAGTGCCCCACCAGTCTCTGGGGGAAGAACCATTCCCTGATATCCAACCTAAACCTCCCTGACACAGCTCCAGCCCTTCCCTGGGTCCTGTCTCTGGTCACCTGCATCCTTGTGTCTTTGTCCCTCTTTGTAGTGAAAAAATACCATTTGTTCTCTGCATTGTGACATCTCCTATTGGATCCCTGGCCGGTACAACTAACTCAGCTTTAAACTTGGCACAACTTAATGATTTTTTCAGCGTGGTGTTCAGTCACTTCCATGGGGCTTTACCAAGATAACGTGACAAATGTTTCTGTCAGGAGGCTTCTGTTTTCTCTSTATTTCCACCAGAAAACAGGGATCAGCAAGCTGAAAACAGCTGGAAATTGGTTATTACCTATATATACGAGAACACAGTGGGATGCAGATGTTGAAGGGATGTAGTACCTGATAGGCCCTGGTACTACTGTACTCGTAGGATCAGGACTTGAGACAACAAACTGAGGGATATCGCAGAAATATGCAGAGTATTAACTCAGGTCCAGTGGAGATCTCGTTAGAATTTAACTGAATTCGAACTAAAGAAAACCACACGAATTGAATGGTAATGAGGCTGCACTGAAATCACCCCTGACTGCGGGATACTCTAAAATTTACCAAGAAACCCCACACTGCGGACGAGCGGCCGGTATCRCTGTAATTAATTAACTCTGTAATTAGCCCGCTCGGGGC
Source organism: Amblyornis subalaris (assembly GCA_018881555.1). Lineage (NCBI taxonomy): Eukaryota > Metazoa > Chordata > Aves > Passeriformes > Ptilonorhynchidae > Amblyornis > Amblyornis subalaris. The sequence goes on along the minus strand of JACAXG010000057.1, from coordinate 1,352,917 downwards.
TCCTCTTGCCGCCCCGGTCCAGCCGCCTCCCCGGCTCCCCTCAGASCGCGGCACCTCCGCGCCGCCAGGGGGCGCGCTCGCCGCGCCTTTCCCGCCCTTGCTGGCGGTCAAGATGGCGGCGCCGGCGCCGTGGCTGTGGTCGTGGCCGGGGCTGTGGCCGGCGGTGACGGGCACGGGGGCGGCTCTGCTGCTTCTGCTGCTGTGGCRGCGGYGGCGGCGGCGGGCGGGCGGCGCGGGCCGCGTGTGCGTGGCCGTGCTGGGGGACGTGGGCCGCAGCCCGCGGATGCAGTACCACGCGCTGGCGCTGGCCCGGCACGGGCGCGAGGTCGCGCTGCTGGGCTACCTGCGTGAGTGAGGGGCGGCCGGGGGCCCGCGGGGCCGGGCGGGGCGGCCGCGCCGCTGACCGGGCTCTCCCCCCGCAGAGAACCGGCCGCACCGGGACGTGCTGCGCAGCCAGAACATCCGGCTCGTGCCCGTGGCGGAGCTGCGCGGGCTGCGAGGTGCGTGCGGGCCGGGCCGGGCCGGGCCGGGTGTGCGGGACAGCGCAGGGAGAGGGGAAACCAGGGCTACGTGGGGCTGTAAGGAGCCCGGAGCGGGTTTGAGCCCGGCCGCGGCCTCAGTGTGTCCGGGTCCAGCCCCGCTGCACACCCTGGTCTCCCTTTCTCTATTAAACAGCCGCTGGAACTAAACACCTGCGGATACCGGAGCACATTGGTGCTGTTCACATGCGRAGTGAAATGTGGAAATGATTTTCGTTCTTCCCTTCCTCCCCGCCACCTTGTGTTTACCGCTGTTGCCYAGAGAAGTTGTGGCTGCCCCAGCCCTGGAAGTGTCCAAGGCCGGGTTGGACGGGGCTTGGRGCACYCTGGGATAGTGGAAGGTGTCCCTGCCCATGGCAAGGGGTGGGACTGGATGGTGTTTAAGGTCCCTTCCAACCCAAACCATTCCATGATTTTATGACTTCTTTCTATGCAAAATACAGAATGAGAACTTGTAGGGACAATGAGATGTTTACTTAGCTTTATAATGATCATGGAATCATAAAGGTTGGAAAAGCCYTCTAAGATTATCAAGTATGACTGTTCCCCAGCMCTGCCAAGGCTCCACTAAAATGTGTCCCCAAGTGCCACATCCASTTGTAAATCCCTCCAAGGATGGTGACTCTACCACTGTSCTGGGCAGCCTGTGACAGTGCTTGACCACCCTTCCAGTGAAGAAATTTTCCSAATATCCAAMCTAAACCTCCCCTGGCACAACTTGAGGCTGTTTYGTCTTGTCCTGTCCCTCATTCCCCAGGGAGCAGAGCCCGACCTCCCCRGCTGCCCCCTCCTGTCAGGGAGTTGTGGASAGCCAGAAGGTCTCCCYTGACCCTCCTTTTCTCCAGGCTGAGCCCCCCAGCTCCCTCAGCTGCTCCTGRTGCTCCATTCCCTTCCCTGGACACGCKCCACTCCTTCAGTGTCTGCCTTGGAGTGATGCAGCCTGTGCAGATCTCTGCAGGGCCTTCCTATGCTCAAGCAAATCAACACTCTCACCCAACTTGGTGCCAGCTCCAAACTTGCTGAGGGTGCACTCAATCACTTATCCAGGTCATTGATAAAGTTATTAAACAGGTTTCCATTTTCATGTTATTTTAACCCTGTGTCTGCAGAGCTGGTTKGTTCTGTTACGATGTTCACACTTCTGTGGGGAGAGCTCTAATATTCATACCTCTTTTCCTGTGATTTTGCAGTGGGTCCAAAGCTTTTCCAGTATGTCCTGAAGGTCCTGGTGCAGTCAGTGCAGTTACTTTACACATTGCTGAGGATAGATCAGCCATCCTATATTCTTCTTCAGGTATGTTTTGTGTTGGGACTAATTTCTAAAAAATAAATAAGGGTAAAATCTGAAGTGCCCACCAGTCTTCGTAGGTGAATACAAAGAGTCTCTGTTCATTAAGTTTCTTTAAAGTGATGTAATTTCRATGATTTGATTCTTTTTTTGGTAGGTGCTTTGTGTTTGTCACTTGGTCACAGGCTTATGCTATTTTTGTTTTGTTTTTGAGCAGAATCCCCCAGGCTTGCCCAGTATAGCTGTTGCCTGGGTGGCAGCTCTGTTCTGGGGGAGCAAACTGATCATTGATTGGCACAACTATGGATACACCGTCATGAGCCTGAGTCATGGCAGCAACCACCCGCTAGTCCAGATTGCAAAATGGTTTGTGCTGTCATTTCTCCTACTTAWAAATGACACACCTTGGTAGAACTCAGAATGGAAACCAGTGGGGAGAATATAATTGGCACAGGGAGGGATTTCTGGGCTTTGCTGTGTTAAACTGGTTTCTGTTTCAGAGAGCCTGTTCTGCAGTTGCCTTTGTTGAACACGTAGGAGGGGAGTTGTTGAAGTAGGCAGGTTGCTTTTACCTCATATGTAAATGTTGTTCTTGTTATTGGAATTTCTTTRTATGTCCTGGGTTTTTTTATTCTCTAATGCTGCATTACAGTCCAACTCTTTAAACAGCTCCTTGCTSAATATAATTGGTTATGTGTAGTTAAAGGCTTTAGAGGTGCTTTAGTGTAGGAGTCCATCAAAAATTGGCAATTAAATTCCAGTTCTGGGGGCAGTTGGGTTTCTTTTGGTTTTGTTTGGCTTTTACCAAGCATGGGTACTGGGGATAGTTGCTGCAATTGCCTGCCTGTGGTTTCTGACTGACATTTAATTCTTGTCAGGTATGAAAAGCTTTTTGGGCGCTTGTCTGACTATAACCTGTGTGTCACTGATGCCATGAAAGAAGATCTCTGGGTGAATTGCAACATAAAGTAAGTCATGTGCCTCTGACAAATTAGTGCATGTGCCCAGTAAAATGAAAGAACAGATCCCTGAGGATTCAGGATTCAGAGATCTCTTACAAAGCAGCTCTCCTGAGCCCATCCATCACCACTGAAACACAGGAGCTCAGATTTGTGATGAGCCAGTGGAGTGTGGGCATTCAGGAATCTTCATTATTTAACACCCCATTGACTGGSTGGTGGCAGTGCAGGAGCCATGGAAGTTTGCTGCAGGCTGCCTGTGGAGTCAGAATGAGACAGACATCACTGGGATTTTCAAWAATTAGTCTGCCCTGCCAGCTCTTCTGTTGCAGTCAGAGGGCTTTAAGATCAGAGTTACTTAGGGGCAGTTTTGGAGTAAGTTTAAAAATCAGAATAGTGATGTCTGCAGTTTTCACAGCATTTCACAGCATTTCACCCCTAGAATATGCACACAAGAAAGGGGTTCTTTGTTACAGGATTAATGYGTCCACCCTGTGTGTGTTCCAGCAAACTTCAGGAATACAGGAAGCTGTAAGAATCAAAAAATTAATTACTTTGCTGTACTGATCTACTTAATTGCTTTCTGATTACATTGTTGCAGCCTGTCACTGTACCCTGTACATGTTGTTACATCTGTATCTTATTTACGTTGCACATTTATTTTCTCCAGGGCAGTAACATTGTATGACAAACCAGCATCTTATTTTAAGGAAACACCATTAGACCTCCAACATGATTTGTACATGAAGCTTGCCAAGGACTATGAGCCCTTCAAACCACGGTATGTGCAAGTCCAGCTGCCCTTACAGTCTTTAGCCAAGGGACATGAAGTTGTGGCACTTAGAAATATTKGTGTGTGGGGTCACAAGTTCTGACCCCCAGCAGGCACAGTGGGCTCTGAGTTGGCTTAATTGTCACTAGGAGAGGCCAGAAGAARTGAAATGATTGAAGTGTGGTGGCACAAGTATTAGAAGTGTTCTGTTTTTRAAGAAGTTGGCATAAGCACTGAGGCAATCTGTGATGAGTATCTRGGGTGGAACTCAGCAGTGTCTGCTTCCCACTGACCCAGATGCTTCCTTAATAGCATCCCTTTCTTAATTACTGTGGAGGGCTTTCAGGATCTTGGTCCTAAAGTGTGAAACACTCTCCTCTGGCTGTGAGCAGGATGTCAGCTGTAGTAGATTTACCAGGGAGTTACTTTACCAAACTAATGCTTGAAAAAGAAGTTAAATCATTAGTGCATAATGGAGATTTYTTGGAAATGCCCAGCTCAGAATGTATGGGTTCTGAGTTTAAGTGAATAAATGTGCTGTTGGCCTCCATGCTGTGTTGAGTGTGAGACAGATGTGGAAAGGGAGGCTGACTCTGCCCAACTCAAGGAAAACACTTGATTGGAAAGTGGAATTGTGCCTYTAGCAGCAGGAAGGAGGGAAATTGGCCTGTCCTGAGCTGGTGTTTCCCCACAGCTCTGTACTGTAATGACTCTGTTTCTAGACAAGTTGAGCAGCAAGTCTGAAGCAAAATGTCTGGAAATTCATGCCAGTTAAGCAGAGTGTTGCCTGCTGTTGCTGGCTGTGTGTGTAGTCCTGAGGAAAACCCTGAGGAAGTTGTGTTTCCATAGTACAGAGCCTGTCAATCCCAGTGCCGAGAGATCGGCCTTCACGGAGAGGGATGGCAGAAGTGGGAATGTGGTGAGGACCAGGGGCCGGCCAGCTCTCCTCATCAGCAGCACCAGCTGGACAGGTTGGGAAAGTTTTACTTTTCATATAAAATAGGGCTGTTTGTACTTCCTCACACTTGAAGTTATGTTTTTCCTTCTTTGGCTTGGAAGAATTTGAAGATAAGGTGTCTGTGATACAACTAAATGTTTTATAGCTTATGTAACGCTAAAAATTAATGATTTTTTAAAGTTATATTTTAATTATAGAGCTAAAGTCTAGAGGCTCAGCTCTAAGAATGATTAAAAGAGATTTCCTATTTATTATTTTTTTAGCTTTCATTCTAGACATACTGACTTGCATGGTGGTGTAAAATACATTAAGAAACTAAAATATTTACTCTTTATTGAGCACCCTGCTCTAGTGGAAGGTGTTGGGATGAGGGGGTTTGGATGAGATGAGCTTTAAGGTCCCATCCCACCCAGACCAGTCTGTGATTCCATGATTTCTGATAATGTTTATTACGTAATTATGTCACCTTTTGTTCTCTGTATGAAGAAGGGAACAGAGAGTGGAAACAAATCCATTGCTGGTAACCATGGGCAGAATTGTCTTTCTGTTTGAATTATCAGGACAGTTTTACACTTAATTCTCAAGTTTTAGAAACTAGAAAATTTTAACTTGATAGCTTTGAGGATGTGCAGTATTTGTGTCTGGTTTGTCTGCCATATTGCCAGTGAGGGAAATAAATAAAACTCTGTATGGTTATGGACTCTTATTTATGAAAACAAACTAGCAGATTTTTAATAGTACATTTTAGTAAATAGTAATTTTAAAGTACAGACTGTGTACTTAACTTTTAAATACATGGTCTGTGCTTAAATCATGTAGGTGAAAGTGTGGAAAATCACAGTTGTTATTTAAAGACAAAAATTGTAGAAATATGAATGTCACTAATAAAGCTTTCTGTTTCAGAGGATGAAGACTTCTCAGTCCTTTTAAGAGCTTTAGAAGGTTGGTATGAAGGAATTGATCTCACTTTATTCAAAGAGGTTTTCTTCTGGACACTTGAGGAGGGTTTTGCTAAGGAGCAGTGCTTCTATAGTCAGGTGAAAATGCAGGTGTATTTGATTAATTAGCAGTGATTTCAGATTAGTAATTGAAATACAGAAGGGCAACATCTGAATTCAATTAGAGGAGTTGTCAGGGGGAATTATATCTCTCACTGGCTCCTAAACTGCAGGGTTTTTTTCTGAGCTATTACACCTCCTCTCCAAAGGCATCTGTTAATAGRAAGGGAGGGAATACTTTGTTGTATCTTGTAGGCTTTGCAGCTGCAATCCTGAATTGATCTACTGAAGCAGCTGATTGGGGTGCAGCTGAACAAATGCTTTCTGCATAGTGCAGAAACAGCATGATTTATTTCTGTGGAAGTTTGTAAATGTTCACATTCCTGAATTTACTGCTGTTTTACTCAGTACATGCTTGTAAGGAAATTGCTTGCAGTGGGAAGCTCAGTAATTAATGACTGTCACCACTCTTAAACCAAGCACCCATATATTTGTCAGCTCTAACCAGTATTTTATCTTCTGCAGATTATGAGAGGTTTATCAATGAGGGAGCCAAGCTTCCATCTTTAGTGTGTGTGATAACAGGTAAGAGTCTCTTTTTGTTACAGTTGTTTCAGTGCTAATACAGAATGTTTAATTTTCACTTTTGTTCTGTGCTGACTCTTCTGTTGCTGGTGAGGAGAGAGGAGGGACTGTTGTTTGTATGTCTGGTTATAAGAACAGTGATTTATAGCTGAATTATTACACCATCCAGTAATAGCACATCTTTAAAGAGTCTCCCCGTCTACCACACCTCTGCATGAAAAACAATTTAAGGTCAAATTTGAGATGATGCTATAAAAAAAATGTCAGAGGAAGCAACCTCAAGTTGTGCCTGAGAGGTTTAGAGTGGGTATTGGGAATATCCCTTCATGGGAAGGGGGGGTCAGGCACTGGCACAGGCTGCCCAGGGCAGTGGTGTCCCCATCCCTGGAGGGGTTTAAAAGCCGTCTGAATGCGGCCTTGGCAGTGCTGGGGAATGGCTGGACTTGATCTTAGAGGGTTTTTCCAACCTTAAYAATTCCATGATTTCCATGATGATGGGAAATCAATGTAGAACGTTGCTTTCAAGGGAACTTAGATTTTTCATTTTTTTTGAGGATACCAAGTGTGTTGTATCCTGTTTGTGCACCTGATCCAACAGGAGCTTCTCAGCTGTATTTCACAGACCACACTATTTTCAGTCACATGATAAAAGATTTTTCTTTCTGTTTGAAACAGGAAAAGGACCTCTAAAAGATTACTACAATGGACTGATACAAAAACTGCACTTTAAACATATCCAGATCTGTACTCCGTGGCTGGAAGCTGAGGATTACCCTCTGCTGCTTGGTAAATAGTGGATGATAAAATGGGCTTGAGGATGTGTGGGAAACAACCTGGCACAGTTGCAGGGAGCTGATGCAGATTGGGCACAGAATTCTGGGATAATATAGTCAGGAATGCTGCTGGTTAGTGACAGGATATTCATGGATTTGACTCATTCCAGCAAAGTTGCTAAATTTCTCTGGGTGGTTTTTCACTGTTTTCCCAAGAAGTAGGTGCAGCCCCTGTGTTGMTGTTTCAGCCTGGCTTTTGCACTCTTTTTTCTTCTGTGCTGAAATACAGGTGCCTGTACATGTTCTAGTTTACTTTCAGGGTCACTCTAGTAAATTAACTCATAAAGTTGTTGGCTGAGCAACCAAAAGTAGCTGAAATTCTGAATTAACATGTCATTGGAATATTATTCCCTCAGTATCTTCATTGTAACAGCATAAAGTGGGAGTAAGTAGTAAAGTACATATTCAATGTGATCTAATGTGATCTTCATTCTGCAGGGTTAGAGCCTGACAATTTATATGTTTGTAAAACACTGTTTATTTGGTCCTTTTCAAATAATGAACATAATGTCTATAAAAATCACACTGTAATTTCTCTGTTTTGAGGTGACTTGAACTGGGAGAGGTCACTAGTGAGCCATGCAGTGTATCCAGTCTGCATTGTGATGGASTTTTCCTTTACTTACCCATTTTTAGCAGATTAAGAGGCAGAAAGGCTGTTTTAAGTTACATGAAACTTTAAAACCCCCTTTAATTTAATACACACTCATGTATTACTTTTCTAAAACAAGACTAATTTTAGTCACAAAACATCTGTGCTTTATTTTCCTTCTCTGAGTGCTTGAAATTGTGTCAGTCTGGGCAGTTGAAGGTTTGRCTTGCACCACCCAAAGTAGCACAGAAATAAAGAAGAGCTCCTTCCAGAGAGTTCAGACTGTGCTGTGTTTGCTTTCAGGCTCAGCAGACCTGGGGGTGTGTCTCCATAAATCATCCAGTGGTTTGGATTTACCCATGAAGGTGGTGGATATGTTTGGCTGTTGTTTACCTGTGTGTGCAATATATTTTGAATGGTAAGAGCTTGTTCTGTTACAGCTCAAGGGAATCACATAAAACAGTATTCTTAGAAAGCCAGAGTTCTGCACCTACTGCAGGAATCAAACGAGATTCCTGTATTATGCCACTTTTTAAATTCAGTAAGATAGGGTTGTTTTAAGTTAATTAATACTAGTTTCTACAAAGTTGTGAGCATTTAATGCAACCTTGCCTTAAAAAATCCTGTAATCCTTTGTTTGCATATATTTCATTTAAAAAAAGCTTCCTTCTGCATATGCACATCTGTTCAGTGAAGGGCTGAGTGTGTCATAGTTGTCTTGGAATTCATGGCCCTTTGGGGAAGCAGTAGCTTTCCAAAAGAAGAGAAATTCTCTTTGAGGATTTCATGGTGGATCATGGACAGATTTTCCTTGTGGGTTAGTTTTAAGGTAGATTATTGTCCTGATTTTTAATGTGTGTCCAGATGAGTGGCACAAAGAGTGAGGGCCCTTTGGTACAGTTGTGGTAGATTTAGTTTGACATAGAAAGGAGAAGCAGCCTTTAAATTTAAAGATTTTAAATGGCCTATTTAATTCTGTTATGTCAGGTGYGGAGCTCAGGACATCTGGGACTATAATGTTACAGATATCCTGATGTGGTCCCTTTGAATGCCACTGTGCAACATTTTGTATGTCCCACTCCCTGCTTTTTGTCTCATTTTTCCTTCTGTGACTTTTTTTCACAGTTTACATGAACTTGTGAAACACAATGAAAATGGTTTGATATTCAGGGACTCGAAGGAACTCGCTGAACAGCTGAAGGTAAAGGCTCTGACTGATTTCTTTCCCCCCAGAAATAACCCCAGAGGTGCCACTGTGTGAGAATCACCTGTGTGTTTTGCATTCTCACAAGGTACTGCTTGGCCTGGTGAATTGTTTTTATCACTTCTGTTTAACTGTGAATCTGAAACTGGCAAAAGCATTTAAAATATTGTCACTGTTCTCTCTTTACTGGGGCCAGACCCGAAACCAGACTCACTGCAGTTGTAGTTGAGTGTTAACATTGGGGAGGCTGGAATGAGCCTCAAATGGAACATGATGGTTATTTTTCTGTGGTTTTCCTTTTTATATTATAGATGCTTTTCTTGGAATTCCCTGCCCTGGAAGGGAAACTTCACAGCTTCCGACAGAACCTGCGAGAGTCCCGGCAGCTGCRCTGGGACGAGAGCTGGGACCAGATCGTTCTTCCCCTGCTGGGGCACAAGGAATGACCCCGGGGGCAAGGAGGGTGTCAGATACATTCCTGCAGCTGCAGAGATTTGAGATCAGTGAATAAACACTTTGTATTGTCTGCAGTTACAGTTTCTAACTCCTTTGTCTTGGAACAGGGGTTCTCAYGCTCTTCCTTTACAATTTGAGCTTCCTGGGTCACAGAGGTGCAGCTGAGAAGCTGAAGTGAGATGCTGGAGGTGCAGCTGAGGCTGTCTGTTGTGTGGAAAYCTGTGCTGCTCAAAGGTCTCTTTTTGGTGAAGGTGCATGAATACAGTTATGTATTCATGTATGTGTAAAACTATTACCAGTTTTACCTGCTGTACTGTCAGCGCTTCAGTAGGTGATTTGGGTGTGGGTTTTTTGGCAAACAGCAGATGCTTTTTATTGGAATTGTTTTATTTCAATCAGTCAAAGGCTGGTCTCGATGATCTTAGAGGGCTTTTCCAACCTGAATGATTCTGTGATTTACCAGTGAATTGCCCAAGCACTGAATATCCTCTTGTATGATTTTATTGAGACAGAACCATTTTGTTTCAAAGTAGTTTTTCCTTTTTACAGGGTGTGCAGGAGTGTGGAAGCACAGCACTGGTGTGTGACAGCTTTCCTGGGCACTTAGAGGAACACAGAGCTTGCAGTGAGTGTTCTTGTTGTACACTGAAGTGAATGTGCCCTTGACCTTGAGAAAGAACATAAAATTTATCTCTTTTTGAACAGATGAACAGAAAAGAAAAAAATAACCCCAGAGTATATGACTAAAGTATGTGTAACTTAATCATAGGGTACTTCACGTTGTGAGTGCTCACTCAGGTACAGCCTTCAGCTTTTTATTGTTAAGCTCAGTATTCACATGCAGGCCTAATGCTTACAAGATTTTTTTTATCACCTTTTTGATGATAAAATAGATTTCAGTCATTTGAGGAGTAAGTGTGCTTGGTTTGGTCATGTSTTTACAGCTCCTCAGAGCTCCTGGTTCAGGGTGGGAGGTGAGGACAGTGGGTTCTGCACCAGCATTTTTCAACCCTCTGACTGAGCAACCATTGAGTATCTGCTTTTGTCACAAGGAAAAAAATGAAAGTAAAGAGTCAAGTTGCTTTACTGCAGGAATTTGGTAAAACCTCCAGCTTACTGATGAAAAGTGATCCATAAAGATTTATTTACCAGTTTTTTAGTGTTTTTTTTCCTGTTTTCAGCCAAAATCCTGTCCAGGGCTTTGGCCATTCCCCATTAGCCACTCCTGTGCACATGGAGGTAAATTAGGCACTTCTCTAATTAAACAGCAATGCCAAAAGCTTTAGAGAGGTTTCATCTTCCTRTGAAATCCTATAACAGGACTTTTTTAGATCCAAAATGAGCCATCTGTACCGAACCTTTGACTTGAATTTTGTGTAAGGGGAGATAAAGAGCTCCTGTCTGGGCTGCTAGTTTGCATTTACTCTAGAAATAATAACCTTTGAGTTCTTTCTTTTTGGGGACAGGGAGCTAAAACCTGGGCTGAGGTTATTTCTGCTTGATCCCAGCAGTTGTGGCTTTCTTTAGCTTGAAGAATAAGAAGATTCTTCAGGTTTTAAGTTGCTTATCATCCATTTTCTCATTGCTACAGAAGGAGGAGGTTGAAGTATTTTTGATTTCCTTTTAAGTAGCTTTTAATAGAGAAAAAGAAGTCAAAAGAACAGAATGAGCAGCACTTTGATTTTTCTGCTTCAGGACCAATGCTGTCCAAAGGGGAATGATGAGTGGATGATGAAAGTGTCAGAGCAGGTGAGCTCAGTCCTCCCTCCTTGCAGGACACCTGGAGCATTGCTATGGAGTGTGATTCCTTTTTCATTCCCAGCAGCCACTGTGAAAGAGGCAGTCCTTATGTGAGGGAAAGGGACATCAGTTCTGACTTTTGTCATCACTGCAAGGTAAAGATGCACCTGATTTACAGCAGAGTCTGCCACCTGCTCTTACAGCAGTCAGTTATCCTGGGACACAACAATTAGTCATTGTTTATTGGCTTTATTTTAAGATGACCCAGACTGCAAGTATATACAGACAAGTATAAAAGACCAGAGTAGACAATTACAGTTGATTTTAATATCTAAAAAAATTTATTACTTTGAAACATTGTTTTGCTCCCTTGTGCATGTGACATCCTCATCCTGTGATCCTGCAGGTTGCCTCCAGTACTTACAAACCACAACACAGCTGGAAAAAAAATACACCTGAATTCTGTGGTCTTCTGCAGAATCCAAGTGCAGTGTGATGAAGGCTTTTTGGTTYCTGTTGCTTGAGGTTCATTCACTACCCAGGGGCAGCACCAGCCTTGGATCCATGCTGGGAATTACAGGAAGGAAGAACTCCACATGTCCATGTGCACAGTTGTATCCTCAGCACCTCTTGTTTCCAGAATTCAGGATAATCTTGTTACAAGGACAAGATTGTTCCTGTTGTCTCAAAATTCCAATTCTGTTTGCCAAGCCTACGTAAACAGCTGTAGAATAGATATATCTGGCTGCACATCATAGAGAAGATCACAGGTGCTGTGGGCTGGAATGATCTGCCACCTGATCCCAACTTTATCTGTGAAGAGAAACACTGGGATCATATTTATGCCTAATAAAATGAAGAGCAAAAGTTGCATGACAAGTTCTGTGGGAAGAGATCTTTAGCATGCTGTGATCTACAGGCAAACGCTTATGAGTGTTTTTAAAAAGTCACAGTAATGCCTCTGCTGAGCACTCAGCATCACTTTGTGAATTAACCAGAACTGCACAGAATTCACAGGATGTCCTGAGTTGGAAGGGACACACAAGGATCATCCAGTCCAGTTTCTGAACACCAGCTGAGCAGCAAATAGACTGCAAAAGACAGGCTTTAGAAGTGTATATGAAGAAATATCCCAAATCCCTATTTTATTTAATCTCTAGTTGAGTTTTTTTAACCCTCAAAGAACAGGTGAGATAAGATAAAGGRTTTAGGCTGCATCTTGGGTGGTATCACTGTGACAGTGCAGCACAAATGGTTCCCTCCTTTAAGCTTAACCTTTTTTAGTTTCCTATTGGCACCAAACTTAGAATTTATCCCTTACAGATGTGAGCTGTGATAGCCAGCATGTACCTAAAGATGAGTTCCAATCTCCTGATCAAATCCATGTGGAAAAGCTCTTGCTCTTAAATCCAGCTCTAGGATAAGATCTTGCTATTGGACAATGCTCCTGCTCATCTCTACACAGAATGAGTGATGGGGAAAGAGGCAAAAGTATTGGAATGCTGGCTGGAACAAGCACCCACCCAGCTCAGCCTGGAACTGCTGATACGTGTCTGGATTTCGGATTGTGCAAGCAATGAACACCTCAAGAGGTTTTCTGTCTGCTCTGGAGGTGGAGAGTCTCTGTAGCATCCCAATGAGGGCTACATTTATCTCTGGATCATACACCACATCTGCAAAAAAGGGGGAAACATACAATATTTATTGAGAATTGAGCAAAACCCAGGATGAAAACTGCAAAACAAAAATAAAATATTCACAGTGCAGGAGAATATTTTTATTTTATGTGCTATGCCCTCATCACTAAAAATCAGTGCTCCTTTTTGTAAATGGATTGTCAGATATTTTATTTAAGCCCATCCTAAGGGAGACAGCAGAACCACTGAGTGTTGGGGCTCTCTGTTCCCACTGCCCTTGGCAAAACAAACCTGCCTCGTTAAAAATGAGAGTTTTAGAGGCTGATGCCAAGGACTTGCAGCAGTGTTCATCTGGAGCCATTTCCTGGAGAGCAGAAATGGTGATGAGAGCTACAAGTGAGCACCAAGGGGGATAAAATGCTGATACTCAGAGGGAGTTGTTTACTACACAGAGCTGTCCAGSTGTGTGTACCACTGCAGTTAGTCGTGGTGCAGCGTGGGAAGGGCACATCCTGCTGTAATGAGGAACAGCAAATAGCAGAGAGATGTGAATCCCCTGAGTTCTGACTGTTCCTGCCTTCAGAGTGAAGCTTGGGCTGGTTTGGGCATGGAACAGCATCAGGTACCATACAGTGACTTCAGTTTRTAGAATTCACATTCACTGTATGCTGTGATACCCTGGATGACAAAAGTCATTTTTTCAGCTGGATTCTCAGGTTTTTCTTTGCAAAGCTCCAAATCATGGTGTGAAAGCTACAGCTGAGACAGTCCACTATCCCTAGATATCACTACCATCATTCTACTATCACTAGATTTTCCACGATTAGATTTTTTATAAAACTCCCTCCAACTTTATACATAGAGAAGCCAAAAATGGGTCTRCTGTAGTTGGGTTTTACTCTGTTACCCCTCAGGAGACTGCCAGGGTTGCTGAGCCCTGCCCTCCTCTGTAACCTGCCCAGCTCTGCCCTGTGCAGTACCTGCTGCGATGACAACGTCAGGTTGGAGACCCAACAGTTGACTCTCTGCCACTGAGTGCCAGTCAAGCTCAGCAATAAACACTTGTGGGTTTTGGCAGTTCTCTCCTTCCACCTCCTGTGCTCGGGACTCTCTTTGGACACTCCAGGTCGCTCCAGGCTCTGGGATGAAGCCATTCAGCCGGAGGTTTTCTCCCAGCTTTCCGAGAACACGGGGGTGGTAGTCACTAAATATGAATGTCTTGGGTTGGCAGGCCTTACAGATGGCAATGCCAGTRAAACCAACCCCACTTCCTAATTCCAGGATTGTCCTGAAGGGTAACGGAGTAAAAAGTATTATTAGGACTCTGCATTGAGTTGGAATCAAAACATTCTAAATGTAATTAAAGGTAAAATCAGTTCCAGATAATTACAATAATTTTTGAGTAAACCATCCACAATCTAACCTTTGTCCCAGGCAACTGGAGAGTTGGGAATAACTGAGGGTGGAATTGTCAGCGTAAAATTAATTAGCTGAACTGCTGATGTCTGTAAGGAACAAAGCATTCCCACCACAGGGATGAGAGACATTCCCAACTGGCTTTAGCCATCTGCAGCTTAGTTGTCCCCACCTGAGCTGGCTCTCCAGTTTTCATAGTCAGTGGAGAGAAACAGACACTGAGCAGCAAAATTCCTTCCCCCATGAGCTTAATTATTATTAAATTATCTTTTCTCAAAAGTCCTTGTTCCTCTCGACTGCTTATAAATAAAGTCGAGSCGATGTGATCAGACCTGCACATTGATCACCTAATGTAGGTAACCCCTGGTGAATCCCACCATGGAGTGAAGGTCATTAGTTAAATTCCTGAAAATTGAACAGCCAACCTCACGCAGCAGGTCAGACTGCTCAGTGCAAGGGTTTGATCCTAAACCCTGTCTTGACAGAACTACAAGGTCCTCTCCTGGGTTAAGGTTTGACTGTTGCAGAACAGAAAARAGCAGCAGTTATCAGCAGCAAAAGKGTSTAATTTCAGTTATTTTGGGTGTATATATTGTCTGTTATTAAATATTTCTATTATTAAATTACAGTTGTGTAATTTAATACACAGGATCAGAGGGCTGGAGCCCCTCTGCTCTGGAGCCAGGCTGGGAGAGCTGGGGGTGTTCACCTGAAGAGAAGGCTCCAGGGAGACCTCAGAGCCCCTTCCAGTGCCTAAAGGGGCTCCAAGAGAGCTTAAGAGGGACTTGGGACAAGGGCCTGGAGTGACAACAGAAAGGGGAATGGCTTCCCACTGCCAGAGGGCAGGGTCAGATGGGATATTGGGAAGGAATTCCTGGCTGTGAAGGTGTTGGGGTTCTGGCACAGGTTGCCCTGAGTGGCTGTGGCTGCCCCATCCCTGGAAGTGTCCGAGGCCTGGTTGGACAGGGCTTGGAGAAACGTGGGATAGTGGAAGGTGTCCCTGCCCATGGCAGGGGGTGGGACTGGATGGGCTTTAAGGTCCCTCCCAACCCATTTTGTATGAATGAACTGCTCCTCCCCCAGCCCTCCAGCCCTGCTGCTGCCGTACCTGTCCCTGAACACGCCAGGGTTCTGCAGTGCCCACTGAGCCAGGTGCAGGGCAGCCTCCCACGTGACGAGCCCCGTGGTGCCCTCGGAGATCGGCGCGGTGCTCTCGGAAAGGGTCACAGAGTCCCCCGTGGGCTGCAGGACATGAGGAGGCAAAGGTGGATCAGCACAGACCATGGACTGAGAGTTTACAATCAATACCAGCACCTGGAAATAAGCAGGAAGCACTCCAGGCTTCCGGTGGGTGTTTTTAAAGACAATTAGTGCTTAGTTCAGGTGATTAAATGTGGTTTAGAAGAGTGCAGTGTCAGCGTTTACCAGAAAGTAGCTTTTGTAACAGCGAGTAAATTCTTCTTCTTCTTTTAAAATATCTGCCAGTGCATTGTAGAGTTCATCCAGGCGTTCAGCTGCTGTGGATTCATGCTGTGGGGAGAACAGGGCAGCTCTGAGCATCACATCGTCACGAAGCAGAAAACTTTTGCACTTTAATCCCCATTTTAATACATTGTTGGCCAGAATATTTACACTGAACGCTGTGGTTTGTTATTACATGAGGTATTTTCAGGGGAAAAAAAAAAAGAGTAAAAAACAAGGTGAAAAGCAAGAGGTACCTTTTCGATGAGCTGAGTCAGAAAGTACCTCCTGTACCTGGCCGAAGGGGGATATTTCACACACAGAGGGTGAAGAACTGTCTAAAACAAGAACAGCCATGGAAACCAATTACTCAGGGTAGGGTTTAGGAAAGGCACTAAGGGCCAGAGAAGGGCCATTAATTGGTGCCAGAAGTCCATTGGGACTTAGTCTGTACAAGTGATGCTGAGCCAGATAATAAAATTTATTATTTCTGACTGGTTTGTGAGTTTACAGATCTGTGGCAGCAAAAATCTCACTTTTCGAAGAGTGAAGAGGAAAATGGAGTGGAAATAATCAAATTTGCTCTCCTCCTTCTTTTGCTTTTCTCTTCCCTCTTTCTTTTTTGGTTTGCTGCCTGATTTGTGATTTCCCATCCCCAGGAACAGTTAAGGCACCACCATTCCCTGTATTCCGCAATATCCAGGAGCAGCTGCACTGACTGTGCCATTCACCACATCAGTGCTCTGGCGCGCGGGTCTCAATTTTCATCTGAGAACACCTAAATACCAGGCAGAGAACGAAATCTGCAGTTTCGCAGGGCYCGAAGAAACGCTGCGACCCCGGGGCACCGATCTTTGTATTTCGGAGCAATGCCGGTGGCTCTGGGACACGCGGTGCCCCCGCGCGTTGGTGGCACCGGCGGTCACTCCGAGCTGTCCCTCACCTTRTGCAGAATATCCGCGAGCAGGGGCGAGTCCGGCGCAGCCCGCAAGCTTTGTTCGAGTTCCTAGAACAAGATAAATAAATAAACAAACAAACAAACAACGCCGCGGTGCCGCGTCCCGCCTGGCCCGGTCCCCTCGTACCGGCCAGGGCAGCGAGTGGAGCGGCCGCGCCGCCAGGAACCGGCTCTGGAAGCGGAGCGCCAGCTCCGGCCGCGGCTCGGCCATGGCCCCGCAGCGCAGGGCCCGGCACACCGCGCGTCCCTGGTCCCGCTCGGCACAGGCCCCGCAGGAGGAGCCGCCCAAAGGGCGGAGCGGGACCGCCCGAACCGGGGCTCGAACCTGGGACCCGCCGGTGCCACGGGCGGGGCGCTCCCGGCTGAGCTGCCCGCGCCAGCAGGGGGCGCCACGCTGGGGCCGTTGGGATCATTGGGGTCACTGAGGTCAGGGAAACATTGGGATCAGGGAATCATGGAATATTGGAATCATGGAAACACGGAAACATCGGAATCACAGAATCATTGGAATCATGGAAACATGGAATCGTTGGAAACATTGCAATCATGGAATCGTGTGGGTGGGAAGGGACAGCAGAGCATCTCATTCCACCCCCWGCCATGGGCAGGGACACCTTCCACTATCCCAGGCTGCTCCAAGCCCCGTCCAACCTGGCGTCAGACACTTYCAGGGACGGGGCAGCCACAGCTGCTTTGCGCAGCCTGTGCCAGGGCCTCCCCACCCTCACAGGAAACAATTCCTTCCCAGTATCCCATCTAACCCTGCCCTCTAGCAGTGGGAAGACATTCCCCCTTGTCCTGGCGCTCCAGGCCCTTGCAAACAGACTTGCCCCACCTCTCCTGCCAGTTCTCCTCAGGCACTGGCAGAGGCCACAATGAGGTCAGCCCTGAGCTGTTTATTCTCCGGGACGCACATTCCCGGTTCCCTCGCCCTTTCCTCACGGGAGCCTCGGGATCGTCACAGCCGCGCGCCCCGTGACGTCAGTGCCGCGCGCCGCGGCGAAGGACACTGCGCCCGAGTGGGGCCGAACGGGACCGAACCGAACCGAACCGAACCGAGCCGGGCCGAGCCGGGCCAGGCCGGGCCGGGGCGCGGCGCCATGAGCGGCCCCGCGGAGGATGAGAGGCTGCGGGTGCAGCAGCTCCGCGCCCTGCGGCGCCGCTGGCTGCGGGACCAGGAGCTGAGCCCGCGGGAGCCCGTCCTGCCGCCGCGGCGGCTCGGGCCCGTGGCCGCCTTCTGGGAGCGCTTCCTGCAGCCCGGCCATCTCTGGCGGAAGCAGGTGAGCGGCGGGACGCGGGGGCCCTGTGGSCCGTGCGTGGGCCGCGGCCCCCGCTGACCGTCCCTGTGCCCGCAGGTGCACAAGGCCTTCCAGACCGGCAGCTTCGTCACGCTGCGGGTGCTGCTCCCCGCCTGGCTCATCGCCTACTACCTGAAGTACCACGTCCTGGTGCGTGCGGGCCTGGCGCTCAACGGGAATGCTCGGGAACGGGCGGTGAAACCCTGGGAAAAGCCCAGAGCGGGGTGGGAGGGGAATGCGAGGAGTGATCCCACACCGGCTGTTGTGAATGTGTTGGTTACATTCCCTTGCAGCTTAAAGTTATTCCTCATGGCCTGTTCACCACTTGTGTTTTCTTGCCGGGGTAGCTTTTTTGTGTGTGTGTGCTATTTTATCACAAAAAAATCACCTTTGTGAGACCCCACCTGCAGAGTTGCCTCCAAAGCTGCGTCCCCAACACAGGAAGGACGTGGAGCTGCTGGAGCAAGTCCAGAGGAGGCCATGGAGATGCTCCAAGGGCTGGAGCCCCTCTGCTCTGGAGCCAGGCTGGGAGAGCTGAGAGTGTCCACCTGGAGAAGAGAAGGCTCCAGGGAGACCTCAGAGCCCCTTCCAGTGCCTAAAGGGGCTCCAAGAGAGCTTAAGAGGGACTTGGGACAAGGGATGGAGGAACAGGACAAGGGGGAATGGCTTCCTACTGCCAGAGGGCGGGGTCAGATGGGATAGTGGGAAGGAATTCCTGGCTGTGAGGGTGGTGAGGCCCTGGCACAGGTTGCCCAGAGAAGCTATGGCTGTCCCTGGATCCCTGGAAGTGTCTGAGGCCAGGCTGGACAGGGCTTGGAGCAACCTGGGATAGTGGAAGGTGTCTCTGCCCATGGCAGGGGGTGGGACTGGATGAGCTGTAATGTCTCTTCCAACCCAAACCCTTCCGGAATTCTATGATTTGTGGCAGTGCCCAGCTTTGTCTGTGCTGTCTCCTGTGAGCAGAAGAGTTGTCTCTGAGTTGTTCCTGCCCTGGATGAACAGTGACCCTGGGAATAACCAGGGCAGCTGCTGGTATGGGGAAGGGGGAGGGCCAGCCCTGCCCTTCCTGGCAGGTGTGACTGCTTTAGCCTTGGGTGTTTCTTTAAGTAGTGAAAGGCTTAAGGACCCTTGTACTCAGTACAGTTGGAGTTCTGCAAGGGTTGTGGTGCCCATTTTGGAAATCCTTCTCATTTTCCCTGAGTAACACTCTTTTCTTTATCATCTCCCTCCTCACTTCCAGAAATCGCCGCATGGTGTGGTTATGACAAATCCACGGATATTCCCAGTAAGTCTCTTAACACTTGCCTTATTTTCCAGCTTTGCCAGACAGACAGGAAGGGCTTTCCTGGGGAGTTTGTGCAGCACCTGAGAAATTTCTCGTGGAGGCTTTCCTGAGGAATGTGCTGGGGACTGTGGGCAGCCTGGCCCTGGAGCAGCACAGGGACAGTGGGTTTGGGCACTTTCATCTTGTCCTCAGAGCAGACAGTCCCTGTTTCAGTGTTACCTCCTCTGTAGTACCTGGCTGACGCTGCCTRTCCTGGGTGGAAAACACAAACGTTCCCTTTGGCAATGGGTATTTAAAGCCCCTGTGATTATTAACACATGGAATGGCAGAGGAGTGGCTCTGCTTCTCCTCATTGTCAGCACTGAGAATGTTGGTTCTGGCTTGGTCCCAGGTGTCCCTGAAGGTTCCCCATGCTCAGGTGTCCCTGAAGTGTTGTGTCACCTCAGCTTGGAATGAGTTTCATGAAGCAGAGATTGTCAGATTGTTCGGTCTTTTCTGTTTCCAGGCTGCTCTGAGCTGTTTCTGATTGGTGTAACAAGTCAGAGGGCAAATATTCTCACAGAAGATCAGTGCTGCTCTTTCTGAGAGCTGCCCATTTTTGGCATAACACCTCCTAATTGTGCTCTATCTAAAGTAAAACTCTAAAATGTTCCATCCCAATCACAAAGCAACACCCTGAAGGTCATGCTGTTGGCCTCTGTCTTCAGCCCAGTTTTTCAGTTGAATTAGGTCAGCTCAGTGGGCTAAGACAAGCCTGGAGCTGGAACAAGCAGCATTTCGGCAGCAGGTGGATTTTTGAGGGATTGCATGGCTGTTTGGACTCACTGATCACTGTTGGAGGGGGTTATGCAGTGCTATAAATCCAATATACATTTTTAAAACAGTACAGTCTCAGAATGTTTGGCTGCTGTTCTGTAGTGAAAAGAAAGGGTAAAGCAAGTACAGACTCCGGGGAACTTTGCTATGATGTTATCCCAGCGTTCTGGGAATGTTGGGTGAATGAGGGTGTTCCAAGTGAGTTGTGGTGAGATTGCTCTCTGGGAGTGGGGACAGTTGCAGGTTCCCTGAAGGACTGGGATGTGGAAGAGGGGACTGGATGCCACAGGGGACACTCACTGTGCTCTCCTCCCGCAGGGCGACAGGATTTTAGAGACTGGAGAAGTCATGCCACCCCTGAAAGAAGATCCCCACGGGCACCACTGATGGCCGGGAGCCGATTTCCTCCTTGGGTGAACATGGCAAGAGCTGCACCTGCTTTGTCCCTTCTATAAAAGAGGCTTTATTCTGTGTTGTCTCAGCTCCTCTGTCATTTACTGCCTCCTTAGTCCATGTCATTCCAGGTGCTCCTCGTGTGGGAGTTCATTATTGCTGGATCCTGGGGATCTCCAACCCCCTTACTCACATTTTGATGAGACCTGACGAGACCTGGCCGCAGGACAAGGTGGGCCTTGGGGTGACAAGAGAGACACTGTGTGTCGCAGGGATTTTGGAGCAGGCTGCTGCAAGGAGTGGTGTCACACTGAGCTCCTCACACACGCGGTTCTCCTCCCCCACTCTGCCAAACCCTTTTCTACCAACCAGTTCTGACTTCCAGTGGAAATTAAGCTTCCACCTAGCTTCTCTGCCTAGGGAGGGTGGCAGAAGAGGCACTGCTGCCAAAAATCCTTTTTACCCCTCCTTTTTCTGCCTTCAGCCCTTTCTGAGGGGGAGTCTTCCAGCCCTCACTGGCCCCACGTACCTGGGGCACTCTGTACTGGCAAGACTGGTCTCTTAATGAGCAGGGAGCTGGAGCCAATGATCCCTGTGGATCCCTTCCATCTCGACATACTCTATGATTTGAAGTGTTTTAGTAGCTACTTTGGAGATGGAAATGGTTAAACCAGCAATCCAAAGTGTAGCCTGAGGTAGGGAAGGGGAAGGGCTGTGACAGAAACCCCTCGTGGAGGCATGTGAGCCCAGTACAGCCCCGTGTTTGTGAGGTGAGGTGACAGGCCAGAGCCACTGTGCTGTGTCTGGGGACAGCCAGACCTCTTGTCACTGCTCTGGGAGGAACCTGCACCATCTAGGCCGTGGCAAACACGGGGGAAACTGTCCAGCAGCTGAAGGACACCAGGGAAGCTGTGGACCCTGTGCCCAGCCCCCAGGCTCTTTCCAAACCCACATCCCTCTCTTTCCTCGGGTAAACAGTGGCTCTGGGTGGGACAGCAAGTGGGGAATGAAGTAGTGGGGCAGTAGGATCCTCTGGATCATCACTGGGGAAAGTTGGGGGTCACTGGGGGGGCTGTTGGGGAGCACTGGGAAGGCAGAGAGTCGAGGGGGAGACTGGAGTGTTGATGGGGCTGTTGAGGGGTGCCAGTGTCAATAGGGGGTGGTGGGGTTGGTAGAGGGGCTGCAGGGGGTGAGACCTGTCCTTCACGTGGCTGTGGGGGTCCTTGTCACTCCCTCACCCCACGGTGTGTCAGTCCCCCACACAGAAGTGCACCTGCCCCAAAGTGCCACAGCTTGAAGTGACCCTTCTGCTGCTTAGCCCGGCCGGTCCCGATGGCCTCGTGGACAGGGAGGTGTCCCCTGGCCCCCCAGCATACGCTGTGCCCAAGGACCACCACGAGCCCACCTCAGGCCAGGGATCTGGGAGGCCTCCCCTCCCTGGGGTCCCCTGACACCCCCACCCCACTGAGGACAGACTGGCTGGGGTACCCCACATCTCCAAGGTCCCCTGCACTTGCTCAGTGCTTGTGAGGAGCTGGGGACTGTGATGTCTCCTGGGGACACGCCACACCCGTGGGGATGCCTGATATTCCCAGGGCTCACAGATTCCCTCCAGGAGGCTCTGATACTCCCAGGACTCTCAGATTCCTCCAAGGAAATCCTGACAACTCTTCTCCTCTAGTGAGAATTCCCCTAGGACTACAGGGAATTCCTAGTACCCCCAGAGTGCCATGGACATTCCCACAGCTGCAACACCCCTAGAGACACCCCAGTTCCTATGATGTGGGGCCCAAGGGGCCATTCTAGACCACAGACTCAGTCCCAAAGACAGGTGTGGGGCCCTGGCATGACTGGGGGGTTTTGGAACAGATAATCCCTGAGTAGAGGAGGGGATGGATTGAAACACAGACCTCACTTGGCATAAGCACCTTAGCATAGGTGTAAGTTAGCAAAAGAATTAAGTGTGACTGCTGTACATAACTACCCACTTTCTGGAAAACAGGGACCCAGCCCTAAGTGGGCTAAGATAAAGAAGGGAAGGGCTTGAATGTAGCTGCTGCCACTTCTACAAAACAGAGGCCTATCCCTGGTGGGTTAAGGAGATAGGAAGGACAAGGCTTAAGTGTGACTGCTGTGTCTGTCTACCTGTAACTTCTGTAAACAAGGGTCCAGCCCTGGTGGGCCAAGAAGATAAGAAGGGGAACTGACACAAAAGGCTAGAAAAATAAGTTATGTTGTAATAGATAGGAAACAGAAGGACATAATCAATAAAGCACAGCTATAGGCAGAATATAAGTCTCGTAACAGTAAAGTTAGGTGTGTGTGATGAAGATATGAAGATGAAGTTGGATAGAACTGTGTGCCATGTTTGTAACCCTGAGATAAAGAAACCACAAGTTATGTAAGACCCCAACCCTTAATAACTGTAACTTTTAGATAAACAAAGAAAGGTGGATGCCAGAATTGTAAAAGTATAAAAGCCTGTGTGAAATGAACCCCAGGCAGACATGTACATGGAGTGTTAACCATGGTAACTGTTACTTTACAGTACCTGCTGTGGAGTAGATTCCTTTGAATCAGGATACCTCTCCCTCAGACAGCGGTTTGAGTGTCACAACCACACCAAAAAAATCCACACTCGCAATAGAGGACACAGAACATGTCCTGGCACGGTTGCAGTGGAACTATTCATCCCCTCAGCTGTCCCACTGAAGGTGACAGCACATGGCACTGGGTGAGCAGGAGGAGCCACCTGCCTGGTGTAAGACCCCACACTGCTGACAGCTGCTGGATGACTGCAACAACTGTGTGCCCCCATAAATACAGTCTGCATCTTCCCTGGGGGATTCCTGTACCTCTCAAAGTCATTGAGTCCAATTTCCCTCATGCTAAATGTGGGTGATGCATTCTCTTGACAATGAAAGCAAAACCTCTCTGGGTTTGTACAATATTATTCCCTCAAATGTCCTCTGTGTTGCACATGCACATATGTACACCAGGACCACATCTTCTGCATAACTTTGAGATCTCTGCCAG
Source organism: Amblyornis subalaris (assembly GCA_018881555.1). Taxonomy (NCBI): domain Eukaryota; kingdom Metazoa; phylum Chordata; class Aves; order Passeriformes; family Ptilonorhynchidae; genus Amblyornis; species Amblyornis subalaris. Next base: position 1,329,693 of record JACAXG010000057.1, on the reverse strand, counting down.
ATAAAAAAATATCACTGATCAGTGATAGATACACACATAGATAAACACAGAGTCATGGAATGGGTTGGGTTGGTTGGAAGGGACCTTAGACCCCATCCAGTCCCACCCCCTGCCATGGGCAGGGACAACTTCCACTATCCCAGGTTGCTCCAAGCCCCATCCAACCTGGCTTTGGACACTTCCAGGGCTGGGGCAGCCCCAGCTTCTCTGGGCAACCTGTRCCAGGGCCTCACCACCCTTATTTAATATATTTTTATATATATATATAATATATTTAGTCAAGGGTTACATTTCTCTGCACCTGCCTTGCTGCAAAAAGCCTTCCATTGCAACAGCTCTAGGACAGGTGGAGGAAGATCTCCTCCCAAAAAAGTGATGGATCGTATGACTTTCTGTCCTGCCCTTTGAGAGCCATCAGGACCTCCTCGTTCCTCAGGCTGCAAATGGGAGGGTTGAGGGCAGGTACCAGGAAAGAGCCACTTGCCAGGGTGAACTGGGGGTCACAGCAAAGGAGAGGATGGAGGGAAGCACTCGTTCAAGCTTGGTGTCTTGGGAAATGAGGACTGGAAGTTCCTGGGATGTGGAACACGCAAACCCTTCCTCCTTCTCTCCAATGTGCCTGAGGCAGGAGCTGCTGGTTCCAGCACTGCCAGAACACAACGGGAAGTCTCCCTGCACACCCTCCAGTCCCTGCCTACCCTGGGCGTGTGTCCCTGTGCTTGGCCAGCTGGGCCTGCTCCAGGCCACCTCCCAGGCTCTCCCATCCCTCAGGGTATCCCATGGCACAGCAGGTCAGGATCACTGCCAGGGAAGCTCATGGAGAGATCTGGAGCCGTGTCTGGGCTGCCACACATTGATCCATTGCTGGTTGGATCTCAGCTGTGTGAGTCTGTGATGTGCAGGGAGAGTTGGCTGATGCTCTCCTCTGTTGGATTTGGGAAGTGGTGCTGGGTGGGGGAGAATCTTTGCAGCTGGAGGAAGCAAGGTTTGTATTATCAAACAAACCTCAGCATGGCCCGGGCAGCCACAGGCCAGCCAGCTTCAGGAAAAACCATGGAATGAGTCATTTTAGGAGGCATAGCAGGTGCAGGAGAAGCTGAGGAACAGTCAGTGTGGAGTTACAGTGCTTGAAAATAATGGTTTCCTGTGATGAGGTTTGCTCCAGGCAGAGCAGCAGGTGACATTCCCCTCACCTTTAGCCAGGCTCTCAGCCACGGCATTTGTTCATTCCTAGGAATGCAGCTCACTGCAATATTGATGCCTCTGCTGTGTTGGCTGAATACTTGATCCACTTTATAATCAATGATAGGAACAGGAACTTGTCTGGAATAACTTGAATCCTCCATCTTCTTGCATTGCTCATAGATGCAAYGGCCACTGCCATTTATGGGCTTCAGTTTATCAAGCTAAAACTAGGCAACATGGATCCCAGTTCACATGACTTTCTGACAGGCTGGGAGAGCTCGGGGTGTCCACCTGGAGAAGAGAAGGCTCCAGGGAGAGCTTAGAGCCCCTTCCAGTGCCTCAAGGGGCTCCAGGAGAGCTGCAGAGGGACTTGGGACAAGGGCCTGGAGTGACAACACAAGGGGGAATGGCTTCSCACTGCCAGAGGGCAGGGTTAGATGGGATATTGGGAAGGAATCCTTCCCTGTGAGGGTGGGGAGGCCCTGGCACAGGGTGCCCAGAGAAGCTGTGGCTGCCCCATCCCTGGGAGTGTCCAAGGCTGGGTTGGTCGGGGCTTGAAGCAACCTGGGATGGTGGGAGGTGTCCCTGCCCATGGCAGGGGATGGAATGAGATGAGCTTYAAGGGCCCTTCCAACCCAAACTATTCCATGACTGTGATTCCTAACAGAACACACTGAAAGCATCCACTAGTTGAAATCACTTTCTAAATGAGCAAAGTTTGTTTCGTACCTTTATTCTCCAAATACCGATGGCCAGGCTGGTAACGTAATTCCAGCCAGGAACTCTGTAATGCCAGAGCTGGGTGTCAGCAGCTGTGGAGATGTGATGTCGAAGCCCACATGAACTGCAGGGACTCCTCTGCTCTGCACTGACACTGCTCACACTCGTTGACAATCCTGAGCATAACAAAAGGGGCTGAACTCAAGTCCCCACACATGGGCGTGTTTCGGGTGCTTTGACAATCCAACTTCTGTTCCATAAGGCTGAAGGGATCAGGGATGAAGACATCCAGCAGGTCTCATGTGATGTGTGTGGCCAGCACCTGGACACCTGAGGGCACCTCACTGCAGGCACTGAATGGTGTCTGGATATGTCACYCAGTGCCCAAGCTCTCTCTCCAGCCAACGCTCCAAAGCTGGTGAGAGATCTTACTGGAAATACCCACCATGGGGGAGCCAGCGGACTCTTTTAAGCCTAAGTTCCCCCTTTCCCCAGTGGATCCCAACAGGTTTTGCCCTACAATGGGCAGAGGAGACCCACCAGCCGTGGTGGGATTCCTGGGGCTGTCCTGTGCAGGGCCAGGGGTGGGACTCGACGATCATGATGAGTTCCTTCCAGCTCGGGATATTCCATGATTCTGTGACTTTGGGGATACCTGCCCTGTCCTTTCCTCAGGCTTTTCTCAGAGCTGGGCACTGGGGGATCACCAAGCCCCCTGATTTCCCTAGTCCAGGAATCTCACCTGTGAGCAAGGGCAACATGTGGCTGCTCCTCCCCTGGCCCACCCTGAGAAACAGAGGCAGAGGTGCTTTTGCAGTCTTTAGAATAAAGMTCTGTCTGCAAATAAATGTGTTGATATGACTGGCAATCACATCTTAGAGACAGATGAAGGGAAGCCAAAGCTCGCCACTCTGCTTTCGGTCTCTGCATCATCCCTACAGAAGGTCTCCTGAACATTTGTTATCTTAGCACCCCTCAACTGCCTGCACAGAAAGCCTGGGGTGCCCTTTGGGGAAGGTCCAACAGCCTAAAGAGAACATTTTCCCCGTTTAGCAGCTGTCCTGTTTAACTTAGCAGCCACTAATCCCCCTCCAAGGTTGCTGGCTTACATGGCGCTGCTTTTGCTGGGACAACGACCACTGATTTCACATGAGGATGTGCTGGGCCAGCTGGGCTGAGTTCCATGGGGGATCTCCTCCCCGCTGTCACTCGTGGCTCCGGGAGGGAGCAGCCCAGCACCACGAACTGCTCCCCGGTCTCATCTTCGTGCGGGGTGGGAGGGTTTGAAGCTGCGTCTTAACCCAGCGGGTCTTGGGCTGGGGCGGGATGTCCGAGGAGAGCTGCAGGTCTGGACTCTGAGGCTGGGGGGGGGACCAGGACCCACCTGCAGCTGCCCGAGGGCTGCGGCCCGGCCCCGCTCCCGCCGCCCCGCGCCGAACCGCGGCTGCACATCGCCCGCAGCGCCGAGCAGGTCCCTGCCAGCTCCACCTGCGCTTCATGTGCCGCCAGGTCATTACGAGCTGTAATTACGAGCGGCTCCTGTCCAGGTACGCTCAGCCGCGGGCTCTGATCCGCGCAGGGACCGCCCGGATCCTCCAGCCCCTCACGGCGGCGCCTTCCCGGGGAGCGAGCGGGGACGCCCAGGGGCGCGCGGAGCCTCCGTGTGAGGGCTCAGGGCTGCGCACCCTCCTTCCCAAGCCGCATCCCCGGACGACCGGAGCCGCGGAACCCCCGGAATACCCCGGGACCCGCGGGACCCTCAGCCCGGGCCGGTCCCGCCACCCCCGAGGGCAGCGCCGCCTGCGCTGCGACGCCCCGGCCAGGGGGCGGCGCTCTCCGCCGTGCCGCAAGGACGCTGGGAGTTGTAGTCATCGCCCTCCGYGCGGAGCCCGTCGCCCCTCACCGGCCCCTCCTGCCCCGCCCTCAGCCCGCCCGGAGCCCCGCCGGCCCCTCGGCGCCGAACCACCGCCCCCGCCCGGGGCTCCGCCGGGCCTGCCTAGGCCCCGAACCGCCGCTCCCGGTGCCCCGCTCGGCCGCCGCCTTCCGCTTCCTGCGCGCGGCGCCCCTCGGGGCTCGTAGTCCCGCCGCGCTATTCACGACGGTCCCTGCGCTGTCTCCGCGCCGCACGCCCGCGGCCGGGACGGGGCGCTGCGCCACGGCGGCGGCGTAGGGCGGGCGCGGGGCTCGGGCGGGCGGGAGGAAGGGCCGGCGGGGCGGCCGGGGCGGGTGCGAGCTGCTCCGCCCGGRGGAACGCGCGGGGCCGGGGGGACGGAGCGGCGGCGCGGCGCCTCCACCCCCAGGTGAGCGGCGGCGGCGGGGGCGCGGGGGAGGGAGCGGGGACGGGCCGCCCGCCCGGGGCCTCCCGCCGCAGCCCCGCGGGCCGCGGCTCCCGCCCGCGCCGGGGGTCGCCCGGGGCTCTCCCGGCCGGAGGCACCGGCTGGGCCCGGCCGCCCCCGGGCCGGCCCGCACCACCTGTTGCCGGTGGGCCCGAGCCGGGGCTGGAGGCCGGGGCGGCCCGGGGGGCGCGGGCGGTGTCGGGGTCCCGGCTCGGGGGTGTGCGGCGGCGGGGGTGCCTCGCCCGGGGCTTTGGGGGGACCTGGGGGCTGCGGGGCCCCCCTCGCACCCCAGCCCGGTCGCGCACCCGGAGGGGTTTTAACGGGTTTGAGGGTCGTGGGGCGGACGGGGGAGGCTTCGTGATTGCCCGCGTTAGGCTGCAGTGCCTGACCTGCCTTCGCCCTGCGCTCAGTGCGGGGGGAATCACAGCTCCCCAGGCCTCCCGCGGGCAGGGGAGCCCCGCTTCGGGCACTGCCGGGTGCCGGCTCCGGGCTGGACCACGGCAGAGCCCCCAGCACTCCAGGCTGCCTGTCCTTCAGGTCTGCACTCTCATCTCCAGCCTGGACACCCGTGCTGGGGCTGGGCAGGGTTTTGAGCAGTTTCTCAAGCCTCTGCGAGTTTGCGCTTTAGAATCAGTTGGCTGGCTCTTCTCCTTGGGTCTTGAACATCCTAAGGCTGTTGGGGTCCCAGTGTCTCATCAAGACCTCTGGATTTTGCTGCACATTGGCTGAGCTGCAGTTGAAGTGTGTCAGCCTGCAGGTCCTGGATGCAGGAGTCTTAGAGGATAGAAGAAGCTCTGTACTTGCCAGCTTCTCCCTTTGCTGAGCTCTCTCCCCTTATTGCTCCTGCTCCTGGGGTACATCCCCACCAAGCATCAGGAAACAACTGTTCAAGGTGGTCATACTGTGGCTTGTTAGGGGAGATGGAATAATGTGAGTGTTGTGTTTGAAATGTCATACTGTTTCCTCCAAGCGTTTTTTCAGCTGGGAATCTCAGTGATGCAGGCCCAGGATGTGGCTGGGTGGGTTCTCATGGTCGAACAGAAGGTTATCTGGGAATTGCTCACCGCATGTGGCCTGGGGCACTGGTGCAGGATGCTGCTGCACTGCTGAGGGTTGGTCAGGAGCTGATGGAGACCGGGAGATGTGTTTGGATGGAGCAGTGATGGAGATGAGGGGTGCAGATCCCAGACTGTGGCCCTCGTCGCTCTGAATGTAGAGATCTTGCCACACTTTGCGCGTTGTCACCTGGGACTTGGAGGGACTTGTGCTTCAAGGCTGTGCTCTTCCCTAAACTGGAGCAGACCTGTGGTGACAGACCGGCCTCCTGCGACACTGAGAGTCTGCCCATGGTTTTTGCCTGGCCATTTTTTGAGATCCACTACTGAACAGTCTGGCTCATGCCCCTGAGTGAACCAGAGCTGGGTTCTGCCTGAGCATAACATGTCCAAGGCATGACTCAAATTAACCTGATTTWATGAACATGGGGATCTTAACTTGTTTAAAGTTGCATCAGCTTCTGTTTGTGTCCAAGGCTTTTACAGTTGAAGGCAGAAGGCAAGACCCAACATTGCTCCCTTCCCCGRGAGGGGTTGGAGGGCTGGAGAGGCCTTTGAAGGTTTGATGTGACTGGCTGGGTTTGCTAAGCCCGATTGCTTTGGCAGGAGGGAGAGCAGCCTCCTCCAGCCTGATGACTTAGTGCGTAAGGGAACCGGAGGCGTGGGCCAGGCACGGTGTCTTCTGAATCGGAATAAATCTTGGAAAACAACCCGAAACTGCTAAAGTTGCACGTAAAAAACGTCGGGCGTCATGCCCGGACTCAGAGCTGTCTCATGGTGGTGGAAGGGCTGGGTGACCCCGTGGAGGAGCCTGGATGTCCTCAGGAGATGCACTGATGACCCCCTGCTCTCCAGGGTTGTCCATGGKACGCTCCTTATCTTTGCTCTGGCACCCTTTATCTTTGCTTGGAATTCCACTGGCTTTTTAGAGGGAAATGGTATTCCCTCAGCCAGCTAAGCGCAACTGGCTTTARCTTGTGGAAAACGTGCTCCTCTCCTCTGTCCTGGAGCTTTCCAAGTTTGCAGTGGTTGCACATGAGACCTAGAGAGAGAGAGACCCAGCCTGTGCCGCGTGTCCACGGCYGTGCTGATCCCTGCTGGTGAGATCATCACCTGCTCCCAGGTGAGATGCAAATGGRAGAAATGCTTTTTTCCTCCCATCTTCCCACTTCATCTGAATCCAGGCTTGGTTGTTTCTGGCTTCGTTCTGACCCTGCCTGTGAGCAGAGTGGTCTGGGAAGGACCAGACCCTGTGGCATTTTCTCTGAATGAGGGTGTTTTTGAAGCAGAGGGAAGCTGGAGCAAGGGACTGTGGCTGCCTGCGGTCAGAGGAGGTGGATTTGGAAAGCATGTGTCAGCCTAGTGTCCTGCCACCATGGCTCTGTCTGCGTGCCCAGAGCTGGGAGGAACCTTGTGAGCACTCAATTTGCTGGAACCTGGGGGGCTCTGAGCAAGGTCWCACTCAGTGCAGCCTTCCATGGGAAAGCTGCTTATGCGGGTGGGACAGGTGAGTCAGTAGCTTCCTCCTCATTTTCCGTCATAATCCCACTCTTCAGAGCGAGGCGAGCTGCCTCCCTGTTCCCCGGCATCCTCCTGGATCTGCCTGTTTGCCTCAGCCTTGCTGGTTGCCTTTGGACCCTTCCTGAGAGGATCCTTCCTCTCCAGGCCATGGTCACCGAGCTGGGCAGGGAGGAACAGGCTGCTCCGAATTTCCGTCACATTTGCTGTTTGGAGTGTTGACACTTGCCTTGCATTTAGCAATGGCAGCTGAGGAAGCCAAGAGAGGCAGAAGAGGTGCTGCCTGCTCATGAGAAACATTTAACTCTTGCCCTCACAGCTCCCTTCCGCGTGTGCTGGCAGCTCTCAGGTTGGCTGATAGGAAATGCCGGTGGTGTTCCCCAAATTTGGTCGTGTTCAGTCGCTTAAAAGGTGAGGAGGGTTTTTGTGTGCTGTTTCCTCTTGCTCTGGAAAAAAAAAAACTGCCGCTGCCCTGGTGCCTGGGCAGAAGGGAGAAGGGGGGAGCCCTGGCAAGGAAATAAGATCCAGAGAAATGTGTCACCAGCAGAAAGAGCAATTGTTTTCCTGCATTTCCATGGCAGAGCGTTGTCCTGTTCAGGCAGCCTGTGTTTGACAGCCAAGATAATACATTTATATTGATGTAATTAGCGGGACGTGGAGTTTGCTGAATGGCTCGGGGGCAGCCTGCTTTTCAGGCTAACTCCAGCAAATAGATCAGGGAGGATTGGAAAGCTGCCGTGGGTTGCTGGAATTGGCCCGTTGGGTTTCTGGAGGTTGAATACATAACTGCTGATATTTCCTATTGTGCTGTACCCTGCCTATTTGAAAAGAAAATAACTCAAGGGAACATGGGGCTATTTTTGCCAGCTTGAGATGATCAAGTTTGATTTCTAAAAACTGAAGCCGAGTCTTTAGGCTTGCACATTAAAACCAGTGTTGGAACCATATCTCTGTTCCTCCACAAATGCTTGCCTCCACGCTTTACCAATGGTGTAAACTCTAATGCGTGTTCATAAAAAAAGAAAGCTCTTCTGCTCCTGCAGTGCAGCCCCTTTTGTAGGAAAGGCTGTGGGCCTGAGCAGGCTGAGCATCAGGGCAGGGTGACAGTGACACTGTGTCAGGGACCGAGTTGGTCTCCTGCCCCAGCCCTTGCCAAAGCTGCAGGGTTATCAATGCTCACTCACTTTGATGAAACAGAGACCAAGACCTTACAAAAAGCTGTTGTCCCCTCTGGTGRTGCTGCCCAGCTGCATTTCTAATGTGGTGCTTCCTGTGGCACCAAAGTTTCCCCTTCAGCATCTTGTCCCCAGTCCCAGCTTGGGTCATTTTAGTTTACTGACCATATCACAGGCAGCTTCCCAACTTGTGTCCTTCTGCTCTTGTAACAAAAAAGTTTGCAGAGAGTTACTCATGGACAACTTCACCGGGTAGCAAATCCCCTGTGTTTGTGCTGGTCCATGGAAGTGCAAGCGCGGCAGGAGGGTCCTTGTGTGCTGGGCTCTGTCCTCCCCTGTGGCAGCTCTACAATCCACAGAGGCTGCAGCACTGATGTGGTCATGGTCGTGTTCTCCAGCTTGCCCTTGTCAGTCTTCTTCCTGCAGACTCAGGGCAGCAGGCAGAGCTCAGGAAGTCCTTGGAATTCCAGCCCAGCCCAGCGGGTTTATGCTGAGCTGCTGAGTGCTGAGTGCTTTCCCTTCCTATCCCGTGGTATGTGAACACATCTGCAAGGAAAATGAAGTGGTGTCACGTTGGCTGATGTGGCACTTGTGGGGTGCTCCATCCTTTGGTATTGGTCTCACTCTCTCTTTAGCTGTCCTAAGTGGGGGAGTGGCTCAGTGAGTGCCTTGGAGATGCYGTGGGCCTGGAGTTCTCTGGATACCCAGTGCTCACAGACCCTTGGGCTAAAAGGATCAGGGTGGTCCTTTTGAACTCTAATCAGTTGCTTGTTTACTGATCTCTGAGTGGTGTCCCTTGCCCATTCCATACACCCTTCCTTTGCTGGTCTGGTTCCGTTAGCAGCCCCTATCCAGGTATTCACCACAGGCCATCTTTTCCCCACTGCYTGGAATTGTCAGTGGTGGAGAGTGCTGGAAGAGAAAAGCTCTTTGTGAATTCACCATAATCTACCCCAGGGGTACCACGCTGCATCTGATGGTCTGGCTGTAGGGATGGTGAGCAAAGTGAGGAGGCACAATGGAGTCTTTTGCTCTGCCGTGCTCCTAAAGAGGCTCAGTGATCACATGGTGCCAGCTGAATCCTTATTTTTGTGCTCCCTCCCCAACCAAAATAGAGGAAGTGAGAATGTGCTGGAGAGCCATACTTATGGGCAAGGGTTCTTGTTGCCTCCATCTGCTAAAACCCTGTCCCAAAGGAGACAGCCCTTTCCCAAAGCAGGCATTTCATTAAAACAGGTTGTTTTGAGAGCAGAGAATATGAAGGAGGAAGGGGAAATATCTCGGAGGAGGAAGGTTTGCCGAGGCAACTACTCCAACGTCATGGCTTCTGGGGGTGGGATGGGCACGTTTGGCATAATCAGAGGAATTTGTACTTTAGAATCTCCAGGAGATGTAACTGCTAATGATGTCCTGGCTATGCAGAGTAATTAACATCTGTTCCTGTATTTGAACATTCAGGCAGCGTGCCCCGCCAGACATCGCTGCGTTCCCATCCGGCCCCTCGGGAGATCCTGGCCTGTTGCTAATTGTTGAGAGCTGTCCAGAGTCCTTCTCCATACGAKCCTGCTGTGCTCCATCCCGCTGTGCTCCCGAGGTGTGGCATTCCCTGCCCTGATGACAGCTCTCACCAGGATGCTGAGCAGCGGCTGCCGGCAGAGAGTCAGGCCAGTGGTGGGCATGGAACCATAAAGTCACGGCCAAAGGTTCTGAGAGCACGAGTGACGAGTCTGAGCTGTTCCGAAAGCTGTCTCCAGGTGGGCCCAAGCTCCAGCCGAATGCCGTGGGAAGCACAGAGCCTGCTGCTTGCTGGAGTTCAAGGGGATGCTGATTGAGTGAACAAAAATGTGAGGTTGGTTGTCTCTGCTGGTGTGATGCTGATGGGCCCAGTCACAGCAGCCATTTATTCTTACGTGCTCCTCTTCCCTTTCTGTCCAGCAGCTTGGGACAGCAGCCGCTCCTTCCATGCTTGGTGTGCTCCCGGTGCTCCCAGTGCTCGGTGCAAGGACCTCCTAGCATGCTCCTCCGGCCGGGCCGCTCAGYGGGTGCCAGCAGCGGCCGCTCGGGTCCAGGGACACCAGGCTGACCCCACACCGACCGCCACTGGACCTGCCGAGCAGGAACTGTGTTGGGTGAGAGGCTTTTAGACTCAGCTGGCTCTGGGCTGGGCTGGGAGGGGCTGGAAGGAAGGAGACCTTCGCTCTTCTGGTTTGTGAGCACAGTTACCCTGCTTTGTGTCTCTCGTGCCTCTCGTTCTTGTCTTTCTTCCTTGTTTGAATTCCTTATTTGAGTGTTTTTATGCTGTCTGTGTGAAGGCCACGTGGTCAGATGGGTGGGGATACTGGTGTCCCCTGGTTTTCTCATGGTGAAGAAGAAACTGTAAGAGTGAAAGAGGACTTGTGGGATCTTCCAGCACCTCACAATCTTAAGCAGTGGAAACTATGTGATTATCAGACGGTGTGTTTGAGGCAGTGCAAGGGCAGGGGAATAAATTCTCTGCTTTCCTGCAAGTAACCACARAGCAGTTCCCAGCCCACTGGGACAGAGAGGTGACTGTGTTGTGCCTTATGTGGCTGGGCTGTTTTCAGCCTGGGCATTCAGAGCCTGGGCTGTGGAGGCAGGAAAACCAATCTGAACTGGGACCTTCAGGATAGGTTTGCAGCTTGTGGTGGTGTTGTCCTTGGGTTCAAATGGTCCAGGTTGATGTGGCCTCATCCGGGTTGCGATTTGGATTAATCGAATGGACACTAGTGTGCTTGCTGTGTGTGGGCCCACTTGGTGTGCCTGGATGTTTATGGACCAGCTGGAGTGTCTGTGTAATGTTGATGTCCATCCACAGCAGAAGGTCTGCAGGAATCTCTTACAGCTTTCTCGGTGAAGCCAGGCCAYGAGCACTCTGGTGTTTGAGTGATGACTGTCACCAGGCAGTGTTGGTCAGATCTGCACCATGGCTTGTTCTCGGGGGTGAGAGAGATAAGGTGATCTTCCTGCTCTTGGATCTGTTTTGATGCAGCCTTGGAATGTCTTCCAAAAGCTCCTGCCTTTGTTCCTGTTGCCTGACCTTGCCATGTTTTAGTGAGCAGAGCCTGCTGGATGGGAGGCTGGGAGTTCGTAGCACCACACAAGGCTCAGGCAGCTGGATGTGTCTTGCAGGGCATTTGAGTGTGACTCCAGTAACATGATCTCCTCTCCATCTGCCTGTTTGATTCAGGATGCAGCCAGCAGCCCTTGATGAGAGCCCAGTTCCCTCCCCGTGCTGGAGGTACCTCAGGTGGCCTGGCTGGCTTTGCTTCAGCATTGCTCAAACCATTTGCATTGTGTTTTAGTCCTCTCAGAGTACAGCCTTTTCCTCCTATGACCATTGTATTTGTTCAAATGACTGTTCTCAGAAAATATTGCTTAAGGTGTGTGTGATTGAACACATCCTACAATTCCAGCTGTAGTGGTGTGGCTGAAGAGGAGCCACGTGTGATGGAGACAGTGAGCCAGTAAAACTGCTCTGGTGAGGAGAGGGGAGGGTTGTGGTGGTGTCAGGCACTGTTCTGTCTGTATCACTTCATTGTACCAGGTGTTATTCCACACCTGTAATTTCAATTGCAGTATAATCTCCTAACAGAAGCAATGGCATGGCTGCTGCATCAGTGTGCAGAAGGATTCTTTAGGTGTAATCTGCAGGTGGAGAGGGGTAGGCAGTGTCATGGTGCTTTTCCATTAAATGGTCGTGCTGGGCTGTGCTTTCCTGTTGCCCAGAGAAGCTGTGGCTGCCCCATCCCTGGGAGTGTCCAAGGCCAGGTTGGATGGGGCTTGGAGCAACCTGGGATAGTGGAAGGTGTCCCTGCCCATGGCAGGGGGTGGAATGAGATGGGCTTTAATGTCCATTCCAACCCAAACCATTGTGTGATTCTATGATGCTAGAAGAGGAACTTCCTCACTGCCCCCCAAGGCTGTCCCACCATCCTGTTCTCTCCTGGTTCCCTGTGCTCCTGGGGAAGGCAGGAGCCTCTTGTGCAGTTCTCAGCAATTCTTGTGCTTTTATCTCCTGGTTGTTTGTGATGGAAATGCCAAATGGCACCGTTGTCTGTCAGGCTTCTCCCACCTCTGCGCTTGCCTGAGGCACAGCCAGAGATGTGTTGGTTTAAATCTAGGCCAGTTGGTTGGAAATTGGGACGTGGTGCCTGATGAAAGCCAGGGAAGGCCAAATTGCATAAAAATGGCAGAAGGAGACACCCAGGTGCTGCTGCCTGTGTGGCTTGGGCAGGGCAGTGCACTGGGGGCAGRGAGCTGTCTCTAGCAAGGGATGCAGCTGGATGTGGCCTGGGCAAATTACATGTTTACTGTATGTCTAATCTGTGTTAGAATTAAAGCTRTGGCTGGAGTGTCTGGGGACGCTGCTCAGGGGACATCTCCACCTCCTGCCTCTCAGACTTTGCTTTCCAAGTCTGTGCCCTGGCTTTTCACTGGCTATGAGACTTTGTTTCTTGCTGCAATTCTCTTCCCCTCCCTTTTGCAGTGGCCAGCTCTTCATCTGCTTATCTGTCAGCTTAGCATGATCTGAAGATACAATCCTTGCTGTCCTTTTGGAAATGACCTCGTGTTTGTGCTATGTCTGGCCTCTATGAATTTGGGTTGCTGAGTGATTGGGAGGAAGGAACTTCATGGGTCATCAAGTCCAGTTCCCTGCTGCTGAAATCAGGCAGTCATCTTGTGCAGGTCATGAACTTGTCCAGGAACTAATTGTTGAAACTCACGCTGTGCTTTTTTCCTCAGTGCTTCTGGAGCAGCTGGTCCAGAGATCTGCTCTTGGAAAGGTTAGAAACCCTCCTCACACTTCCAGTGTCCACTTTTCCTGGGTTGGTTTATTGTGCCTGTGTCATTGCAGAGTGTCAGCTTGCAGATGAGATGATGACTTGCACATTTTTTTCCTTCCCTGGTTCTCTGTAACCTTTGTGTCCTGCAGCAGTTTTGGCTCTGGATGGAGGTTTGTCCTGAGAAAYGTGTTGAAGGCTGTTTTGTTTTCCCATTTGGGCAGGTTGGTTTGGCTGGGCGCGTTTGTTTCTGTGTTGTGCTTTTGAGTGTTTCAAGTGCAGGTGGAGCTGTGAGCTGCACAGTTTGTGACTGTTAGCAAGTACAGAAGAGCACTTTTTGTGCTGCTGTMATTTCTGTCTTCTTTTTTAATGTTTGTCCTTGCTGCTTGTGCCATCTTGCCCCTTCAGGAGGGAGAGATGTCAGAAACATTTGAATCAAGGTGAACCTGATAAAGCAGTGTATTGAAGAGCCGGTGCCTGGCTCTTACTCGTGGCTCTTATTCATGTTTATCTCTAGCTGTGAATGTGCAATAACAACAGTTCTGTTCAGCACAGGCTGGCACAGCCTCAGACAGGAAGATCTGCTGTTTACCAAGCAACACTCTGCTGTAAGTGAGAAAGAGGGGAAAAAAGTGGTTTATTGCTGCTGSGTAGCTCGGAGTGTAGTTAAACCTTTCTGAAAAAAGAGGAAAYTAAGAGCACATGTGTTACTCAAGACGCATTTTTCCTGGCAAGAGTCCCATGTGTGTGCTCTTCCTGCAAAGCATCCCTGTGTGTGCTCCTTCCCATTAAATCCATAGCATATTGGGAGCAGGCAGGCAAGAGCTTCCTGTTTTTATAATGCAACTGGTCTCAGCAGGCAGTCTGTCGAGGTGATTTTTCAGCCTGACATCTCTGGTAGCTGGGGCAGCCTGTGAGCTGAGTAGGATGACAGAATTCTGCTCCAAGGATTATAAACACGGGGAGGAAAAGATCTGGAAATGAGATCTGCTGGTAAAGCTTCCCGAGATTGGATGCTGAGGCTTTGTGCTGTTTTGTTCCTTCCCCTGTGTCTCTCTGTGGCATTTCCTGGCTGCTGGTGCTCAGAGGGCTGTGCCAGCCCACCCACGCCGTGGTGACGCTCCGGAGTCACCCACAATTGGCTGGGAATTGCGGGATGCACGCGGCTCGTTGCACTTCACTGGAGCAGTGTTAATTGACTTAATAGAGCACTGGGGTTGTAGGGATTTCCTTGTGTGGGTTTTTTTGAACATGTGCACGCTCAGACCCTTCTGCAGCAGTGCCCTTGTTGCCATTTTCATGCTTGTTCAGGAACCGCTTTGCAGTTGTCAATGGAGATGAGGTCTGAAGTTAGCCCTTATTTTGAAAAAACCTTCCTGCTTCTCCCTCTTTTTCTCCCTCCAGCTTGTGATTAAGATGTTGATTGCCCTTTCAAATCTGTATAATCCCCTCTCTCAGAGTGACTGGCATAGATTTCCAGTAGCTCACTGGATTATCTGTCACTGGTTTACAGTGTCCAGTGCAAGGAAGAAGAGGAAACTTTGTTCAGACTTTGATGGTAGTTGTTTTGTGGCTAAGCTGGCTCTGCATTAAATCTGCTCTTCCTACCAATCTTTCACKTCAGGCTTTGGACACCTCTTGCTCTGCCTGCATTCTTATGAAGAGTCAGTGCTGGGCATTAAATGCAGCTCAGCCCAACTCAGCTGCTGTGTATGAGTTTCTTCTGGGTTAAAGTTGGGCGAGAACCAGTCTCAAGGCAGCTGAAAGAAGGTAAAGACCCTCAAGCTTGCCTTTGCATGTTGGTGTCTGTGGCCAGAGATGTGCTGCTCTTCTGGACTTAGTGGCATGAAACGTGAGGTCCTGTTCTGTGCTGGTCTAGGACTCCAGCTTCAATTATCTTGTTACCTCATTAATAGCCCATCTGGAAATCTGCTTCCAGACAGTTCACTTCAGCTAATGATATCTCTGCAAGTGGCRTACCAGTCTTATTTCTCACTGAGGTCTGGAAAACAGTTCACTTAAAGCTTCCTGTCCCCTCGATTTCCTCCAAGGCCAGAATATCTGACTCCCTTCCCTCAGCCCTCTACCCCAGAACGAACATTTGGGTGAGAGAGTCTCACCCTTCTCTCCCTTTTCCTTGTCCTCCCACCTGCAGTGCTTGCACACTGCCTGTCATCCTCGTGCCTTGCCCTGAAGACTTTGGCCTTGGCAGGTAAGGCAGAGCTTTCTGAGTCACAGAACCACGAGGAGCTCTGTGGTATAGCACAAGGGCTGAAAAAGCCTTCCCCATCCCAGCTGAGTGTGCCAGCCGCTGGCCCATCCGTCCTGTTATACATCTGCCTCAGTCTGTCCTTGGAGGTGCCTTCCTGCCCCTCCCTGCCAGAAGCTTTGCAAGGAGTTGGAACTTGCTGACACCTTAGTTTCCTGCCAAGACTGCAGCACTCGGGCTGGCTTGGCAGGTGAGGGCAGGGAGAAAGAGCAGCAAAACTTTATGTCTTGTCCCCAGCTGTGTGCACGACACCTGCTCAGCACAGAGTGTTCCGGCTCGCTTGCTCGTGCTGCACTTGAGCCGTGGAGCTCTCGCTGCTCGGCATTTGCAGCTTGGATTTCAGTGCTGTGTCTGCCTGAGGTGGGTGTCTTGTTGCTTGTCTGCTCTTCCCCTGCTGCCTTGTGGAAAAAAAGAGAGTTTTTGCCCTTCCTCTCTTGGGGTTGCTTCTTTTCCTGGATCACTTCAGCCTGGTGAATGCCAGCCATGCTCTGCTTGGTGCTGGCACCTGGTTTTGCACGTCCTCAGGTCCTGCCACCCTGCCTGGAGCTGGGGCTGGCTGGGTCACCCAAATGGTTGAGCTCCTTTGCCTTCCTTGGCTGGCATGACACCACCAGACACTCCAGTCTGCATCCTCAGCTATCCCATGCCTGACCTGCTCTGTGACTTTATAACCTTCTTAGGCTGCCATGTCTCATGCTGTGCACCTTCCCAGCCCTGCACACYGTTCCCTGCTTACCCTGGACCCTGTGAGCAAGTGCCTCCATCAGGGGAGATCTGCTGTGCATGGAGGCAGGATTGGTGAGGGCCAAGGGTYGGCCATGCCTTCAGGATGGCTGAAGTGGTCTCCTCCAGCTGCTCTCATCTGCCCCTGAGCTCCTTGGTGTTCAAGGGTGTGAGTCACATCCCACAGTCCCCAGAGAGGAGGCTGCTCCTGCCAGGGCTGTGTGTGGGCACTGGACATTCAGAACTCTCCAGGAGCCCTGGTTTCTCCGTGCCTGCAGCAGGTTACATGGGACTGAGGACAGAGCTCCTCCTTTGCTGGTGAGGGTGGTACCAGGTCCCAGMACATCGGGCTCTCCAGGGAATGATCACAGCCCCAAGGCTGCCAGAGCTCCAGGAGTGTTTGGATAACGCTCTCAGGCATAGGATGGGATTGTTAGGGTGTCTGTGCAGAGCAAGGATTTGGATTTGATCCTTGTGGGTCCCTTCCCACTCAGGACATTCTGTGGATCTTAGTCAGCCCCCAGGCAGGGGAGCTGAAGGGCTGAGGAGGAGAAGGGCTGGTACTTCAGCTGCAGTCCTGTAAGAAAGTCTCCTGCAGCTTYCTCTGGGCACAGCTTTGAGGGATGTATTTCCCTCAGGTACATGGTGTGACATCTCCTGGGCCAGCTGCTGGCCCACACCTCAGACCAGAGCTGTCTGGATTTCAGCGTAGCTGATGGTATTTTCATTCCTGGATCGTCCCAGGAGCAAGGGAGTAGCTCAGAATTGACTTTCTTTATAGGCTGGGGAAGTGGAGGAATTAATGAAGTGGCAAAGTCGTGTCCCTGAGTTTGCAAAGCTGTGAACCAAGCAAGGCTGGAAGACTTAAGCAGGGGCAGAGCTGGCTTGTGCCACATGGATCAATAAATTACTAGGAAAAGGAGTGTGGGGGTATCCCATCACAGGGAGGGGCTGCTGCACATGGGACCAGCTGGGGGGAGTCTGCCTCACTGGTTTCCTCAGTGGCAGCAGCAGCTCCAGGGACCTCTGTCTCTTCTTCCTGCTGTATGCCAAAGGGAAGAGCTTGRGGCTGATCCTAGGAGAAGCTGATCTTGCAGCTTCTTAGATTCATTGAAGCACATGGGCTAGTTCACTTTCTTTCTTATTTTTGCTCTCTTCAGAGCCAAAACCTACTTTGAAGCTGGAGGGAAGGAAAGGGGGTTGGGCAGATCCCCACCCTTCCTGCCTGCTCTGCTGTGATAGGAGAGCTCGGGCCCGAAGGGTCAGTACTGCTYGCTGCTGTGGAGGAGTAGGGTTATCTGGAAGCATCCACGCAGTTGCTTTGCTGTCCTGGCAGCAGGAGGAAGCTCCATGGGACAGCTTTTCCCTCCTGAACACGCTGTGCCTGCTGCTCAGGGTCTGGTGGGGAATTTGAGGAAGGGTCTGCATCACGTTCCACAGATCAGGGTAAGCGGCTGTGAGTGGCTGGGGGGTGGAGAGATCAAACCTGGTTTTATTTTGGGAGCAGTTACACAGCATCAGTTGAAACCTGGTAATTACTGCAGCTGCGAGGGGCAGAAAACCAAAATCCAAACTCAGCATCGTGCTAAGGTGCTTAACTGTTAATTTCCATGAGTGAGATCCCCCCTTCTCAAGACACTTCAATCTGTTCCCATTGTTGCTTCCTCTCCAGATTAGAGAGGTGGAAGCAGTGCTTTATTAATTAGAGGAAAAATCCTGCTCCCTCCTGCCAAGGCAGAGGAATTCTTGGCAGTTTGCTCCCTTTTAGTGACTGAAGCCTCCTCTGTTCAGCCACGTGCCTGCAGGTCATCTCCTGAGGCATCTCCCTGCCCGGTGGCAGAAATTCCTCAAAATTAAGGCTGAGTGCTTCTAGAGAGGCTTTCTTCTTCTTTAATTGACCCCTTCCCTCGCTGGGGTGCAGTTTCCATTCTCACCTTGACTTCTTGGAGGCTCCTCATTTGCTTAGTGTTGGCCAAAGGCGTTTTGGGGCTCAGCATGGGGAGCACGTAGGTGCTTTGCATTGGGCTGTAACGCTGCTGCCACTCCTGTTCTCAGACTGGTTCGCCCTCTCCCCACCTTGGGTCAACGCTCCCCCTTCCGTATCTTTCATTGGCTGCTCTCACCTGGCATGAGGGTGACCCTGGAGAGAAGGATTTACTGCTTTGCCTGGAGAAATCCGATTTCACGCAGCACTCACAGCCAAGCAGCCCAGTTAGACCAGACAGTCTCGGAGATCACTCCGACTTAGCTCAGTTATCCTCCACCTATTTATAGCTCCCTTCCTCTCCCAGCTCCACCCACCACAGGTTTTAAAGCAGGACTCCCAGCCTTTCCCCTCCCTGTGGAGTGGAGCTGCCTGTCCTGGCTCCCTGGTGTGGAGCTGGTGGAGGAGACGGGCCGGGAGAGCGGCACCACACTGGCAGCCAGCAGCGATGCGGGCAGCAGGCATGTCCCTCTCCTCTTGGGATGAGCTAAAATTGGCRTTCCCACGGGGAGCAGGAGGAAGCAAAGGGTTCTGCTTTTCCAGCTCGAGGAAGTGGTCTTGAACCAGGCTGTGGAATTGCTTTATTTGGCAGCTTAACTCAACTCAAGGGGGGAAAAGGTTATTGACGCCTGGGCATCCTGCCTCTGTTTGGCTCAGCCTGCAGTGGGGGGTGTTCTACCCACTTGCCTTTATTATCTACTTTATCATGATAGAACCTGAGTATTGAGGTAAGAGACAGTTTGTTCTTCTAGCAGGTGACAGAGTTGCATCCCCTGTGCCTTTGCTGCTGGAGCACGTAGAGGCCCCCGGGATGGGGCGGAACAGCCAGAGACACCACAGGTGTGGGATGAGCGATGTCTCCAGTTAGACTGAGTTGATGATACTTAGAAGTGCTCTTCCCCTCACATCGCGTGGCTTTCATTTAGCCAGAAAATCAGATTTGTTACAAATTAACTGCTTGAATAGCAGGAAAYGAGAGGGGAAGTGCCGGGGATCCACTGCAGAAATCAGTGAAACCTTGCTGTTGGTATGGGGATGTGGGGCTGACGGACAGCAGTGAGGGAAACCAATTAAAACAAGGAGGAGGTATGGACAACTGTGTTCTTGGGCTTTTTTCAGATTTATTTGGTTAGTCCAGGCTTTGCAGGCTACAGAGACCATGACAGAGCAGTTAACATTCTCCAGTTAATGACCTAATGCAGGCACATTCTGGTATTGAGCTTGTAGCAAAATTGCACCTGCTCCTTGAGCTGCTGCTTCAGAGAGTCTATTATCTATCAAGGCCTTTCTTGATCCCTTAGATCAATCCTGGGATTGAAAAACTGTATTTCAGGACTCTTCGTTTCAGCCTTTTTATGGCAAAAGTAGTTTCTTCGCAAAGGTCTCTCTGTGGTTCATTCATCTCCCTAAATCCTGGTGGGTAATTGAATAAGCTCAGCTGTGCTAATTTTTCCGTCTTCCTTGTTTCTTCTTTTTTGCTCTGTTAAATGTTACCTTGATCCATTGGTCCTGACATGCATCCAGATTGTCCTGCCTTTTCACTTGAAGGGGAGACATGTGTGTGTTTAAACTTTGAATACTAGAGGACATGAAATGTTTCTGGAGTTTAATTGTGAGGATGCTCGAAGAATAAATTCCAAAAAGTAGGAAAGAGAGAAGGAGAAAAGGAGAAGCAAAGCCCCAGACCTGCTTCTGTGAGTAGGGGTGTGCTCAGGATCAGCTAAAAATTGGCTTGAGCTGAAAGTAAATAGTCACAGAAAATTCTTCTGCAGATCCCTAGTCTGTCCAGTTCCAGCCTTACTGGGGTGTTAGTGGGGAACAGGAAAAAAGAGATATTTTATTTTACATGCAGGCACACAAGACATCCAGTCCTTGTAGCTGAGGTAACTAAACTGGTGTGCCAGTCAGAGCCCAGACTAACCTGGTGTGTGTGGTCCCCAGGGGCTGCTGCTTTGGGCTCCAGGTGGGCCTGGCWTGTCGTGTTTTCTGCTTCTTTGCCRTGYGTGAAGGGCTTTGTGCTCGACTCTGCTGTGCTTCCCTTCATCAGTCAGTGCTTCCCTGTGCCTGGGAACTCCTGGTGCTTCACTTGGGGGGAACCTCTTCTAGAGCCCCCATATTCCCCATCTCCAGCAGCAAAAGCTGGATTCGGTGAAACAGCCCCTCCCATCCCAGTGAGCTCTGGGATGGGGATCCTGATCAGAGCATGCATTAATAGGCTTTAAAACTGGAAGGTTGTTGCTGAAATCACACCTTATCTTTCTCTCTTTTTCTTTCCTTTTTTTCCCCTTTCTCTGTGTTTGTTTGTTGTTTTTTTTTCCAACTCTGATCAGAACCGACCTTCCTTTCTCCAGTGTGTTGGGATCTTTGCAGCAGCCCATGCCGCAGCGCCTCGCCCGTTCCACCCGAGCTGCCCATGCCACTGGCTTGGACCTAACCTAGGATAAATCTCAGCGTGGCCTGGGTAGGGGGGAACCATGGGGAGCTCTGCCTCATCGCTGGCCGCAGAGACGGAGTCGGACCATGGCTTCAGTAGCTCGCCCTACGCGGGGCACCCGGCCGTGGGCTGGTATAGGAGTAGTCCCGGTGGCCCCGTGTGGGAAAGTGCCCTTATAACACGGCAGCACCAGCACTTCCAACACCGGCTGCGCAGGTAAGGAGGAGGGGAAGGAGCCTGCTCACTGCTCACCTGCTCACCTGCTCACCTGCTCACCTCTCAGCTTGAATCCGGGCGCTGCCTTTGGCAGACGAGTTGCTTTGCATCCTACTGGGTGTCGAGTCCCTTCACTCGGAAGATCAGTTCAGTTCCTCGGGAAGCTACGGCCAAATTCCCACTGATCTGAGTGGTGCCAGACCCTGTCCTTTACAAAGGGTGGCTGATGTCTYCTGCAGAATGGACTGCAGGACTCATCCCAGCTCTTCCTCACTCACCTAAATTGTCAAGGTGGCTGCCTGGGAATGGGGTCTCAGTTCCTTGTTTGCCATGTGCTCATGGCTCCTCTTCTTCCTGGCTTCCCAGCCACACTGTGGAGATTGTGTCTCCAGGTTGGGTGGCAATGAGTTGCAAGAATTTCTGAACTCATAAGAGCCAGAGGAGCTGTTTTCTTGCAAAAGCAGTGCAATGCTTTTCAATAGCAGATCCAGGGGGATGTAACACACCAAAACAGAATTACTCTTACAAACAGATTAGTGTTTCCAGCCCTCAATTCCTATCCCACCTCGATGAAATCAGAACCTCAAATGTGTCTCTGAGCTGTTGCCTSTGCCCCTTCCACATCAGCCACTTGCAGTGAGGAGTTGTCTTGTTGCTGAAGGGCTGGTGTCCTGCATTCATCCTCTGACAGGTTGAGAGGTTTGTCAAAAAGCATCTAAAACCCCTCTGCCCGGGGCTTGGCTACGGAGGCTGCCGTGTTTTGTGCTGATAACGTTTGAGCCTTTGCCTAATGCCTGCTTTGTGTAGATTCCAGCTGGGATGGGTGTCTGTACCTGCTTGAGTCTGTTTGGAGCTGCTGGTCATTTAGGAATAGCTGCTTGCTCTGAGTGTCCCCAACCTGTTGTGGCTTTCCCCTGGCGGCATTTGCTGTGATGATGGTGTAGTATCTGTGGTGTAGTCCTTGTTTTTCTGCCTTCCTGCTTCTGCAAGGCCTCGGATGTGCTTCCCAGGCTCTGGTGCATGGCTCTGGGAGCCTCCAAGGCAGCAATGTTACACTTGCTCCTTTCTGGCCTTGTCTTGGATCTTCTTGTAGAGCTGGGAACAGTGTGAAAACAATTAGCTGTTGTCTTTGCTCTCTAATACAGACTTGAGTACCTTTAAAAATGATATTTTGTGCAGTTCCCAGACTGTGTTGCCGTGTGTGCCAACCTGTATGGCTGGTCCACAGCTCTGTTCAGTGATCTGTGCTGTGTGGGTTTGCCCTTCTACTTCAGAGGGATCCTGCAAACAGAGCTGGGTCCTTCCTGCAGGATTATCCCTTCCAGTCTGCTGGGTTTCCCTCTGTTGCCTTGAGGAGTTTGGGAAGGTCTCGGCTCACAGATGAACTCCCTGATAGGGCTGTGTACAGCCAGAACTGAAATTTAGGAACTTCCAGCACACAGCTGGCCCTGGGCACTAAAAAAGGCGGTGCCTCTGCAGCCTCGTGTGTGGCAGCTGGGGCTGCTCGTGACTCCAAGTCTGTAGCTTGGAGGAGCTTGAGGAACTGAGTGAAGTCTTGACATGTTGAAATAAATTTCCTGAGGAGCCAGCCTTGGTGGTGGAGCGGATGTTGGGGCAAGAACAGGAAGTGCCGGTCCTGGTGTGGATAATGCTGGTGTCCTGTTGAGACAGGAGTGGCTCTTCTGATAATTCTGTATTTCCCCTGCTAAAGGGAGAGCAGGACTCATCCCGAGTCAGTGTTGCGTGGTTCCTGGAGACAGGAAGATCACTGGCYGTGATTCACTGAGCAGCGAGTTGCGTGGGAAGCACTCGCTCCAGGCTGTGATTATGGAAGTGGGTTCAAAAGWCCTGCTGAGATCAGCCAGGCTGCCAGGCATCAAAGGGCCGCTGTTCCCAGGGAACTACAGGGCCAAGGAGCAGCGGATGATTGGTTTCCAGGAGGAACAGATAAATATATTCCTTTAAAAAATTAAGTAAGTCAATAGAACAAGTCCGGGTAGGTATCCTGCCTCTGCACGGCCTCGTCCCCGGAGTCGTGTAGTGTGGGAAGGAAGTGGAGTATTGGGGAGTCAATTTGAGGCCGGGCAGGAGTTCTGGGATAGACTTTGCTTTTCCTGCTGATTTTCTGTCCCTGCCTGCRGCCGCCTTCAAAGCTGATAATGCTTTGGCTGCTGTGGAGCAGCACAGAGCCAAGCTGCTCTAGGCTGTCTCAGGGATGAACACAAACCTTCCTTGGCAGGAAAACAGGGACACAAGTACTTAGYGAGTGACTTTGGTCTGTACTTGATGGGGGAGCTGGGGGAGATGTCCCTCGTGGTGGGGTGGGAATAAGGGGAGAAATCAGTGCTGCTTGGCTTTCAAGATTTTAAAAGCTGAGAGGACGCTTCAGTGTCTCCTGTTGCCTGGATGAGGCTGGTGGTGTGGAGTTCCCTGTCTGCTGAAGAGAGGGAGACAGGAGGGAGTAGAAAAAGGGCCTTAGYGGTAGAAGCAACAGACTTGTGACATCCAGATTTGAGTCCCTGGTCTTTTCTAGACAGGGCTGGGCAGTCTCTTTCTGTGTGTCAGCATTTAGAAAGAAGCCTGTCCCTGCCTTTCCCAGCRTGCCAGGAGGACACAGCTGCTGGAAGACTGGAGGTACCAGGTGTTAGGTGCATGTTAGAGGGATTTGATTGCAGAAATCTCTGCTTAGGGCAAAGATGTTGGGTTTAAACACATCCCTGGTAGCTGTGCTCAGTTCCAAGTCCCCTTGGGCTCTGTCTTGCTCGTGTGCTTGGAGGTGCTTGGCCTGGGCTGTTGTTGGGTGGGAGCATTYGGCTGAGCCTGGGGATCCATCACGGCCAGGCTTCCTGACATGCCAAACCCTTCCTGGAGCAGGGAGCAGGAAGGGACAGTGCCACAGGTCTGGTGCTGGCAGCAGGACACGGCTCCCTGGCTGTGGCTGCTGCAGTTGGACGGTTTGGGAGCTGTGGGGTCGTAGTGGCTTCTCCTGCTGCTGCTGGAAGTGGTGGTGGCTCCTCTCCACGGTGCATTCTTCCACATCTGTGAGGGGTTAGGAGCGAATTCAGGCACTGAACTATTTCCTGAGATTTAAGGGAATGTTCCTTTCACCTGCTCGTCACTTCCCAGGATTCATAAAGAGGGTCYTGTTGAGTACTGACAACTTGTGGATTTCACTCCATTTAGGAGAGCCTTTTTGGGGAAAGGGTTGTGAGGTCTGTGCAGCTGCTTTAAGTGTCTCTGCCCACTGCTTGGTTTGGCTGAAGCTCTCTGAGCTCCTTTCTCTTCCAGAGAATATTCATTTTCTGGGCTTTCCCACAGCATTCTGCAAGGGCTTTGTATTTTTCTATAAAAGCCTTTGCAGAATGAAATACCTCTTGGTCTCAATGACTGTGGAGGGCGGAACGCACTCTTTTATTATTCTTGTATTATAATTTTATTTTATTATTATTATATGCTAAAAATATGTAAATCTGCCTGCTTTTAGAGGGAAGTGAGGAGACCTGCTTTTGTTGTTGGCAGCTGGTGGGAGGGCACTTGCTGTGCCACCCTCTGCTCCCCAGAAGCACCACTCAGTTCTGCAGAGAAACTCAGGGCAAGCCTGAGTGTCCTGGGTGTTTGTGAGCCCTTGGCTTAAATACATGAACAGCAAGTCGGAACTGCTGGGCAGCATCACACAGTCCTGKTTTGGGGGCTCTGAGTTGTCTTGAGGCTGGTGGAGATGTTAATAATGGGACTCTGGCATTTGGAAGAGTGGCAGGGAGCTGTGTGGAATGGGAATGTGACTCTGTGCTGCTCTGTCCCACACTCCTGTGCTGTGGCACTTCAGTTCCAAGTGCAGCACAAGCAGAAGTGTCTGGAGGACACCAGGACAGTGTTTAGTCTGGAGAAAAGGAGGCTCGGGGGGGACCTTCCCACTCTCCACAACTCCCTGACAGGAGGGGGCAGCCAGGTGGGGGTCGGGCTCTGCTCCGAGGGAACAAGTGATGGGACAAGAGGAAATGGCCTCAAGTTGTTCCAGGGGAAGTTTAAATTGGATATTGGGAAAATTTCTTCACGGAAGGGCTGGTGAGGCACTGGCACAGGCTGCCCAGGGCAGTGGTGGAGTCCCCATCCCTGGAAGTGTTGAAAAAGCCATGTGGATTTGCACCTGGGGACATGGGTCAGTGGTGGCAGTGCTGGGGGGACAGTTGGACTCTGTGGACTTGGAGAGTCCAATCTAAATRATTCTGTGATTCTTTGTGTTTCTTTTTGGGGAAACCAAGGCTCAAAGGAGAAATGAGATGTCTGGAAAGAAAAGCATCAGGTGACCGCTTCTGTTTTCTGTCATCAGATCTCAGGTCGGGCATCAGCCTTGGGAGGTCTGGCAGCCTCAGCAGGCCAGTCTGTGCTTTTTGGGGTACAGATACCCTGACAGACCTGGGATGAGGCAGGCACAGCTCCCTGTTGTTATCAACARCCTGCATGGATCTGGGTGTGCTGAGAGTTGATCTTGCACCTTGCAAGAATCACAGACTGGTTGAGGTTGGATGGGACCTCTGGGGTCTGACTGGTCCAGCTGCCTTCCCAAGCCTCCACGCAAAGAACAGAGGTGGATTGGTGAAATAGATGGAGATAACCAACRTGTGCTCTGACTGTGGATCCACAGAGAGGGGGTGAGAAGGGAAAAAGGGATCACTCTCCCAAACCACRAGGGCACTCCCATCAGCTCTCACATTCAGGACATGCCTGTTCATCACATGGGAGCGGAGCCTGTGTTCCCCAGGTGCTGCAGTGAGGTGGATGCATCCCTGCACAGGTTGTGCTGCCTCTGGAAGTTGTTGTGGAGTTCAGCTGGGATTTGGCAGAGTAAAGATGCTGCAGGTTGTTGTGCATACCTGTTTGATGGGGACACTAGGCTTGTAACTGCTCACCAGAGCCCGGGGTGTGTGGGGCAGTGTCTTACTCAAGAAAGTGTCACAGTGCCAGGGAGTTGGCAGCATGGAATGCTGTTCCATCTGCCTGAGGCTCCAGCCCTGCCCATCCTCTCTCCAGGCTGGCTGCTCCAGCGGTCACAAAGCCTATTAGTTGTTTGAATTGGGGCTGTTTATAGCTCTGGAGCCACGGATGACTTGGAGGGTGCTGCAGAGCAGTGGAGACTGGAGTTCTCAATAGATCCCCAAACAAACCCTCCCTTTGCTCCCTGYGTGCCCTCCAAGCTTCCCCATCTCCATGTCCCACAGGAGCCATCCCAAAGGAGGGCAAATCCAGGGYAGAGGCGGCTTGAGCATGTCCTGGTCTTACACAGTGGGGTTGGCCAAAATCTGAGCAGAATGCCTGACCCTCTTGCCTGGTTGTTGCTGCCACAGCACGGAGAACACGGCAGAGCTGTCCCTTCCACAGTGCCAGCCAGGGGAAGGGAAAAACCARCACCTTTATCTAGTTTGGGGATGCTCTTCTCTGCAGGAGCTGAGCACTTTTGCTCCAGGGACATGGRTTCAGGTCCTTCTCCCAGTGCAGGTGCAATCCAAATTTTGCTTTGGATGCTGCACTGCATGAAGGAGTTTAGCATCCAGCTTCAGCTGTGTGTAGATCCACAGTCCTCATGTCTTTCAGGAAGAGATCCTGGAGATGCAGTTTTGCTGTGAAGGAAGCTGGTCTCATACTCTGTGCTGTGGGAATGTGTGGTTGAAGGACCTGGGAGAGCCCTTTGGTACTTGGTGTGTTTCCAGATGCAGGTGGGGTGGGGGAGGGATTATTAGGTGGTGAATTTYTTGAGGGTTTTTTTTTAGTTTTTAAGAGCAGGGAATAGTAAGGGGAGCCAGAACAAGGATTTTTTTTTTCCAGAGTAACCCTTCTGCATTGCTCCCTTGGCTTTCTTTGGCTGCATACGGAGAAGCGTGGTCTCTTTTATGGCAAATCACTTGTCCCCCTGAGAGGTGTCACACATGTAGCCTGGAGCTGTGAAATGGTCTCAGTCCTCTGGCAGGAGCTGATGGATGGATGTGATGACAACGGGAAGCTCAGGAGCCTGACTGAGCTGCTGCAAGGAAGGAGAAAATGTAGGAAAGTTTGTATTTGGGGGGTTATTTCTTCTCCCAGGGCCAGGATGGAAACCACAGACACATCCCCCTAACAGTGTGCAGCACCTGTCCTGGAGGGAGATGGGCCTCCATTGACCTCCTGTTTTGGGCTTATGAGAGGAGGGGTGAAAGCAGGAACATCCTCTTGCTGTCTGGGTGCTCTCTCTTCCCTCTGAGCACCCAGTGTTCCCTGGCTTCACTCCGGAGCCCTCTGTTTCCCTCCCAAATTACCAGGTACTGGTTGCTGTGAAAGGCACGTGCTGGAATTCTCCAACCAGTAACTTAATCCGGTTTGGCACTGGTGGCCCTGGGCCTGGGTCTCTGACTAACACAACTCAGAAATAGTGAGGGGGGGACGCTCAGAGCTGCAGCTGCCCCCCTGCAGCCTCCTCCCCCTGTGATTCCCAAGCTGGCTGTGTCCCTGAAAGGCCGCCTTGATCGCAGCGCGGCCGGAGCCTGGTGCTGTGCGTGGCGGGGAGGCCGTGCCGAATGAACCCTCTGCAGGCCTTTGTTCCCTGGCATGAAACACCCCCGGCACGGGGCTGCTGCCGACAGAAGGGCACAGAGAGGGAAGGGGAGCCCTGCTTGGGTGCTGTTTGCATTTGCCGAGCTGGGCTGCATCTCTGTTCCTGCCTGGGGACCCACAACCCACCCAGGTGGCTGTGCCTGCTCAGCCGCCCTCTTCAAACAAGCTGCCCCGGGCTTTTCTTTGGCTTGGGCACCTTCCCGTGCTTCTCACCCTGCTAGCATTCCCGCTCTGCCTGGCAAGGCACCAGGATCACAGCCAGCAGCCCGTGCCAGCCGGTGCAGCTCATGGCACCCGCGGGCATTGCTGGGTCCCTGCGAGGGGCAGGTGCTCCAGGTCACCGTGAGGAGGTGTGAAGGACTGATCTGAAGAGAAGGAAGCTGCTCCTGTGTTACAGATGGCATTTCTGAGGCTGCAGCAAGACATCCAAGCCAGAAGGAAGCTGGAAGTGGAGTGTGAAGGCAGCCTGGAGCCCTTCTGGATGGCGGCAGGACCGGCAGCAGGAGAGCCGGGGCTGTGCGGGGAGTGAGGAGAGTTTGGGCTGCAGGTGCTCAGCGGCTGCCAAGTCAGCAGCTTGCAGGGAGCTGGAGGGGCCTCACCTGCCCTTGCCCAGAGCAATGCAGAGATCAGCTTGGTCTGCAAACGCTCAGGTTCCAGCCCTGCTGCTCCCAGTGCTCCCTGTGCATCCCACACTGGGGCTTGTGGTTATGCAGAGCTGGATCTGGCATTTGGAGCGTGGCAGGTTGGCTACAGCAAAAGGGGACATTGGGAGGCTGGATCTTGCCACTTTTGGTGGGAGAGGACAGGGTGTCAATACTCCTTGGCCTTCAGGAGCATTCCCCAACCGTGGAGTGAGGAGCAAGTGGACAAAAGCAGGGTCTTCTGTCTTCCTTAAAAGCTGATTTTAACTTCCCTGCTTTGGAAAAGTGAAGCTATAGGAGTTAGATGGGTGGATATATACATGTATATTTTTCCCCTGCTTCCTTGGGACACCTTTAACTCAGAGCCCTGGTGTTGGCTGGCATGTGCCCCATGCAGCACTGGGATGCCTATCAGACCTGTGCCACCAGCTGTACCTTYCCTGCCCAGGAGCTGAGGCTTCTCCTGCTGCCTTACCCACAGCTGTTGTGTCTGTCTGCAGGGAGGGACAAACATGGGAACACTTGGAGCTTCTGAAATGTGGAAAGACTTTTGTTTTGCAGGAGCTTCATGCAGCCCATAGCACAGAATGGACTGACCAGTGATGCTGCTGTCTTGCCCAGCAAAGCTTCACCCAGTGACCTGTTTTCCCTGCATTGTGTTTTCCTACAGCAAATGTTTAGATGCTCTGTGTCTTCTGGGCACGCTGGTGTGGGCACTGCAGCCCTGGCTTGCTCAGGGACTGCTGTTGGGGCAGYGTGGTGGGGAGGGCACTGCAGCTGACAGGACCCGTGTGTCTGGTGCAGCGTTTCAGTCTCCAGGGCACGTGTGCTCCTTCCTCCTCTCTGTCCCGTGCAGCTTGGCAGTGATGTCCTTCAGGCTGTCCTTGAGGAGTGTGCTGAGCTTACCCAGGAGCTGTCTGTGAGCGTGTGTGTGACTCGAAGAGGTTCAGGAGCTTTAAACAAGAGCAAGAGCTGCTCTCCTTGGTAGGAAGCTGTGTTGTGCTGCAGAGAAGGGACGCTGAGCTGTTGGAGCAGCCACAGCCTGGCCTCTGTGGGGTTGCTGCACTGGCAGGATGCTTCCCTCTGGCACAGGGACTCGGGAGGGTTAATGGCACGTGCTCCAGCCAGGAGCATCCTCTAGATTCCAGCTGTCAAAACACTAACTTAAGTATGTGTCATCTTTACAAGGCAGTAAACAGTGCCACCGTCTGAATTACCCAGGCTGGAGGCCTCCAGGGTACAGTATAACTTGTAGGGGCTTCCCTGGTAATTCCAGCCTGCCTGGCTGCTCCAGGAGTCAGCCAGATATGTTGCTGGCTCAGCTAAGGTGGCAGTAGCTCCAGAGCTTGGGGCATGAGCAGAAGGAACAGGTTGGGGTGCTGGGTGGTCGTGTGGCTCAGCCTGCCCCAGCACAGTGTTGTTCTGCTGTGGTCCTGGCCCTTCCATATAGCCATATGCTCCATATAACCCACCAAATCCTCCTCCCTGTCTCCAAGAAGCTGGAGAAACCAAACAGTCCCCTTTTTGAACGTGATGCCAGACTGAATCTGAGTGTGGATTCCTGTGTTGAATCTTTATTTCGTAGGATGCTGGGACCATGGTGGGCTTCTGGGGTGGTGCAGCACACCCGTGTCCTCCTGGAACTTGGTGTTTGCCAGTGGGGCAAACTGATCTGGGACTGGCAACTGCCCAGGGTGGCCTCGAGGCTCTGTTGATTTGGTGTTGCTGGGGCAGGAGGTGCAGGGAAGGGCTTTAGGCTGGGGGGGGTCACAGTGTGCAGAGGGAGCCCCTGTCACTGCTTAYACAGGATGCTGTGCCAGAGGACACAGGTCAGGGTCCACTCTGCACACCCAGGGCTATTTCACCTCCATTCTGGCACTGAATGTCCTAGAAGGACTGTTGGCCCAGGACTGTCCTAGAAGCCACCAGTGCCAGGAAATGAAAATGCCGAGTAGGCTGTGCATGATGAAGCATTCCCAGCCCAACCACAGGAAGATCAGTGTGATTTATCCCACTGAGCCTCTAGGGAACTGTTGCTAATGGTCCCCTCTAAAGTTCAGGTACATRAGAAAGAGAAGTGACCTTTATTGGTCAGGAGTACATGCACAAACAGTGCCGTTGCTGTTGGTGRGAATCAGTGCACAGGATCCCATCCTCTCCAATCTCCGTTGCAAGAAGGACCTGCAGGCAGTTTCTGGCTGGGGCACCACGAGGAGGTACTTCAGTGGCAGGGCTTGAGAGCTCCCCAAAGCCTGGGGAGTCAGTTTGGATCCATAGTTTGGCCTGCCAGTAAACTGACGCCTCCAGCCCTGAGGTGGTTTCTGGAATGAGGAATGAGCCTGGCCTGGCTCTTTTTGCAGAGAGCAGGGATGCCCAGAGTGCTGAAAGGCCAAAGTGTCCTTGGCTGTAATTCTGAAATTCCTCCATGGGTTTGGCAGTACAGGCCAGAGGGCTGACTCAGGGCATGGGGAGTTTCCCTGATGTCAAGGGGAAGCTGTTCTGTTCAAGTTCACTAAAGAGATTTTGCTTTTGGTTTTTTGGAGGTCATGTGTCAGCAGAGCCAGCATTCCCTGGGAGCTGCACAGTGCTCTGACCTTCCCTTGGCTTCTCCTCAGAGGAGGGGTCAGTGGGGGCCTTGGTGGGGGAATCCCGTGGCTCTTTGCACATGCAGGGATATCGATCCACGGCTTGGCAGCCTTTTTCCTCCAGATCTCATGTGCACAGCTGGCAAGTTCCTGGAGGTGCAGGGCTAATTTAGCTCACCTCTGACCTCAGCAGGTGGAATGGTGTTTAACCAGTGCCAGAATGAGCAGGCATTTGGGATGGGGGTGCCCCTTCCCCTGTCCTTGGTGGCTGCAGTGTGGAAGTCATGTGAGCAGCCAGCAGCCTGCAGCTGCCCTGTCCCTTCTGTGCCATTCTCTGCCAGCTGTATTTATTGAGCCTGACAGGTGAGGTGCTGCAGAGATGGACGGATTCCTATTAACTGTACCCTGCGTGTGCCCCGCTGCGAAGCGAGCCCAGGTATTGGCATTGCAGGATCTGAGGGCTGGAGCACAGCAGCTGGAAATGCAGAGTRATTGGTTCAATGGAGATGTGAGAGATGGAGCAGACAGCTCTGGAGCCGTGGTGTTGCTCCTGATCCATTTCCCCTCCCCTCTTTTTCATTCTCTCTTTCTCTTCCCCCACCACTCTTCCAATTCTGTTTTAACAGCACTACAAATTGCAGCATAAATCTTTAGCTGAGCAGCAATTTGGCTTGGCAGCCACCAGTAAATCTCCTCTTGCAGCCTCCCCACGTGAGAGGGAAGTTGCAGTGGGAGTAAGGGGATGGGAGCGTGTCCTGAGTTTACAGTCCCATCAGGTTTTCCTGGCTCTTTCCAGGTATGGGCCCACAGCCTTAGTCCCACATCTCTCTAGTCCTGGGAAATGGGAAAATTCTTCTCCCACCCCAGCCTTCAGTGCAAACACCTCGTGTGTTGGGAAGTGGTGTGAAACAGCCTCAAACATGGAATAGGAGGGATGCAAGCATAGGTTCCAAATGCTCTTGATCAGGTGTGTGACCCTAAAGTTGTTCCCTGTTCCTAAAGACAGCAGAAGGTGCCCATCTTCATCTGGGCAAACAGACCTGTGCTTCCAAACTACCCTGCACGTGCAGATGCTTTTGTTACCTGATGCAGAATGTGTGTATCCTCTGTGGGCCGTGGTGAGAGGAATGATGGAAAATAGCTCTGAGTGATGTATGAAAGGCAAAACTTTTCCCATTTCGTCCATGCAAGGGGTCTGTCCCACACCAGGACCTGTTTGTCCCAATAAACATTTTACAGCTGCCTTGTCCTTGGATGAGTGCTCTGCCTGTGCTTGTAGCCCCCTTCCATCATTGAGCTTGATCACCCAGATTTTAGGAAGAAATTCTTCCCTGTGAGGGAGGTGAGACCCTGGCACAGGTTGCCCAGAGAAGCTGTGGCTGCCCCATCCCTGAAAGTGTCCAGAGTCAGGCTGGGCAGGGCTTGGAGCAATCTGGGATAGTGGGAGGTGTCCCTGCCCATGGAATGAGATGGATTTTGAGGTCCCTTCCAGCCCAAACCATTCTGTGGTTCCATGATTAGGAGACCAGAATAATGTACAGACCATGGCTTCGTCTTGGCCTCTTCTTGGCTGACTGTGAAGCTTCAAAGGCATTTTCCATGTTGGATTCTTCAAACAGTGRGCAAGTGTTGAAAGACACAAGGATAACTCTGCCTGGTGTCAATGCCACTTGCTTTTTGTGTGAAAAAGAAGGTGCAAAGGGAGAAGGCACCTGCTGCAGAAATCTGTTAGAAAACAGAGAGATTCTGGGGGTTTGGAGAAGGTTTTTTTTTCAGAGAAGCACAAGGCCATAAATCCCTGCAGTGCTGGCTCCAGATGGCCACCTCACSCCGCTCTGGGCTCTGGGGAGAGCAGGCTCTTTGAGGCAGACCACAGACCCTCACTTGAAAAGAAGCTCCTTAATTGGCTCAAAGWCAGAGAAACGAAAACAACAAGTAGAGGTTCCTCTTCATCCAGCTCKCTTTCCTCAGGGGTTGCTTTTGAAGTGACTATTCAAACATAGCTCAGGTGTGGGGAGCTAAATGGATGGAAACAAGTGTCCTTGGGTCCCACGAGTCCACCCTCCTTGCTGAAGCTGTCCCAGCTCCTCAGATGAGAGAGAAGCTTAATGAGTTCAGCTTCTTGCTCCTCTCCTTGCCTCCTCCCCTCCCTGCTGTGAGCAGGTAAGGCTGTATTGTGAAATGTAACTATGGCTATCAGCCCCATCGGTGCTCCCTTCCCTTCCCTTCCCTTCCCTTCCCTTCCCTTCCCTTCCCTTCCCTTCCCTTCCCTTCCCTTCCCTTCCCTTCC